>NTHP01000078.1:711521-794145 GCA_003416845.1 Oplegnathus fasciatus
ATATATATATATATATTCCAAAAGATATGTTAAAGGATAGTTTAGGGTAAAAAACATAATGAAAGTAAGGTCCAAACCAAAGCAATAAAAAAACTGGCCCTTCACTTAAACGCACAGACATTGAAGGATAGGTTTGAATTTTTTTTTCTAGTCTACTTTAATACAATATTCACACGTCATATATACACTGAGAGAATTATTGATCATTCCTCCTCTCCATACTGGCTGTGAAGCAATTCCTATTTAATGCTACTACACAGTTGCACAGTCTTTGNCAGTATTTTTACTACAAAATTCCCTCTTTGTGCTTACACAGACAGGGTTTCTCTGCTGAAACATGGGGGAGGGATTCTTCCTGGCAGGCACATGTGGGTTTATGCAGGGACACAACACCCGGCACAAGCTCTAGGGGTGACTCTCTGTCGGTCTATCGGTGGTTCAGACATTCATGTTCCCCTCAGGATGAATTGTAATAACTTTGGTGATCCTCTGACTTTTCATCTAGCGCCATCATCAGGTCAACATTTCTATTTGTCCAGTACTTCGGTTTATAACCAAATACCTGCAAAACTAATGACATTCCCATCAGCCTCAGCTGTACTTTGTGTTTAGGGCAAATTATCAAAGATGGTTAACATGGTTAACAATATACCCACTAAACAACAGTAACATGTTAACATGTTGTGAGCATGTTAGCATTTAGCTCAAGGCACAACTGCGTACAGCCTCCCAGAGCTGTTAGTATGGCTGTCTTGTTCAACAAACAAGGGATTTTGTGGACTGTGGATTTTGTCCCCGAGTGTTGCCAACTACTTTCGATGGAAATAATGTGTATAACATGACATGATATCTGGACATGTGCAGGATGTTTTTATGTATCACAGCTCATGGGCTGCTTTCATGTGTTGGTTTATATGCCTGTGTGTAATTATTGTGTGTGGATTTGGTGTCAGATCGGCCATCAACACCTAACTAGTGGAGTGCACCTCCTGACAGTGGAGTTGTGTGAGGAAGGGGTCACTTCAGGGCCAGTAGAGACAGGAGCACCAGTAACTTTTATATACATATGGGATGTGCGTAATTGTATTAAGACAGACTTGAAAAAATCCCAACCCATCCTTCAATATAACAGCTGACCTGCAAAAATATGATTGTTATCATGATTAGACACAATGTTCTAATAGCAACATTTTACAACTATAAAATAAATATTATTGGCAAAATTGGTTCCCAGGCAAAAACAACACAGAAATGAAACATAACAGACCAAATATACTGTGCATTAAGAAAGACAAATAACTGTCAATAGCTGTCGTTGCACTTTGGACCTCCAACATGGACACCAAATTCAATTCAATTCAATGTTGTTTATTGCTGGCCATGGTTAATGTAATGGTAAGAGATTGAAAGTATAACACTGAAATAATTTATAAAAAATGTAAAATGCCTTTCTTATTATCACATACTGTACATTTATACAGTACATTTCCATAAAATTTCTTATCACTGACATGCTCCCAAACTTACAAAAGAAAAGTATTATATGTCCCTCTAGAGAGATGTAGTTTGAGATGTATTATTGTACTATGACAATCAAATTACCCAGAGAGATCAGTTTGTGTGAGATTTTTTGAACAATGAAACTCAAAATCAAAGGCCTCACAATGAAAAGACGACCTCCAGCAAAGTCCATCAAAACACAGAGCAACAAAAGTGTCATTGTCATGGAGATGGTGTAAGGCTGGGGAGTTAGGTCAAACCTTTGAAATGATAAATCCATGTGGGCTTCTTTTCCTCTATCCGGTCTTTCAACAGGTAATATGACACTCAAGCTTCCAATCTGCCTGGTCAAAATTGACTGATACACTCGCCTCAACAGCTCTGCTGTAATTTAGCTCTGAGACGGTGTGATTCATGTATGATGACTGCATAGTCTGACTTGCACACAGTAGACATGTCCAACCACCAACCACAGCTCATATTTCAAAATCATTCATGCTTTTTCCAACCATGGAGAGAGACCATGCACATTGAAACTTTCCTCTGTAAAGACAGATTGACTACATGCCTTTGCCTAAAAATACATTTGCACATCATGAACTTGCAAGGAGTGCATGACATGTTCCTCCCTGAAGTTAAGCCAATAGAATTTATGTCTTCCAGCTTTTCCAGGTTTTGTTACCTCCTTCAAGGCTGCACAATGCTCTAAATTTCTTATTTTAATAATAGAAAATGTTTCAAAATGTAATCACCACCAGGATCTGCATCAAAATTCACAGTCAAACACAATTATCCTGATTGGCTATTGGCCAAACTTTTAGAGAAAATGTACACCCTGTCTGGTAATATATTAGAAGAATGAATTGTGTAAACTTTGAAGGGAGTCAGCGTTACCACAGAGCTATAGCCATTTAAATTCATCATAAATAACCAATAACATCAAATAAGCAACACTAGAGGTGTTCAGTATGTGAACAGACATATTTCTAACACTGAATCCTCGAACTGAACTGAGTGTACTGAATTATTATTATTATTATTATTATTATTATTATTATCATTATCTTTAAAAAAACACCTACAGTGTAACTGACTGAATCCTAGCTGAACAAAATGATTCTGAAAATGGTATATGAATAAAATGGAGTTAGTTCAGGCAGAGCACTGATGTTGCACTCACATTAGCTGATTAGCATCAGCTGCTTCATTCATGCTTCATGATCACTGGCTCAGGCTTCAGCTGCTTGGCTACCAGCTGACTAGCAACAACATTTGCTCCTGCAGCTCCCTCCACCACCCAAACCTCCTCCTTATGTGCCACGTTTTTCGGTAGTGTTCATTTAACTAAGATCTGATGTTCATGTATGTGTTTGTTAATTAGCTTTCCCAGCACAATCCTTGTACAGTGTATGTTTCAGGAGTTATTAGACGAAGCATAAATGCTTTACAAATGGCCACATGGTGTCGCTGTTCGCATCAAAACAAATCAGTTCTTCGGTCCTTTGACCATAGCCTTTCAAAAAATTTAATACTAATCTGTTTTTTAAATATCTTACCAACTAACACAAACAAAGCAACAAACAAACAGGATAGGAAACATAATTTCTCAGTAGAGATAATTATTGTCATTATTATTATTATTATTATTATTATTATTAAGCATACAGACTGTATAAGTAAGCATCACTTTTCACGCAATTCTTGATGTCACTGGGAGTAATCATTTCAGATTTTCCATGTATTAGTAGAGAAGCCCTGAGACTATCCCCCCTTCTGTTTAAACCCCATCTCAGCGTTTCCCTGCCCACCTAATGTCTGTCTCTGTGTCAGATGGTTTTCTCATTTACTGCGCCCACCTGCCAGAGAGTGCAAAAAGAAGACTTCACCCATCAAGCCAGAGCGGAAAGCCCAAGGAAGGAGTACTGAGGCCCCGGGGACGCCGTCATCCTCAGGTTACCAAGGTGAACATAACTCAGTTTGGACACAGAGTGGCTGATTAAAGCCAGAAATAGAGGAAGCCAGGGAGGGATGAAGAGCAAGACAGAGGCTGGAGGACTGACAGGAAAAGAAAAAGACAAACTTTCAAATAGTAAATGTAGTAGCAATGTATAAAATGTGTATCCTTCTGTCAGTCACACGCTATTTAAGTCAATAAACAAACCAGATCCAGATGCTTCCTCCCATTAGTCTGTGCACAGTTACAGAAAATTGGCACCTGGAGTAAACTACATGCTACGGGGATAACGGAGTACATTTTCAGACGGTCTCTCATGGAAGACATTCATAGTGTTGCACAAAAAAAGAGAGCTCAGCAAGAGCAGTTCAAACCCTGTTTACTTTCTCGCCTCTGCACAGCTGGCCAATTACTGTGTAAAGTGGGTATAAGATGGGTGACAGATTTTCGGGTTTCAGTAAGGTCAGAAATTGTCGGACACAGCCACCCAATTCTGACATCAGAAAGGTGCGGGGGTGAGGGGTTTCCAAAAATATTCAACCATTCGACAAGCAGTTCCGGTGAAGTATACTGCTGCCTTTAGACTGCCCTTTAGAGTGAACTGAAAGACTCACAGAGAGAGGAAGAGCAAAATTTATTCAAGTTATTAAATGTTAGGGAGACTGCGTTCTATGAATGATTCAACGTGTAATGCAATCTTTTCAATGGACAAACTGAGAGCAAACCAGCGTCATATCTGGCCAGCTCCACATGCTGCCTCATAGAACAGAAACCTGCTGATCCACTCTTTGTTGTTTCTTCTTTCTCTGTCTCCTTATGAGTAGATGACTGCATGTTTCCTGAAGGGTGTCTAGAGAAAATATAAAGGAGGTTTCCATTCTGAGCTGTTAATCCTCAGCCTCCATCCCTGGAGACCGGAGTTGTACGACTCGTGTCTCACCTACCCTCACCATTCATCAGACATGTGTGACTGTAACTAATTTGTGAGCTCAGCCGTTCCAAATTGGGAGAGGATGTAGAGGAGTTACTTGTACCTTAGAGAACTTAGTGTTTCTCCATTGTGTGATAAATGACAGGAGTTGTGTTTAACATCTGGCTGGAGGAACTGGGTCAAATAGTAGCTGCAAATGGTCGTGTTTGTTTTAATCTGTGTTCGCTGCCAGATGGTTGGGCTTTACTTTAGCTCAGACAGTGGTAGGTATGTTTTCAATGAGAGAAAAGTGCACTGAAGTGACTTTCCGGTTATTAGATACATTTCCAGCACTTACATGTCACATGTGAGGTAAAACCCCTTGGCATGACTTGGCTGAAGAAAACATCAGTCAAATTACTCTAACAGAGTATGTTTCTCCTGGCCTGACTTTGGAATCTGATAAATACTTCTCCTCAGCTATAATGAGTCATTTAATGTCAAACAGTATATAGTTTAGAAGAAGTGGTGACCTCCAGCGCTGAATACAGAAGTCATTGCAGAAGTGCCTGAAGCGGCACGCGGTTCCTCTACAGTAAATGCCATTAGATACTGGCTCTACAAAAACTCTACTACAATACTTAAGTGTGTCATGGCCCTGGCTGTGCCTCTAGTGTTCTCCTTTGTGTTTTCCCTGTGTTCCCAGTGCTCCATTGTCTGTCTATGTTTCTGTTTGTGTGTGCGTCTGTGGGCGTGGTCCTCCCTTCCTTGTTTTCCTGGTTCCCTACTCAGCCCCTCCAACACACCTGTCTGGAATCAGCTCATCATCTCACCCATCTGCTCACCTGTCTCCACTTCTCTATCAGTCACTCTATTTATACCAGTCCCTTTCCCTTTGTTCTTTGTCAGTTCATCAGTTTGTCATGTGCTCCCATGTTTCTGCATTCCCATGTTCCTGTGTTTCTGTGTTCCTGAACCTGCCTGTCTACCTGCCTGTACCTGCCAGTAAGCTACCTTCTCAATAAAATATTCAGCACTTCATTCTGCCTGCCTCCGTGTCCTGCACTTGGGTCCACCTTGCAGCACCATCGTAACAGTAGGAACTGACCACAACATGGACCCAGCAGACACTAACTTTTCTAGCCTGCCTTTTTCCTAACACGACTTTGGGCTGACGAAGGGGGATTTTGTTCATGAAGAGCCAAAGATTCTCACTATCTCTTGGGAAAGGGACAGTGAGGTTGCCCATATGTTGGCATTCAACCGATGGAAGCTTTATCCTGCCACTCCAGCCTCCTCTGCTCCCAAGACTCAGCCCCAGGTTCCCATCTACCAGCACAAGCCTCGGCCCCAGGTTTTCAGCCTCCAGTCTGCACCTCAGCCTGCTAGCCTCCAGCCTGTTAGCATCCAGCCTGTTAGCATCCAGCCTGTTAGCCTCCAGCCTGTTAGCTTCAATCATGACAGCCTGCCATGCAGTCGGTTGGGGTGGTGAGGCTGCAGCCTGCCTGTCCTGAGCCAGCTAGCCCACTAGCTCTCTGTCCTGATTCTATATCCCCTGAACTCTTTCGGCCTTCTGGGGACAGTTTGAGGAGCCACCTGGACATCCACCAGTCTCCTTGGGAGGGCACTTGCCTGGCCTTTTTCACGGGGTCCCATGGAGGCCACAGAAGGAGACGTGGTCATCGTGGCTCACGAGGTCAACAGCAATCTCCACTGGCCAGTGCCCCAGAGACTGTGCTGCCCAGTGCCCCAGAGACTGCGCTGGCCAGCTCCACAGAGGCTCAGCGTCCCAGCTCCACAGAGCTGCCACCAGTCCTGTCTGGTTCCCAGTCCCAGACACCTGCTCCTGGTTCCCAGTCGGTGGCCCAGTGACACCTGCTCCTGGTTCCCCATCGGTCCAGCCTGCCAACACCAAGCCTGAGCTTCCTGGTTCTCAGTCGGCCTTCCCTGCCAACGCCTTGCCTGAATTCCAGATGGCAGCCCCTGCTGACGTCCAGCCAGAATCCCAGTGGGTGGCCCCGCCGACACCTGTTCCTGCTGAGCTGCAGCAAACACCGGTTCCTGTGCTGCAGCATTCATCAATTCCCATGCTGCAGCAATCCCCTGAGCCTGAGCTGCAGCACTCACCATTTCCTGAGCTTCCTGGTTCTCAGTTGGCCTTCCCTACCGACGCCTGGCCTGAATTCCAGTCAGCGGCCCCTGCTGACGTCCAGCCAGAACCCCAGGCGGCGGTGACAGCTTGGCCGACACCTGTTCCTGCCGAGCTGCAGCAATCACCGGTTCCTGTGTTGCAGCGTTCCTCGGTTCCCGTGCTGCAGCAATCCCCTGAGCCTGAGCTGCAGCACTCACCTGTTCCTGAGCTGCAGCTGTCTCCTGTTCCTGTGCTACAGCAGTCTCCTCAGGCTATGCTTCAGCAGCCTCCTGTTTCCCTGGCTCCCCGGGCCTCCTGCTCAGCACTCCTGTCACCAGGCTCCAGCTCAGCACTCCTGTCGCCGGCCTCCAGTCCTCCTGTTCAGTCACAGACCTCCAGTCCTGCCGTCCAGTTGCTGGTCCAGCCTCCCAAGGAGTTCCGCCTTCGCTGCTGGCCACAGAAGGGCTCCACCTTTGCTGCTGGCCTTCGGCCCATCCTCTTGAACAGCTCCACCAGAGAGTCTCCGCCTATCTGGTCATCTCCCAGGTTGTCCACCAGAGGGCTCTTGCTCTGTCTCTGCCCTTCCCCCAGGCCGCCCGCCTGAGGTTCCCAGCTCTGTCTCCTCCCTGCCCCAAGGCCATCCACCTGAGGTCCCTGGCTGTCTCCACCCTGCCCCCAGGCCGCTCGCCTGAGGTTTCCGGCTCTGGCTCTGCCCCTGCCCTTCAGTTCCCAAGACACTTCCCCCTGAATTCTGCGTTTCCGTGTTCCTGAACCTGTCTGTCTACCTGCCTGTACCTGCCAGTAAATTACCTTCTCAATAAAAGAAATGTCCCTGGCCGTGCCTCTAGTGTTCTCATTTGTGTTTTCCCTGTGTTCCCAGTGCTCCATTGTCTGTCTATGTTTCTGTTTGTGTGTGCATCTGTGGGCATGGTCCTCCCTTCCTTGTTTTCCTGGTTCCCTACTCAGCCCCTCCAACACACCTGTCTGGAATCAGCTCATCACCTCACCCATCTGCTCACCTGTCTCCACTTCTCTATCAGTCACTTTATCTATACCGGTCCCCTTCCCTTTGTTCTTTGTCAGTTCATCAGTTTGTCATGTGCTCCCATGTTTCTGCATTCCCATGTTCCTGTGTTTCTGTGTTCCTGAACCTGCCTGTCTACCTGCCTGTACCTGCCAGTAAGCTACCTTCTCAATAAAATATTCAGCGCTTCATTCTGCCTGCCTCCGGCCGCCCGCCTGAGGTTCCCGGTTCTGTCTCCTCCCTGCCCCCAGGCCGTCCACCTGAGGTCCCTGGCTCTGCCTCCACCCTGCCCTTCAGTTCCCAAGACACTTCCCCCTGAATTCTGCGTTTCCGTGTTCCTGAACCTGCCTGTCTGCCTGCCTGTACCTGCCAGTAAGCTACATTCTCAATAAAACATTCACCGCTTCATTCTGCCTGCACCACCAGCATAACAAAGTGACTGTGAAAACATACAATTTCTTGCAAAAAATGCAAAGCGAAGAAGTAAAACGAATAGTTAGACATTTGGGGAAATACAATTATTTACTTTCTTCCCAAGAATTAAATGAGAAAATACTGTCTGTACGCTAAATACGAGGCTAGAGCAAATAGTTCCAGCACTTAACCCTTATGTAAAACCACAACTTGTCAGTTTCACATTTCTGTTTGTGTAACGTCTCAGTTAGTGAACTTTAGAGGTGCTGGTGGTGCTTTTCTCAGAGACAATTGAGCAATGCTTCCCTGACCAAAACAAATCTGTACAAAATCTGCAACACTGCCTCGTACGCCACACCTCTTAAGTACAGTTCTTTAGCTCGCAGTTACACACGAGTGAACTGCGAGATGCTGGTGTAGACAGCTGTATTGATTAAAAGTTGAGTCAAGGTTTCAGATTGTCCATATTTTCCACTGTCTCTGTCTCAAACTCAGTGTTTCACTTACTTACTTTTCTTCAAATAAGTGAAACACTGAGATAATAACAGTAATAATAATAGACATATAGAGATAATGCCACATGTCCTCACTGTACATATACTTAGAAACCAAGTTCAACATTTTGTGTCCCATGTGTCAACATGACCCCAACCCTCATGGAATTATTCAGACACAAATTCAAACAAACAAGTAAATAAAACATAATCTACATTTATCCATAAGTTCACGTCAGTTAAAACATTGGACATCTGATTCAGTTCATGCATAATCTTTAATCCATGTAAAGTATGAGGATTTTATCACTGATAATATAATTCTTCCTGTACATTTTGTAACATTGTGTTAGGTGGTATGTGGTATCTACAGCAAGAAAAACTGTCTGGCAGTTGGTTGAATATGAAACAAACCTTGAATGTCATTGCACATATAGGCCTATTTTTATTTCTCCTGGATTTGATTCACCAGCCTGTAATCAGACTGTCTCAGTGAAGGAGAAGGAACACTGTGGAATGAACTGCGATATATGATTTCAACACAGACTGCCTGCTCTGCAGAGTTGCATTATAGGCACATATGGGCACATAGGAGATCCCTTGGGAGAGCAATTTTCCAAGTTTCCAGCCTCCAGAGAAAGATGGCAAACTTCAAAATAAATGTCTCTCCATAGATCCTTTCTGTCTTAAACAGTGTTTCAGACCACCTAAGAGTGCTGCCAGTCATTAGAGGAAACCATCTCATGGATCCCGCACCTCACAGTGCATTTATGTAACTACAAAGTCAGCAAAAGACACAACATCTTTCTGTCTTTGCTCCCTGTTTTTCCATCCATTTTCCCCTGGTGTCAGCCTTTTTATATAATATTCTTTATGGGACTAAGATGAAATCCACATTTGCAGATACTGTATCCCTGCGCTCAAAATGTCTGATTCTTGAAAGTCATCTAATCCTTCAGATTTGTGAATTTCAAAGATTTGTCGTTCAACTAAGCTTTCATTTAGCATTCTGATACACTGGTGAAGGGATGGATTAGCGTAACCCGATTACCGACTTGTCCTGCATCTGTGAGAAAGGTTTTTTATAATGTACATAAGACAAAGTTTCTAATTAGCATGCCTTACATTCTCCAGGGGTTATTATGCTGTTATTCACACCAAAGCAAAGGTTAAAGCTAATACACGTATATGTTGAGGCAAGCCACCCTTAATTTAAACAATGTATGTGCTCATTTGTTCCACCATCAACCAATAAAAACTAAATAATAATGTGAAAGAAACAAATGGACAAATTAACGAAGTACTGTTTTAAGTTTTAAGTCCTACATACAGTACCACAGCAGAATCCGAAACTGTATGCCCCTGATTGGTGAAACAGTATCCTTCACTCCCTAACATTATCTCTTCAGAAATTGATTTAGCTACTTGAACTATTATAGCTACTTGAGCTAATAGGCAGCATCTTGCATTTTTAAGTAATGTTATGTGTCTGCCAGTAATGTTAGCTAACATTACCGATTCTTGAAATGAAAAATTAACAGACTGTACCAAAGAAGAATTAGAGAATTCGAACAGCACTTATCATGGCTGCCACTTCCGGGCAAAAAGGACTATTTGACCGCAGCCTACATTACTATTAATACACTAGTTTGAGTATATAAGGGAAATACGCTTATTTGCCTGCTTGCCAAGAGTTATTTGAGAAGATCGATACCACTATTATGTATATTATGTAATATAATAATGTCTGTGCGTGAAGTACGGAGATAGAACCAGTAGATGATTGGCTTAGCTTAGCATAAAGATTGGAAAAGGGGGGGGCAGCTACTGTAGCCTGGCTGTGTCTAAAATTAAAAAATACACCTACCAATGCTTCTAAAGCTCACTGATTAACCAGATGTTACTCGTTTGTTTAATCTGCACACAAACAGAAATGTAAAAACAGCAAGTTGTGCTTTTGTGGTGCATGTTGGCTCACTGTCACACTGTCATCTCTTACTGGGACACTTGAATACAACAGCATTAAAGTTATTAGTAACACCTGTGCTTTTACTGTAGCTATATAAACTAACAATAATCAAATTACTAAAATGTGACTAAAACTAATATACTTGTGAATAACTATGAATAAATCAAAATGAATACTGGTGCCTTTTCAGTTGGTAAGAAACAACAATGCAATGCAGGGATACAAATCCTGGGACACAAACTGTGTATTCCAACAAAATATCAATACACTTTGGAGCTTTTGGTATCTGCAGTATATGCTGAAATTCTTTATGAGGTTTCCAAGGAAAATCTATTACGGCACAAGATCAGCATGCAAAGAGAGGGTCATGTACAGAATCGTTACGATGATCAGACAGGATGGAGCAAAGGAAGGAAGTGCTTTGTACTGTAGGCTATGCTACTAAGATCTGCTCCCTCCCTCCTCACTCAAACCCAGAGTCAAGAGAAATACATTGCAGATGCGGTGAAACACATAAGCCATGTGGAGAATCAATCGGCATGTCTCTCTATGTGTTTAATTAAAGTAAGCCATGGCGGTGAGTAGAAGGAGACTCATTTATCAAGAAAGCATGACTGAAGTTATCTAAACGTAGTTCTCATTGCTCATTAAGCTGCACTGCACAAGATCTTGTGGGAAGATGAAAATGGTCGATACTCTCATCTTGCTCTGACGGCTTAGGAAGCCGACACAGTCAACTTCCTGGAATGGCTGAAAGAAAGAGACTGTTGCCATGGGAACGAGAGTGTAGATGGTTTTCGAAAGGAGTTGAAGTAGTTCAAACTGGAGAAGAAAAAAACAAGATAGTGCTAATAAATACAGCACAAAAGATTTGTAATTTCCTTTGGGCTCTGACCTGTTAGACAGTTGAAAATTCTCCCAAAGAAAATTGCTGAGTAAAATGTGAGCCTTTAAAGTATCTCTGATGCGCACTCAGCAGGGACCCTCAAGAGAATTTTCATTAGAGGCGTGAGTCTTGTGTGGGTTCGCAGCGGTGGCATCGGGAAAACGGGGGGCCGGCCCACTTTTTGGCATTTCTTTCTAATCATCTATTGAACTTGCCCCGGGTAATGACCTAATTCTCATTGAGCTTCCCAGTGCGCCACTGTGCCTCCATCTCCAGCCGCTGCCTCCTGCTTCCCTTCACTCATCGCTGCATTCATTGACTTCCAAAAGATGCAAAGGGACGGACATGGAGGCAAGAAGGAGGAACCATCAGCTTGATAATGGCTGCATGGGAAGACTCACGTGAGAGAGGAGTCAGTGTAGTTTGTCACGCCTGGCTTCATCATCATGGGTCTGCCCAGCTGTAAGGGATGTGTTGTGAAAATCAAGTCTGGCGGGGCAGGAAGCACGACCTTCTTCTACTGTAAGTTAAAGGACGTTGTGTGATTGAGTGGGCTCTGTTTCTGAGTACCACTTACACACGCTCACACATTGTCATCATATCTAACACCAGCCTGTCACAAGATGTAATATGAAGTGATTTACTGAAGAAAAAGACTCCATACATGTGAAGCGTGTGAGCTCTGTTCTTTGTTTGAAAGCCTCATCATTCCTCGGTCATATGGCAATGTTCGTGATGAAGCACCCTGTTATTCCGGCACTGAAGACTGGGTGGGTAATCAAGAAATAAATTGTCCAGACTGCAGGCGACCCCCTGCCTGTCCCATTGCCTGTCATTTGGACTAATCCCCTGTCATCGTTGGGAAAGTGTAATGGACGGCAATCCTCTGAAGCATTCCACATTGTAATATTCTCAGTGATGAGACTATCTTCAAAGAGAAGAAAAAGTCTGGCACTTCAAATCCCCTTACTTTTCTCACCATTAATCATATTATGTACCTTATACTGTAGTAGATATTTTAGGGGGGTTGGGGAGGCACATTATCAACTGCTGCTGACAAAGTGTGGGTCAAATTGATAAAGAATGTATGTAAAATGGCAGCGCTGGTGTACAAAGGGAGCTAAATCATCATAATCCTGTGATAGCTGGAATCCCATTAGCTATGGGTCCGTGATTTACAATAAGAAGGGTCAGATTATTGCTGCGATCCAGCATCATAAGCTGTGGACACCACTCCACTGCACTACCTACACCAGTGTGGAAACCTCCAACCGATTACAGCACGTTTCTGTTAGATTCATCTAAGCTGTGAGGGATCTAAATTGTGATCAACGAGCGCATAATAACATTTGTTATGTACAGTTTTGGCAAGGACAGAGCCTCACAGCTGGCTGATACAAGTCCCAACAACAAAGAATGCAACTCATGTTATATATAGTACATGTCTATCATGCATGACAGCACCACTGTATATCATCTCATTAGAACAGTCCTTGAGAAACTAAACTGGAGGTTGTTTTTTTTTGTCACTGACACTCCAATTGCTGTGATACTGGAACACTTTTATTGCAAAGAGGTGTCAAAATCACATTATCCTTTCTATGTTTGGAAAGCTCATGTGTGATTATACATGGTTTGTTTTTCCAGCAACAGCACCTGAGTGCAGTGCTGTTCAGGAGCACTCTCACTCACATTTCAGAGTCTCTCGTTAGCACGTGAACATACCGTACTTCAACGATAGACTTTTGAAATGATTTTAAATGTTCCATTGGTGGAACGTAACTGCACACTGTACATTAACTGAATTAACTACTGTATACTTAAGTATAGTTTAGAGTACAAGTGCTTTACTTGAGTAATTCCATTTTATGCTATACTTCTACTTCACTACATTTCAGAAGAACATATTGTACTTTTTACTCCACTACATTTATTTGACAGTTTTAGTTTCTTGTCACTTTGCAGATTAATTTAATGTTAACCATGTTCACCATCTTAGTTTAGTGCATTAAAATGTTAACATTTGCTAAATATAACTAAGCACAAAGTACAACTGTGGCTGATGGGAATGTCATTAGTTTTGCTGGTATTTGGTCACTGAACTTAAACCTTTTGGGATTAATAAGGCACACTATCTATCTATCTATCTCTCTATCTCTCTATCTATCTATCTAAACCAAAGTATTGAACAAATTGGAATTCTGACCTGATGATGGCGCCATAGGAAAAGTCAGTGGATCATCAAAATCAATTTGGCTTCATCCTCTGGGGACCATGAATATCAGTACAAAATTTCATGGCAAGCCATGTAATAGTACAGTAGACCCTACAGTAGATCTATGCCGCTAGTGTGGTTGAAAATAAAACAGTGCCGTACAGCAGCAATTATACCACTGTAATAGATACTTTTGAGTAGAATTTGAGTAGAATTTGAGTAGAATCTTGAATGTAGCACTTAAAGCATCCTAAGTTTGTAGGACTATGACATTCAAAAACGTGTTTGAATCAAGACAAAAGCAAAGATAACATGATTTTCAGTAGACTGCAGTTTCGTAAACTACACTTGTGTTTTCCAAATATCACATTCAATACGGGAAACATCTCCACAGTACAAAGGAATCTAAAGCAAAGCCATAAAGCAGTGCAGAATATGAAATGATGACAGATACAACCATTTATACACATTTGCTTTAAATAAAATTCAGAATTAGCTAGATATACAGAAACTTGCATCGTAACATTTTATGTCATTTATATTATTGCAGAACCCCTGTTTGTAACTCATTAAACACAAACGTAGACTGCACAGCTGGCCAATTAGATCTCTGAAATTACATTTCTAATTGTATCGTTACACACACTTTGCCATCTGTGCAGCGCCGCGTGTTGCCAATTCTATATCTGCAGGTACAAAGTGTAAAAACGTCTGTTCCATGTGGATTTACAATTGCCTTACAGTCAGAACGCTGAGAAGAGGTCTTACATAACAGTGGTGACTCCCTTGACGGCTGTCCCGCACTTTTGCCTCTTCCGCCGCCCAGACATACACAGAGAACTGTATGTACGGTAGCAGGAACTGGCGTCTGGAGGCGAGGCAGGGGAAATGATTTACAGCGCTCTGTTCGCTCTGTCGGGATAATAACTGGACCAGACCTCTGGCAGGACACAAGCCAACAACTTCCCACTAGGCCAGGACCAAAGCCAGGGGGCTGGAAGGTCTTTTTTTATAGATACTGTACCAAAAGACAAGGACAGTGGTATGTTAGAAAACTGAAAATGAGACCCAAAGTTGCATGAGGTAATACAGCCAATCTTCATGAAAATTATCGGTGGGCCCCTTCGTGGTTTAATATACAACCTTTGTTCCAGGAAGATCTAGATTTAGGAAGATGTTGTTGCTGATTTTGAACTGTCTATGCACAACTTTTGAGCGCTAACGTTTATGAAATGCTGTGAAAATAACAGTAGAGAATGAAAGAGTAGAAGCTTATTAAAGTTCTAGTGACTAATTTCTAGAAACAAGACTGAGAGTCTACAGCAATGTTAGCGGCTTTGTGAGGCTGTACTTAGGCAGGGTGGTGCTTTCAGTTAAATACAGCATAACATGCTCACATGCTAAGAGGCTGATGTTTACTGGGCATAATGTTTACCATGTTCATCATCTTAGTTTAGTGTGTTAGCATGCTAACATTTGCTAATCACACAAAACACAAAGTACAGCTGAGAATGATGGGAATGTCATTAGTTTTGCACGTATTTGGTCATAAACCAAATGGAAAAATGTAAATTTTGACCTGATGATGGCACAACAAAGTAAGAGGATCACCAAAGTCAGTAGGGTTCATCCTCTGGAGACCACAAATGTCTGTGCCAAATTTTATGGTAATCCATCCAATAGTTGTTGAAATATTTCAGTTTAGACCAAAATGGTGCCAGCAAAAAAAAAATAGGATCATGATATTCTTCATTTGTTGCACGCTGGATGTAATCACTCTGTTTGACAAACACTGGGTGGGCTTGTTAAAATATGACAGATGACAAAAATCTTGAAGACCAAACAGATCCAATCTGGTTATTGTTAACGGCAAACACTGAAACTACTCAGCAAGGGCAATAATTCATAAACTGAAACAGAGTCAGAATGTGTGTGTGTGTGTGATCTAGAATCTCATGTAATCTAAAAGGTGTGTGCTATTGTGCAAATCCCTGCACAATATACCTTTAATCTCATGAGGGCTGGTTTTGAAGATCTAGAAGTGAGGCCCAGGCCTAACAGAAGTGACCAGTAAGCTTCCACAGTCAGTGTGTAAGAGGTTCAACAGGATGCTGAGATTGTGGCCGGAAGCTCTGAGACAGACAAACTCAGTAATCCTGTTCATGCTGGTTGAGGGGCTGAGAGCAGGTCTGGGTACAGTGACAGAGAGACAATAGTGGCACTGTGAGGCAGACAGCTGGGTTTCCACCCCCTCTCTCCTCCCCACCAGCCCCCACCAACGTGGCTTTGTTCCCCTAGCTTAGACCACGGCAGACCCAGGGCTTCCCCAAACCCTCTGACATCACTGCCCAGCTGATAGGAAGCACAAAAGATCCTGCAAAAAAGGATGCCTTCTATTTATAAACCATGAATAAGTGCCATGATTCCACTGCCTCAGTCATTTGTGCTGGACCTTCAGGCCAAACACTGTATTGTTAACCATAAAAAGACGAGAGCTGCCAAAAAAAGCTGTGCTGATATCCAATGGGAGACTGGCATATTGCAAACACCTGTAGTCTTTACAAAAGACACATAGTCAGTCACATGTGCATCAGTGTGAAGTCCAAAGACTGCTATAAGTATTTTACTCAAGTAGAAGCGCTTACTTTTGTTGTTATGAGTATTTATGTGTAATTTACCTCATGCAGGACTGTAAAATACACTGACTGAGGGTAAAATACACAAAAACACTGTTAACCCAACTCTCAAATTCTGAAATAGCGTTTATACAGCCCAGGAGTCAGGTGAGGGGGGAGACGTGTACTGTACAAAGTCTCAAAGTGCTGAGAAGCCAGAAAAAACGTTTTAATTTATCTCAAGGAAAATTTAATCGAACGCAACTGGATTTTTGGTTTTGTCTGTGAAGACGTTTCACCTCTCATCCAAGAGGCTTCATCAGTTGAACTGAAAACAAAACCAAAAATCCAGTTGCGTTCGATTCAATTTTCCTTGAGATAACTATGACCTGGATGAATGAGAATATTCACAGGCTTGTTTTAATTTATATTTTTTTAGGACATAATTCTACTAAATTCAAAACACAAGATTGGAACCTGCTGTAAAATAATTGACAGATATTTTAATACAGACACGTTGGTCCAGACTGAAATATCTCAACTGTTGGATTTGGTACAGATATCCATGGTGCCCAGAGGATGAACACCAATGACTTTGGTGATCCCCTGACTTTTCGGTCAGATTTTTTTTCTTATCCAGTTAAAAATCATATACATTACTACATGAGTAGATGGATGAGGTGGAAATTTGTGGTTTGAAAATGAAAAGTCAACAACTATTGGATGGATTGTCATGAAATTTTGTAATGACATTCCCATCAGCCTCAGCTGTACTTCGTGTTTAGTGTTAATTAGCAAATGTTAGCATGCTAACACGATAAACTAAGAAGTCGACGTTGGTTAACATTATACCTGCTAACATGAACATGTCAGGATTGTCATTGTGAGCATGCTGATTTCAGCATTGAGCTCAAAGCACCACTGTGCAGCCTCACAGAGCTGCTAGCATGGCTGTAGATTTGTTACCACTACCACCCTAACCTCGAGTGGACAGTAAACCAAGTCTCTCTCAATCAAGTGCAAGAACTCTCCCTCAGAGAAAACGAATGACTGGATTAATGAATGGTGAAGACCTTTATTGAAAAAGCCGGAGCTCCAGATATTCACTAATTACCATCTAAAAAGAAAGATTACTTATGTTACAAAAGATCTCTCAACTAACTATTTCTCATACGGACGTTTGAAAAAGGGGCATACTGCTTAAACATGCTGGTGGAAACTATTTTTACTTGTGTGGAGTGCAGAATACATCTTTCATTGTTTCCTGTTGTAATTCAGCGGGGTGACTGATCCCCAATCCATGCATCTGTGTTTTCAATCACTCCATACTGTACATACCAAGACATCTGTCACTCAGCATTACCACACACACATCTGCAGACTGATTATTCCTCTGCTAACTGGAATAAGCCATTTTTGGACCATTTGAATGAGGTTGGATGACACAATTTCATGAGGTAAGACTCTGGGTTTTTTGGCGAGGCCAGATGACATACAATAAACTGAACCAGCTGGAGGGCTGCATGTGCTCCAGATTCAAGAGCTTGCAAAAAGAGTGTGTCTGGAGGCATTCGTCCCTCTCCAAAATACAGTATCAGAGGGTTAAGTGCAAAGCTGGTTGAAGAGCAATCCTGCTCATCTTAAATTACCTCACCACAAGGAGAGAAGGAAGGTGAAGTGTAATCGATAAATCTCATATCCTACTTCTTTAGTGTTGAGAACAGTTAGAGAGGCACAACGAGCAGATAGTCTAATGATCTATCCTGGGATTTCCACCAACTTCATTCTCAGTCAGTAGTCTTCCACATCCATTTTGATATTGACAGCTAGATACCATATCCTGTTAAGTCCAATAGATGTATTTGATGAAGCCTGGAGGCCAGTACGTGATAGTTTAATATAAGAAATTTCCATCTAAATATTGACATCTATAACTGACAGGCAACGTAATTATGAATCTGAGAACATGTGGCAATGATTGTGCTCAAATATCATTAATTTCAGGACAACTGGTAACTGTTTCACCCTCCTCAAGACTAATTAGAGTTATTTCTCTAACCCAGGAATAGGAAATGAGATAAGGAATAACATGTCATTTCCAGGTGAACATCCAAATGATTCAATAGTTTACACTTGGAGAGAAAAGCCAGTGTCAAGATCAAACCCCATGTTTGATCTTTAATGACTCATAAAAACATTCTATTCTATCACAATCACTAGTGAGGGGAAATATTTTAAATAAAATCTGTAGGTATTTGGTCATAAACCAGAGTATTGGACAAATAGAAATTTTGACCTGATGTCAGCGCTAGATGTAAAGGTCAGGAGGTCAAAGTTATTACAATTCATCCTCTGGGGGCCATGAATGTCTGTTCCAAACTTCATGGCAGAAGATCACAACTCCTCTACCACCACCATATGAGGTTCTCGTTTTTGTTTTTTATTGAATATCTCAACAACTATTGGATTGATTGCCTTGACATTTGGAACAGACATTCGTGGTCCCCAGAGGGTGACCTGTAATTGATCCCCTGATCTTTCATCCAGCACCATCAAATGGTCGAAATTTCATTTTGTCCAAACTTTGGTTTATGACCAAATATCTGCAAAACTAATGACATCAACCTCAGCTGTAGTTTGTGTTTAGTGCTACTTAGGAAATGTTAGCATACTAACACGCTGAACTAACATGGTGGACATGGTAAACATTATACCTGCTACACACCAACATGCTAGCATTATCATTGTGTGCGTGTTAACATGTTGATGTCAGTATTTAGCTCAAGTACAGCCTCGTGGAGCCATAAGCATGGCTGTAGAAATGCGACCACATTATTTGTTCAAACACTTGTGAAAAATGATTGTTGTCTCCAAAGCAAAGGTGGAATAGCACGATGTTGTTGTAGAGCCACAGAACTTCTTAAGAATGAGGTTGGAGTGGATGGTTGGAAATCAGCCCAGAATTTGTCTCCCATTACAAAACTGCAATTAACATTCATGTTTTTACAGACTGTAACCATGATTCCTAACTTGAACCATACCACAGTTGCCATGCACAGATATAGTAGATTACAATTTTTACAGTTTTAAAAATGATGGCATTAGACTAGAGTTGAAACAATTAGTTGATTAACTGAGTAGTTGATAGACAATTAAAATCAATCTGCAACTATTTTGATAATCAATTTTAAAAAATGAATTTTGTTCCAGCTTCTCCAATATAAGGATTTGCTGCTTTTATATCATTGTAAATTGAATATTTTGGTGTTTTTGACTGTTTGTCGGGCAAAACAAAACATCTGAAGACTTCACCTTGGCCTCTGACCTTGGAACTTTGAATGTGTTTTTGACATTTTATAGAAAAAAACGTTTTTGTTAGCATTAATTGCAGTTCTACACTGGACTTAAATAATGTTGTCATTGAAAATTTTTTTGCGAAATCGTGCAACATTGTTGTTCTTGTCTGGTGATAGGGTCGGACCTAAAAATTGTCTGACTTTGACTCTAGAGCCAGCATTTCGTATCCTGTCAAAAGGCAACAATAGTTTCTTTTAATCATGACCTGAATCTTTCCCTAAACTTAACCAGATAGTTTTAGTTGTCTAAACTTAACCAAACCTCAACCATAGAGGGGGCCGAAAACACTTGTATGGATCATTTTGGAAGGCAATGATAAATGACCTGAACTGTATTAGTAGTTTAGGTAGTAGCACCGGTGTTCACAGACATCTTCAACACCTCACTGGAGACATGCCAGCCTGCTTCAAGTACTCCACCATCATCCACATCCCCCAAAAAACAATGACCACAGGACTTAATGACTACAGACCTGTCGCCCTGACCTCTGTGGTAACGAAGTCTTTTGAGCGCCTTGTGCTGTCCCACTTTAAAGCCACCACTGACCCACTCCTGGACCCCCTGCAGTTCACCTACAGAGCCAACAGGTCTGTAGACAATGCAGTAAACATGGCCCTCCACTTCATCCTCTGGCACCTGGACTCCTCAAGAACCTATGCCAGGATGCTGTTTGTGGACTTCTGACTTCAACACCATCATCCTGACTCTGCTGCAGGACAAGCTCTCCCAGCTGAACGTGCCTGACTACACCTGCAGGTGGATCACAGACTTCCTATTTGACAGGAGGCAGCATGTGAAGCTGGGGAAACATGTCTCTGACTCTTGGACCATCAGCAGTTCCCCATCACCGGTTCCCCTCAAGGCTGTGTTCTTTCCCTTCTGCTCTTCTCCCTGTACACCAACAGCTGCACCTCCAGTCATCAGTCCATCAAGCTCCTGAGGTTCGTGGATGACACGCCCTCATTGGACTCATCTCTGGTGGGGATGAGTCATTCTGCTTCGTGGGGACCATCATATCCCAGGACCTCGAGTGGGAGCTGAGCATCAGCCCCCTCACCAAAAAAGCAGAGCAGAGGATGTACTTCCTGCGGCAGTTGAAGAAGTTCAACCTGCCAAAGACAATGATGGTGCTGCCACTGCCAAGGACAAGGGCAGACTGCAGCGTATCGGTCTCTCTGCAAAGAAGGTGATCGGCTGCAATCTGCCATCTCTCCAGGACCTGTACGCCTCAAGGACCCCGAGGTGTGCAGGTAAGATTGTGGCCGACCCCTCCCATCCCGGATGCAAACTGTTTGAGACTCTCCCCTCCTGTGGTCCATCAAGCCACAAAACATTTTCTTCCTATCTGTAGCTGGCCTCATCACTTGTTTTCTATTTAATTCCCATTCTATGTTTATTGTTATGCACAAAAGCACCAAGACAAATTGTATGTGTAAACCTACTTGGCAATACACCGATTCCGATTCTGATTCTGATTCACACAGTGTATTTATATAGCAATAGGGGAATAAAGAACTGGTAAAAGCAAAAACCAGTGGAATAGAAATAGTGCAATAAGATAAAATAAAATAGAAATAAAACTGAATAAATAGAATGTTCACTATAAGAAGGCTTTTACATAAAAATAGGTTCTGAGACGAGATTTAAAAGAGGATACTGAAGTTGCTAGCCTGAGATCCTCAGGTAGGGAGTCATGAATGAGGGGCCCTTGCCCCATTGCAAAAGCCCGGTCACCTTTTGTGACGAGGCGGGACTTAGAAACTGACAGGAGGGTCCCAACTGAGGATTTCAGGTTACGTTCAGGCTCATAGAACAGGCTCATAGAGGACAAGTAAGTTAGAAATATTGTTGGGGCCCAAACCCTGCAGAGCTTTAAAAGTCAGCAATAAAATCTCAAATTCAATGGTAAAACCTACAGGCAACCAGTAGAAAGAGGCAAGGATGGGAGTAATGTGGTCTCATCTTTTGGAGTTGATTAAAAGCATAGCAGCTGCTTTTTGAGCAAGTTGGAGGTGAGAGATGGCTTTCTGACTAAGACCAGAATAAAGGGCATTGCAGTAATCTAGGCGTGATGAAATGAAAGCATGAATGATCTTTTCAAGGTTTGCTCAAGATAGAAATGACTTAATTTTTGAGATAGTCCTTAGCTGAAGAAAGCTGAGTTGAACAACTTTTGTAATTTGGCTCTCAAAAGATAAGTTCAGAAGTCACCCCTAGGTTATGGGTAGAGGGGCTTCATGTGTGATGTTAGGCCACCAAGATTTAATTGGATAGCAGGGATGATATTGACGGGGGCAAGCAACAGCATTTCCAACTTGGAATCATTTAGTTTTTGTGACATCCAGCACATAACGTCCAAGAGACAGGATAAAACATTCGCCAAGTTGTCTGAATCATTGGGTCTGCGGGGGACATAAGGCAGTGAAAATTAACATTATGGTTGCGGATAATATGACCCAAGGGAAGCATGTAAATTGAGAACAGTAAGGGGCCCAGAATTGACACTTGGGGGACGCCACAGGATAGGAGGGCCACGGAAGAAAAGGTTTCACAAATTAATATTGAGACGCTTCTATCAGTGAGGTAGGAGCGGAACCAATCTAATGCTGAGTCCCTAATGCCAACCCATTCTTCTAGACGACTGATCAAAATTGAGTGGTCAGCCATATCAAAGGCCGAGCTAAGATCGAGGAGGATTAAAACTGAGCAGTCTCCGGAATTGGCAGAGAGCAGCAAGTCATTTAATACCTTGACTAGAGCAGTTTCTGTGCTGTGGAGAGCCTGGAAGCCAGACTGAAATTCTTCAAAGGTGTTATTGCTATTCATAAAAGAAATTAATTGAGAGGAGACAGCCTTTTCTAAACGCTGATGTCAGCCTTGATGTCAAATATCATCAGTCAACATTGGTTTTGGTTCAAAAAATTCACACAGGAACATGGCCCTGCTACTGACACGCAGCATTACTCTAAGACAATCAGCTACACACTTACAACTTATTCCAGCTGTCTGCGTCATTATTACTTTTCAAGACTTTCTGTGTTCCCAGCAGACTTGAAGAAAATCCACTCACAAGCAGGCGGCTGTAAATGTATCTCAATTTCACAATACTCTAAAACTCAATCGCAGACATGGGGAGACAGAGGGGCCAGAGGATTGGATTGCAGACCCCAGACAAGACATCCAAACCCCCACCCCATTGGCTTTGACCTCTGAAACACAAAGAAAACACATGACTTCACCCTCTAGAGCCACGTTTGAATACTTATCTGATCATTAGCAACTTCTGCTAAATCCAGTGGGAACAATTATGGGCAGAGTAAAGCACAACTGAAGCCTCGGCCACTGTAGGTGAGCTGACACTGGAGACTGTTACAGAGGGTGTAAAAGCAATCGTAAGTGAGCGCCACCACTTTCTGGTTCCGCTCAGTGATGCAGGGGGGAAATTTCATTTTGATTAATGGTGGCAATTAAACAGATGAAAAGCAGCAGACGCCTAATGAATCTATCACCCTTTAGTCAGGAGAGTAGAGGGAGGCTCTGAAACTGGCCCCAGTGCCTGACGCTTCTAATTTGATAGCATAAATCACTGCAAAGGCTTAAGTTAGGCTTTAGTCCTGTTAAACCCCATTCAACACTAATGGCCAACGCAGAATGCTATCAGACCTCCCCAATTAGCCCGGCCGGTGGGAGATACTAATCTGTAATAATTGCCATATGTTGATTTAATTGAGCCTGATGAGAAAATCTGTTGAATAGTTGACAACACAAGTGATATCATTGGAAAAGTACACAATAGATCCAGTGTTTAACTGAATGTCACTGGCAATAACTCAGTGGCTCTTTGAACTGAAAAGGAAGCAGAGAAAACCAGAGCCGTATCAATCTTCAGAGAGGATTAACCCTTTCCCTGGGGGCTCTTGATGCACTGGGAAAATATCCCTACGTTAAGATGACTGTGTCACAGATAGAAATCAGTCATCATGTTGGTCTGTGCATCTGCTTTTACTACATGTGATCTCCTCCCCAGACAAACTGTGGGCCAGTTACAGGTCAGCACGCAGGGCCTCCACTAGAGGAAGCAAGATGCCAGAAGTTACCTCAGCTCCTTCTGAACCAGCCCACCAGGAGCACCTCATCAGGGTCACCAGCATAGTTAAACAGTGATGTCAGCTAAACAGCTACTAGAATTTATACTGACTAGATACAATGTCATATAAGTTTATCCAACAGAAGACCCAGGCCGTTAAAATACAGTAGTAAGCTGCTTCATTTCCATGTGTTTCTTAAGTTACTCATTGATTTCTATAACACAGTAATCCACTTCATTTTCCATATGAACATCCTCCATACTTAAAACAGGATTAGTGACATAGTGCTGGAAGCTTGATAACATAGTGATTACCTGCAGTGGCCACTAGGGTAATCACCATTTCAAAATATGAAATTTGACCAAATTCAACACAATTCATTTTCATTCATTTAAAATGTTTCCTCACATTACTTCTCAGTTGCTTTGGTGTCATGAAAATGAGCAAGGCTCGCCAGTTTTCTTCATTTTGTTTTAGCCAGTATAACAACAATAGCCTAGTTGACTGACAACAGAGAATACAGTGGGTCAGACTGACAGTGAGTATGAAGCATGGTCTGTTCCGCTTATACATTGAGAATTTTGAACATGAACAGATGTTTATGGATCAAATATTTGAATGAATTTTGAATAAAATGTTAGCACTTCCAGGTTGTCTTTGGTTGTATGCTGTGTTTTAATACAGACGAATTCATGATATAGTTATTCTCATTTACATATTTTTCTGCTTCTGTTGTCAGATCACTGAATGAGTATGAAATAGATATTAAATTGTGGCCCATAAACATTACATGTTAACCAGCAGTCATTCGTAAGCTGCTGCGCTGATAAAATCCTTATTTTATAATCATGACGTCATCTGGCAAAATAAACATAAATACAGGTTAATGACAACAGTGTATTTGGCTATTGACATTTAAAATGAACGACCACTGAGAAAGTTAGAGACGACTAAAAGCCCCGACCATGGGCTGGCTTATGTCATAGTTTTGGGAAAAGCTCTGCTGTGGTCTTGACGGAGGGCTGAACCGAGAGAAAAAGATGCGTTAACAAATTTAACCAGCTTCATGTGGACGTATTCTTAGTTCCTTGCAAAATGCATGTGAAGAGGAAAGGTCTCTTGGCTTCTGTCGATATATAATGAGAACTGGATTGCCATCTCCAAGATGGCACTCATTCATTCCAATAAAAGTCATATTGTACATATTGTCTTTATCTTTATTTTATAATATTTTTTTTACATTTTATTGTCTATTTCATATTTAATGTATGCTTCTGACTTGCATTACTTGCTCTCACCCTTTCTTATATTTTTCTACTTACTGTGTTTATTGTTTTGCACCAATACGCCAAGACAAATTCCTCGTATGTGAAAACCTACTTGACAATAAAGCTGATTCTGGTTCTGATTCTAAAAGTTGCTCACCCAGTGCATACCCATTAGTGTCTGTTGCCTTTAGCTGTTTGCTCCTCCTGTAGACTTGACACCGACATTATGCTCATAAAAATAGCATTGCTGGGCTTTGGAAATGTTTTACAAATACACATGGTTATGTAAAATTGGATGGTGGTACACAGCTAACAGGATAGCTTTATGTTGACCCCCCAGGTTCTCTTTGTTCTCTCAATGTTCAGCACTGTCAAGACGGTTACAATTGGTCAATGGCAAAAAAAATGTTTGTCAGAGTTTGCCAAAGTTGAACTCTCTGCAAAAGCATTGTGCAAATTTACTTTGTTCTGAAATTTCACCATGTTAATGCTGGTGTGACCAGGCCCTTCAAATACATATAAAGTACGCAATTGCACAAAGATCTGGTTTCTGGTTCCCAAGAAAATGACATTTCACTTCCACTTTGTGGGAAATAAATGGATCTGGATAATGAGCATGAGCAAAGCACTGTGGCTGACCGACACAGGAAACTGTAACTTCATCAATAGAAAAACCAAAAGAAAATGATGTCATAAAAACAGCCATGTTACTGAAGTGTAGTGAAAAAAAAAACTGTGGCAATGAGCTCCTAAAGATGTTGCCAAAATTAAACAAAATTTATAAAATAAAGATTTTTCCGATTTCATGCTTCATATTCACATCGACACATTTACACAGATTTCCACTGATAGCAGCTTCTACTCGTGGCCTCTGACCAGCCCCACCAGAGCAGTTAAGGGTTAAGCTACTTGCTCAAGGGCACCTCCGCAGTAGTTGTTGAGGTAAGGGAAATTGTTAGTCATTTCCTCTACCCACATTTCCCAGTAGGTTTGGGTAGTCTAATGACTCGCCAACGCAAAACCTCCAGTCTGCTTCTTCATGCCTCCCCACTGAACTGCATGCCTCTCTTTGGACAGTTTATTATTGTGACCTTTGAATTTTGCCCCATGGATCTCAAAAGGGGCATTGTGTCAGGAAGGTGATCTGTCCCTGAGGGGTGGTTACTCTGTGTTATGTCATAGTTTACGAGTGGTATGGTTCAAGTAGCAAATGTGACACCTAGAAATCTGCCTCTCTGTAAGTGTATAATACAGAGACCCCCAGCGGGGCCGAGCCGGAGGATCCCTGAGCAGCCAGCAGTCAGAGTCTCGGGCTTACAGAGGTTGTCCTTAGTCGACAGGATAGAAGACCTCAAAGAACAGAGAGCCTTTGTGCTCTAGCCCCACCACCAACCTCTTGGTTCTGTGGTGTGCCGCAGAAATGAAGAAAATCATGTAGCATTAACATGAGGTGAGTTTGCCCCCGCTGCCACTCACGCTGTTTACGGAGAGCAATGTGCCATGCCACTGCTTTTTAGTTCCACTGTAACCATAAATCATCCATATATTTTTCTCATCCATAAAGTTGTGTACATTAAAGCCAATAACAGTAGTATTGAACTTGTGCTGTGAATATTAGACATTTTCTGCCAAAAGATCCATGTTTTCCATTTGCATGCCTGATGTATTCAGTGCTTTCACCCTGTTATATACTTAGTAGAGTGGAAAAGCTGCTGAAACAGCATTTAGACTACACTAAAACTGTTTTCCATTAAAAAGCTAATTAAATCATGTTATGTGGATCGGCAAGGCACCTAATCTAATCAACTGTAGGGAAGATGGATTTACACTTTTAAATAAAGAGTTTATTTATAGAAGAAACATCGTAGGTATAGTGAGGACTGTTTTCATGTAGCTGTAATTAAATGCAATAATCAATATTTTTATATTAACAAAGGATTAAACCACTATGTGTATTGTGAAAAGGGCTGCTGGTAGTGATGAACCCACAGACAATTATCACCAACTCTGCAGTCCCACTCAGCTCTACGGAGTACTGTGTTTTCAGCAAAAAGCCTTAAAAACCCACCATACTAAAAACTAAATTTAACTTCCATACCATCCATCCAAAACACAGGGCCCCGAAACTCCATAATAATGCAGGTATCACATTAATGCCCTATCATTTCAGTTCACATTGTGCTGTAGTGGTGCATACAGTATTATCAAGCACATTTAAAATGTATCAAATTACTACAAGCAAATTGCCACACTTTGACCCTGGTGCCTTTAGGCCTGGACAGTCGGTCTGATGCAGCCTTGCTGTTGTGTCTCTCTGCTGTCACTGCAGTGTCAGGGCCCCATCTATAGCTCCCTAGGGGATCTCTGGAATGACTGCAGTTTACAGGGTTTCACCCCTATAAATTGATTTCACTGATGGGGTCGATGTCAGAGATCTTTTAATTACTGAAATAAACATGTATAGAGGTGTGGCGTCTTCCCTGATTGAAATATGTTCCTCTGCACTGGTTAAAGGCCATTAGCTGAAGCTGCAATGACTTTACAGCAGCAATAAAAAGCTTCCGGAGGGTCCGCTCTTACAAAACTGCCATACAGCAAAGTTTGATGGGGGAAAAGGAGAAAAGGAGCTGTTAACTTGGTCGACTCCCTGAATCCGTGCCAGTAATTTGTTTAACACAACATCAAATCCATCAGTCTGTGATACATGTAGTGAGAAAGCTCAGCCAAGTCCCGAGGTTTTACAATTTAAATACAGAAAAAAAGGCAGGAAGCCAATATAGTGCTGCTGATGCTTTGACTACCGGAGCAGCCGGCGTTTGTTTAGTCAGGTGAGTTGCCATAGCCACTGAGCTCCTAAATTAATTTTCTGACAAAAATACACACAAAAAAAGAAAAGTAGTCAAACAGTTTGTGTAAATAGCAGTAGGTTTAAAAGTAACAGTCAGTCCTGTCACCGGAAGGTCATAACAGTAACATGTGTATCCATGGCCAGGTGTATTGCTGAAATTCGTTTGAGTATGATACTGAAAATTGAATGTAAATGAAGAGTATATATGTTGTTTCACATCACCTTCTTCTTAACCTCTTGTGAATCCTCGCCACCATTTCTGTTTTGCAACTTAATGGTCATGTTGAGATGCCCCCATTCCACGTTAACACCCACCTTTCAAACAGCAGTAGATGGAAATAATAACTATTATTATCATTTCTGCCACATAGTTGCACCTTGTAAACCATGAGGAAGATCCAGGTGCTCGTAGTGCACCAGGCTTTGAACGTCAACGATCAAAGCCTCAGGGGCGGGCTTGAAATGCACAAGCACTGTCTTTCACATTGTAAGCAGCAGCAAAGAAGACTGGAAATTTGGTTCTCTACATTATTAAAAACAGTATCTGTGACATTGAGAGGTAAAAGTTACTAAGTAGTGGTGGCGCGTCTAATGAATGGCTGGTTAAAGCGAGCTGGAAGGCCACAGCTCATCCAGGCATCTTTAGTGAAGGTGTTAGTGTCAAGACAGTGATTTAGAGGCAGGGCGTTGAAAGTGAACCAGCCCTTTCAATTTTGTAGCTCTTAACTCTATCATTCGCCTTCTTCCACTACATAACCCAGCATGCTACCTGTCTCCAAGCATCTGTCTGGAGAACCCACCTTTCTCAAGAAGCCTTCCACGAAGATCAATGTCCTCCAGCTCCAGGGCCTCCCCTCAGACAAAGCTTGGAAAAAGGCGCCCCCTCACCCCCCTTAGTTTACTTGCTTAGTTTGGCTCAATTCCTGGATGCCTATGGGCTCATGATTATGTTATTTGAACCCATAGACACTCAACTATTGAGCCAAGAGAGCCTAATATTGCTGTTTGACATAACATCAGACAACACCAAATACATAAAAAAAGGTCTGTCCTGAGGCATTTATTAGTTTCTGACTCTGGGAAAGTGGGAAAAACAGTAAAACTCCCCGAAACGACTGTATCTCTGAACCATCTCTTTAACCAAATCACACACATTTAGGCTGTTCTATGTGATCTCCTTTTGATAACTAATGTCATATTTTTTCACTTCCATTCACTGAGCCTCCTCCAAAACTGTTTGGAGCCCCCCTGGGGAGGCCTGCCTCCCACTTTGAAAACCTCTGAACTAGACCAATATGTCCATTTTGAGAAACACAGAATAGATGTAGATGTTTATATTTATTACATGTGGACCATTATAAGTTCAAAGGAATAGAGAGCACATTGCAGAGACAAATGTGTCCTCCATGTTGTCGATGGATTATCTTCACTTGCATTTCTGTCTGCTCAGACCAGCTCTCAAGCAATTTTCACGACGGCCGAGGCAGATGATTGTTTTCTTACTTTTGCAAGGTCAATACATACATACAGGATCTGCACTGGTACATACTTCCTAGCCATACGCTCGCACTCTAAAGTCTGACACTGACAAAGTATTTTGCCTTCTCCCACCTATTCAGCTTTACCAAGCTAACCGCCTGTCATATAAATGGAAGCATTACAATTTTAAACAGTGCTACAAACTCACGTAGTGACTACTTTGTGACACAGTTTAGCTTTAAGCAGCGCAGGTTGGGATTTACTGTAGCCGTATGTACTTGCTGCTGAGACCATACCACAAACTGCTGATACCAGCTCTAGTACATTCTCGCTGCCCTCAACACTTTCCGTACATGCCAAACTGAGCCTGTACACGGAAGAATACCGAAAAGACCGCTTGGGGCCTCGGGACTTGCCTGATTCATTCATGTACCAGAGTCAGACAAAAGTCTCTTGCTAACCTGTTAGCCTGTGGATAAGGCCTGCTGCCTGTGGAGTTTGTCAAGACTTGCTGCTGCAGTTTGGTTAATAGTTAGACAACTTTTATTGCCTGTTGATAATTTGTGTTTCCAGGTTTCCGCACAAGGCTCGCACAGCAGGCACCTTCTGTAATCATTTAAATCTTCTGACAAACCGGGAACTAATGGTAACTGACCTTCCTATTCTACACACTCAGATTAGCGCTCAGTTATAGTTTGGAAATAACAAACTGGTCAGTTCATTTGTGCGCACACGTTTTCTTTAGTCCACTGCGATCTGAACACACACACTTAATTGTCCGCTCTTGTCTAGTTAGCCAAACTGTTACCAAGATACTACAGCTTTGTTTATGCATATCATATACGTATCATGATCAAGGCTTTGGTTTTGTTATGATGGACAGAGAGATGAGCTCATCAAGCTCCAACAACACATTTCATTCAGTAGCTCTTCAGTTCAAAAACAGAGATCAGCTGGAGTGAACCACCACTGTTTACCATGAATTTTGGGATTATGAATTTCACCTCTGCTGATGTGGGCATTGAGGGTATTGTGGAAATTATTATTCCATTAAGCAGATATTAATGCTGTAATTGGGTTACATTATTTAGCATCTTAAATTCTTATCTGTGAGTTGTACTAATGTTGTTGGACTATTGTTTTGAAATTTCGGGGGGCTGGCTTTGCAGTTTTATTCTGAGACAAAGGGAGGGTCCAAAATCATAATAAAGCTGGAGAGGGCCTTACTTTTCATAAGGTTCATCCCCCTTCCCAATCCAAGTAATTTTCATACCGTCCCCAACAAATAGGTGCAATTCCATGAAAAGGCAGTCTCAGCCTGAATGGGAGTAAAAGAAGTAGTGGGGACTTGGGGTGGAAGACTTTGTGACCCATTTCCCTGCTTCAATGAAGACATGTATCTTCATTATTAAAATAGGTTACACACATCTGCAGGATATTAAACACACAGCCATGCCACTGGAGCGGCACAATTAGAAGCCAAATCTAAATTAGGTGACTTAAGCTACCGAAACATGATTTACATCCCTCTACATCACATGCAACAGACATTCATTTCACAAAACAGCAATATCTGTGTAGCAGTCCGTTCAGAGCTAAGCTGGGCTCATAAATTGAAGGTTCAGTACAGAGTACGTGATAATGAGAACCATACAGGGGGTTTCTTTTTCGATGAGGGATTTTTTTGTTTTCCTCCACAAATGTCACTCAGTTGGGAAAACTCTTCACTTCGTGCTACTGCAGCGCTATCAGTGAGAGCATGAGGCCTCTAAAGAAAACAGTAGCCGTTGACAAGGAAAACATGGCTCCGGCGAGAGGCCCCGGTGCTTTAGAGGATACTGCTTCCAGCAATGAAAATAAAGCCTCATGTAAGTCCAGACCATCTAGAGACAGACAGACCCGAGCCTCTCGGAAGCCAACCGCAAGGCGATCTGAAAGGGATGAATGTTCTAACGGTTATGAAACCCTCCAAAGAATAGAGGCTTTATGAGAACATCACTGCCAGCTCACCACCAGTACACAGACAATGTACATTATGGGTTTAAGAACATATCTGTGGAACAGTAGAGCGGTTCAGAATGAAGGGCCTTTGTCTTTAAAGCACACAGAGGACCTGGGTTGAATTAGTATAAGATTATTCTTTGTCAAGTCTCTTGTTTCATGTGTAAGGCAACAGGAAATTTCTATCACACCAGTGGAACCCTTGTACCTACAGAACCACGGGGTTACTTTCGATCAAATAATTCTGCTGCTTCATAAAATGTTTTTATATTAACAATAGATGAAGTGACTATGTGAAAGGTGTCGCTTGTAGTGTAATGATAAACCCACAGAGAATTATTACACAATTTACAGTTCCTCTCAGCTCTACGGAACATTTTAGCATCTTCCAGCTCCTTGTTTTGGTTTTCTGGCCCACAACTTTACTGTTTTGGTTCAGTCCCACCGCTCTCATCATCCTCGTTTCCACCAGCAGCAGGCAGCTGTTCAGAGACAAATCTCTGATAAACACTGTACGTTACCTGCCGCACCAAACGATTAGCTGGTGAACATAAAGCTTGTTGGTGGAGACCAAAGCAGAGCTAGAAGGAGTGTGAATATTAGACTTACATTCATGAGATTGACAGAAACAGAAGTGCAAAGTTTGCCCACATGTTCGCAATAATATCTTTACAAGATGATGATATGTCAGCTTTTTCTGTGGCCAAGTGGCAAAAAAATATATATATTGCTGCTGCTGCTTAAGACAAGTCTACACATTTAGAAACAGTCTTTCCTGAAGTAATAACTTGTCACCATTTTGAATCTTGTGCCATTTATTTGATCCAGTTTCACTTCACATATCTGTTTATGATGTATTCTTTTGCTGGTGCTCACAGTTCTTGTTTTGCTATTCATGTTTTTTGTTTCAAATCTCCTGAATGGTTGACATTGACCTAAATATCCCATTGCAATAAGCCTGCCAAAGTAAATGTGGAGCATTGGACTGTCAGCCTTTAGGTTATTGTGGGTGAGTGAGTGAGTGAAAAGCTTACACTCTGTTTCATTTACAGCTGTTCACAATCCAGACTCTGGAATCACTTCCTCTGAAGTGAGGGGCTGGATGTACTGAACTATAGATTCTCTGTCGCTTTTCACAGAAAAGTATCTTTACAAAGGCCCTATTCACTTTTTTAGTGTTGCAAATCATACCTGAAACTTTTCTTTGTTAAAGTAGGACTTGGCTGGCCTCCGTTTGTCAAATTCCATCAAGCCCTCAGTGTAAGGAGTGTGGAGTGGGTTGTTTTATTAAAGGAAACTTTGGATTGTAGATCCTTGTCCTGAAAATCCATTACAGTTAATCATATAAAGGTGCAGGGAATTCTTACCCTACCCCTCATATTTTGTTTTTGACAAGAAGAAGTCCAAAATTCACATATACATATATTATTTACTAAACACTGTGCAGTTTTTACATTTAAGAATAAGTGCCATGCATAAGTGTTAAGACTTGGTCTCCTGAGGTTGAGGTTGTCTTACTTTTTACTAAGAATATTTCTAAAAGTTTAGGACTATTTCTAAGACATTTTATACATTCCAGGCCAGATTCTGTAGTTCACCATCTCCAGTCTAATTTTTTACCCTCGTCTGTTTAAAAGTTACATTGTTTATTCAAACCATGAATACGGAGGATATGTTAAATAGATATTAGTTGACAATGAATATTGTATTTGCTGTGGTTGTCACTGTTTGCCCCATCACATAGAGGCTACTAACATGCAGAAAAGAAAATATTTCCATTTGATGAAGGAACATTTGCTTGCTTCATCCAAGACAAACTCCCATTTCAAAGAACTCTCTAACCACAAATCAAAAAACTTCCAAACCTCCATTTTCTTTTAATTCATCTGTCTCAATTTCCTCATGTAAAGAAAACAGTGTGCTACTTAAAAGTCAGTGTCTTCACCACTCATACTGTGCTCGTGATTACAAAGCTCTTGTGCTGTAAATGTAATATTTGAGGAATATTGCTGCATTTCTAACAAAATACTGCAAGTTGCAAGCTATCAACCAACACTCTGGAGAGCGTTTCTTGTTATAAATGAAAAATTGCTTCTATCGAGTGTCTTCAGACAGCTGCTTTATCATCCCAATTCCCCCAGAGAGAGGATGCCTATATCCAACTCTAACCAACCTCCATCTCTGAAACTCATCTTCTCCCCATCACGATGTTGCCCACAACAACCCAGCCTGGAGAAACAACAACTTGGGGAGAGGCCAGATACCACCTGTGGTTTCTTACTCATGCATCTGTGCAGTAATGTGGCCCTTTGTGCCATTTGATAGCTGTGTTCTCTGTGGAGTCACCAGGCCCTGTCAGGGATATTTCACAGTTTCTCTACAACTCTGCTGCCCATGGAGGTGAACCCTGACATGACCCTGGCCTAACACTCCACCATCTGTTTCAACAGGCCAGCCACATGTTTCCATCTTGAGGTGATCACATACTGACAGTATATGATGCAGGCCATTTACATCTAAAGTTTTGGTGGATGCTTTTATCTAAAGTGGCTTACAGCATTTTTTAGTCTGGGTGGCCCAAATGGGAAATTCTGGTAGTGGCAGAGCTATGCTGTACAACACTGAGCCACACAAGACCACAAGAACAACCACAGTCAAGAAGGAAAGGAGATCTGATAGTTGTCACAGTGTTTCAATGTCATGGAGATATGAGGAAAACCGAAATAAATACAGCACATTCTGCATCCAGATGTTTGAGAAACGCCTGTCCTACAGTGTTTATGGAAAAAATCACTCAAAAGGGAACCTTAGGAACCTAGGAAGCTTTCTCGACATTGCTGATGGTGTTGCCATGGCACCAGGAACAGACGGTTTAGCTAAGCAGATTTTCGAGGTGTGGATGCAGTCCGACCTCCTGTCATCTCTAGTTTGTTCCATTCCTACCAACCACTGACTGCGTACATCTGTTTCAAAGTGTGCGTCTGTGCGTATTTGCAAGGACTAATGAAGGACATTATGAGAATGTGTGTATTCACCACATCAGCAGGGGGAAGCAGAACCATGAGATGAAGTCTGGAAGTGAGCTCAGGCCACCAGAATGTGGGTTACACTGTTAAAACACCACATGAAAGGGGCTCCTCTGGGTTTTGTGGGAATCCATGATTTTTTCCCCCACTGCAGGAGTTTTCCAGCCATGGGCCCCATGGTAATCATGGGTTAAAGAGTGTTGCTGAGTGATACATGAACATGGTAAATCAGCTACTGTTCATCGACTGTATGCTGGTGTACCTCTGTAGACCTTACAATGACCACATTGAAAAACTGATTCTACTTCTACTGACAGACAAGAGTGAGGTGAGGATGACTCGCTCATTAGTGTGAAAATGATGCGTGCCTACTTGATCTGTCAGCTGAGATGAACTTTGGCATGTTGACCCAGAGCTAAGTCGTAAACTACCTGATGTGCCTCCACTGAGTCGAAGCTAAAAGGAGGTGAACACTTACAACTTTTCCATATTAGCTGGAAAAAAAACTCTGCTTTTTGGTTAATAGACATATCAAAGTTCAGTTCAAAGTAAGGGCCGATGGGGGAGCGTTCAGAGGCAGCCCAGCTGCTCAGCAGGTAACTCTTTACTGTAATGATGAACAACACAGCAGGTAGAAACTCTGAGAGCCCAGCGGCATCTCCTGAATGCCATTCACTATTTCCATTGAGCAGTAAAACAGATGCTGGCCCAAAGACAAATATACCAGAGAACACACAGTTCGGTGTGTCTTCTCGAGGGCCCCCTAAAGCAATAACAATAAGTGATTGTCTGGTGCAGAGTGATCTAAGACAAACATAAGAACTCAGTATAGTCCAGTATATCAGATACCAGGGGGAATGAGATAGTAAAACTCAATATATATAGCCTCTAAAAAAAAGGACTTCTCTCCCAAAAAACTTTGTAATACAACTTTTCAAAGAGGTAATAGCAAAACTCTGCAGATAAAATTTATTGATACATATTTCATCGTAGGTCTCAGAATAAAGCTGTTTTTCAGTATGAGTGCCACTATTTTTTCCCTTGGGGAAGTCAGCCTCTTGGTTTTCTTCCTGCAAAGGTACATTTCAGGTTTAGAAACAAAGGAGTAAAAAAATAACAACACAATTAGTAGTAGTAGTTCGAAGTTATGTGGCATTAATGTCGAATTAATGAATGTAAGTGTGTTTCCATCCACCTGTTTTTATGTGCATTTTCATGGAAATGCAGGAAAAGTCAAATATTGGAGTTTGACTTGCACTTTTTAAATCACGTCATCTCATTGTGTCCTCACGACTCAAGAATTAGCTCCACCAATTGTTTATCTCAGTGAACCGAACTCTTAATATTCATATGACAGTAGTGGATGGAAACATGCATTAATTCGCACTTTCTTCTTCTGGAAATGTGTTTACAATTTGTATTCAATTTAATACCAAGGTAACATGTAGCTCATTTAATTTTTGAAAATGGATGACAACAGAGGCTATATAATTTGAGTTAGCGTTAATATGTTGATTTTCAACTCAAGAAAACATCATCTAGATTAAAACTTTGCTTGATTTGGTCAAAAACAGCTAGATTATACAGTATACTTTATAACCATTGTTCCAAAAAGAATTTCAATTCCAGTTACTAGCTCAGTTGCCAGTTTGTTAGGTACACCTAACTAAAACGAATGCAGTCTAATACAACAGCCCTGCGATGCATCCTGAAGATTATAATGTTATACTGGCAGCTGTTTCTAATAATTTAGTCTACCCTCAACACCTCCAAAACTGTTTCAACCAAAACTGAACATCATAAGCTTTATAAAGGTAAAGTTTATAGAAGGGCTGTTTAGCTGTAACTAAAACTGGCAACATGTTTATTTCAATAGTTGAAATAGGACCTGCTTCACATCGAAATATTTAAAAGTTGAAACAACTGTGACCTAGACAACTGAAAATGTTACATTTTTCAGCAAGCTCAGTTAAAATTGAGACATTTAGACGTCATTTGACCTTCAAGTCAATCCTTATTGGGATATTGTGCATTGTAATTCACTGTAGAATTGTTGCTAAAGTGATGTTTATTTTGCTTCTAGCTAAAAAACTAAAGGGTTAGGGAACTAGCAAACGACACACCAACAAGGCTAGGCAAATGGGCCAGGTTGATGAGGCTCCAGTAATTATTTGCTAATGACAACTATCATGTTTACATTTAAGCATGTAACAGGAAGCTAACCCGGCTCGTTTCTCATGCTTGTAAAGTTTAGATTTAAATGCTATTTGGTGATTCATGATGTTTATTGACAGCCTAAAATATGTACTCTCTAACTGACGAAATACAAAATACAACGAAGTGAAATTCTTCATTCAAAACACTGTTAAAAGAAAGGAAGTACAAAGTAGAGTTGCTGGAACTTGTGGCTGTTATTTTTCCCCCTGCCTGGAGGATGGAGTCACATCCCCGTCCTGCAGTGTACATTAACTCAGCAGGGAGATTCCTCAGTGGCCACCCACTGTTTACCTTTGAGATGGAGAATGGCTGCTTGTGTACCCAACAGAGGAAGCACAAGAGTCCTCCTTGTAGACCTCTTCACCAACGCTTAGAGAAATTGGACTGTGGTTTGGAAAGTATAGACCCAGAGGATGAGGGGAAGTGGTTAAAATGATATCTTTGAAAGAAAAAAAGGATGAAGGCTGCTACCCACAATGCCTGATCACGCTGGGTTGTAGTGACCATGCTGTGGAGGTGATAGGAGGGCGAGCAGGAGAAGGGGATGGATGGATGTGTGGATGAGAGAAAATGTCTGTCAGGCAACGTTAATCATTCTCCTCACCTGTCACTCTATCTTTCCCCTTTGCATCTCTAATGATACACACTCGGGTAAAGCGAATCACATATTGAAATGACAGTGGGTGTATCAACAGATAAAAATACAGTAGAAGAACAAAAGTTCTGGTAACCATACATGAAACATGATAAGGTTTATGGTATAAAAGCACAAGAAAAGAAACTATGTAGGATATTATCACTTATCTTTGAGCATGTGTTTGAGTGGAAAGTGAGACAAGCCTGCCCTCTACTGAGCAACATGACACAAATCTCCTCTGAAACTGTCAATATTGGAGCAGTGTAGTTTGGTAATTGTCCATATACTGGTACCAGATGTCAGGTGATAATAAATATCCACTCAGATACAACAAGTTGGAACATGTATTGAAAATGTTTCTGTCAAATAAAATATTTGTCCCTGTTGTGGTGTATGAATTACACAGCTACACTGAACGCACTTGCGTGCACGCGAGTGTCCTGGTTATGATCAGGTTTTTGGAGTATCCGGGTCATGTGCTGCTCATGTAAATACCATATCCTGGTTTTAGAAACCTGGATAAGCCCTTATCCTGGAAATGCTAGCTGGAGTAATCCGATAGAAACCAGGATACTGTGGCTGTGAACACCTCCAGGTTCCCGATCATTCTCCAATCTCCACCATGTGTGCAGGTCAACCACCCGATATGATGGTAAGGTGATCAGATGAAACAGCAGAATCCAGCAGCCAAAACCAGAAACCAAAATGTGCTCATTCTCAACAGCTGAAGTAACTCAGTCAGAACAGAAATAAGGGGCTGAGATGTTCAGGATTCAGTGACGATCGGAAACCTGGATACTGTTATGATGATGTAAGCAGGGATACGACTCAAACCAAGGCTTCTAATGTGCATGTAAACATACTCAATGACCTCTACATCAAGATTTCATCATTTTACTGCTAATCTGTGGTATCAGCAGGAGTTTCCAGTCCTTACATCGAAGGGTAATTGCAGTTTATTATGGCATTAGTCTATTTTTTGTCTGGTCTGTCTGATAATCTGAATGCTCATGTTTCTAGCCCATTTTGAATTCTTTTTAGCAATGTCACCCGCCTCCCCGGATCTCTGCAACTACATGACTTAGTGAGTATAGTGTTATTATTATGAACAATGAAAATGAGACACAAGTCATAATAAACTGGAATTGACCTTCAAGATAATGACAGGACAGTACAGGTCTGTAGCAATGCATTTTAAAAGAATGTGGCTGATTATATTCTATATTTTATACTTATTGTTAACAAATCCAATGAAAAGACCCAAATGTACCAATGAACTTGTTAGGATACATTCAGTACTGTGTGTGTATCTAAGTCTGATATATCTTCTTCCTGTGTGCCATAGAGCTCCATTGTTATCCAAAAAAACATCAATGAGTCACACTGTATCACTAATGACATGTTCCTTCATTATCATGAACACACACACTGTAGTTTATTCTAAATCAATCCCACATACACCGTCCTGCTGCCCCAAATACTCACTAGAGCACCAAGTGTGTATTAATCCACAGCTGAAAATAGTCCCAAACAAATGCACTATTTCCTCCTGTTTGAGTGACGTTTGCTAAAAACTACAGCGCCCAGCTGTTAAGGGTGTCACTTAGCGGGCTGAGTTAGATACAGTTTCTCCACCAGCTCTATCCATAATATATTTCCGGGCATTTCTTGCCCTTGAGCAATACCTTCACAATGACACTGATGAATTGATAGCAAGTACTAGCTCTGCCCTCAGACTGGTATAGGGATTTACAGCTAAGCATGTCCCACAATGCCTCTGGGTATATAGAGGAAATTCTCCCTCTAGGATATCCCTTGTGCTAATCCACATATTAGAGCACATATCCCGGCTCAGCTCACTGACTGCAGAAGGCATTATTAAGATTCTAATCGCATGCACTGTGCGATTACGTTGGTAACAGTTAGTGAGGCTCTGACTCACGCTGAACACGCTGACAATGCTCGGTTATGACACGTCAGACTCTTGGTCTTTACTGCACAGCCTGGACTGTTGTCAGTATTATCTCAGCCATGTCAAAGGCAATTCCAGCACCACGTCCAGAGAAGTTATGGTCAAGGCCTGGTCCAAAGGAGGTTGAGACCAAGTCAGGACAAAAACAGTATCAATACCAGAGTACAGTAAATTGAGTCCAATTAAGGAGTTTCAATCCAACATATCAATGGAAGTTTGAGGACACCGTATTTTAGCAGGAAAAATTAAAGTCAAGATCCAGTTGTTTTTAGCCACGTTAGCAGTGTGGCTGTGGGAATGGCAATGTTGGTCTGTAGTCTGGTCGGTCTACCACTATGGTCCAGACTGAAATGCATCCACAACTACTGGATAGTTTGCCATAAATGGCTACATTTATATAGCGCTTTTATCCAAAGCGCTTTATTCACCCAGTTTTGCACACACTTACACACCGATTGCAGCTCGCTGCCATGGCAACCATCAGGAGCAATTTGGGGTTCAGTGTCCTGCCCAAGGACACTTTGACATTGACATGGGGAGGTGGGGATGGAACCACCAATCCTGTGATGAGTGGACGACCTGCTCTACCTCCTGAGCCACAGCTGCAATTTGAAATTTGATCCAGACATTCACGTCCCCCTGAGGATGAATTGTAATCACTGTGGGGATCCTCTGACCTTTCATCCAGCACCATCATCAGTCCACTGATGGCACTTTGGCACCTCCAAAATACCTCTAAAACTAATGACATTCCCATCAGCCTCAGCTGTACATTGTGTTTGGTGATAATTAGCTCATGTTATCATGCTAACGTGCTAAACTAAGATGTTGACAATGGTAAACATTAAGCCTGCATGAGCATGTTATCATTGCCATTGTGAGCATGTTAGCATGCTGATGTTAGCATTTAGCAAGTACAGCCTCACAGAACTATTAGCATGACAAGTCAAAGGCGGGGCCTGCCATCATAGTGAGGGATCAGAAGCAATAATCGTTCAAATGAGGATAACGATAACGATAACTTTCGTGCAATCTTTCCTTAAAGACATTCATGGTATTGCCTTCTTTTGCACACACGACAAGTGACGGATGAAAAGAGACCTTCAGAGACAGGTTCAAATCCTGCCTTACTTTCACACCTCCACACACCTGGCCAGTTGCTGCATGGAGAGTTTTGGAAAGTTTCAAAAATTGTCAAGCGCAATTCTGAATTTGAAAAGGTGTGGTGTGTGTGTGTGTGTGTGTGTGTGCTTCATTTGAAGCATACTGACTCCTTTATTCCCTTTTCTCAGTAAATCAGAGGTCTAATTAAGAAATACTTTAACTGCCAAGTACAATGAAAACAGTGACATTGGCAAGGAAGTCTGCTGAAGAAGAAGCTCTATTCCAGAACTCCACTTAATCCACATTTCAACAACTGTACCTGTATTCTTCTAATGCGGTCTGCACCCTGAGAAGGCCTTTTTCAATTCTCTTTCTAGTTTGTTTGGTTTAAGGCAGAGTATTAACCTGGATCAGGGGAAAATTGGAGGGCACAACTCACAAAGATCAGCCTGTATGGACAACCAAAGCCTCATTCATAGAAATGGTAGGTAATGTTTCCTCATCCTTAAGACGAACTCACCGTATTCCTGAGTGCCTGTCACTGGTCATTTCCTCCATCCCAATGGTGCTGGCTACTCCGCATGATCTCTGTCTTTGAAGCTATGCATTCAATACTGTTTCCAACCTGCCCAAGAAGAAACCAAAAAACGGGTCTTTGTAAAGGCTACTTCTTGCTTAACTACTTAAAGCAAAGTTTCTTTCTATACCACATGGAGAACAAAATGAGCACGGCAATGATGAGATTTTTTTCAGGAGCTCTACTTTCATGTTTAACCTCAAAGATTTTCATGGTCCCTCGTGTGTGCAGCAACTTTTATGACCCTAAAGCTGCTTTCCTTATTTCTTGTTTCTGAAAATTTTTAAGATACAAGCGTTTGACAGCAGCAATAAGTCACTTTTTAGTTTTGACATAGAGAACATCCAAATACATAAACCACCCAGCATTATTTGTTATGGATGTCATTTCCATTCATGATCACTGCCACAGAATATGATTTACTGCCTGATCATCCTACACACGCAGGAGGAAGTCTGTCAGTGGGACACGGAGAGATCTTTACCAGATGTGTGGAAGACACGTAGGAGTTCCAGAGGACTGACGAAAAACCGCTGCTAGCAGGATGACGTAATGAGGACTCAGTGATGCATATCAATTACTAACTAATGGTAGTCCTCTAACATCTTGGATGAGATCAATAAGTCTGTGTAACCATTTTGCCATTTCCACTGAGTGATAAGCAGGGCAATAAAGATAGTTAGGTATTAAGTAAGTGACCATCTACTGTGTCTGCTTGCATTTAACAGACTTTCATTAAACATTCATTCGTGATTTTTCTGTCTTGGTGTAATGACCAAGATAAATGTAGCAAAAACCAAAGACATGGCCATTGATTTTAGAAGAACACAGCTCAGTATTACTAACACAACCATCCACAATAAGGACAGTGATTTTGTCCCTGTGTACAATACTTGGGCACTGTAATTGATATGTTTTGAGTCAAATACTGATGCTGTCTGTAAAGAGGTCCAGCAGTGTTTGTGAAAGATGAATTCTTTTAATAAATGTGCAATGCTGTAAGAGTGGTGGAAAGTAACTAAGTACATTTACTCTGTGTGCCACTGCATTTATTTGACAGCTGTAGCCACTTGTTACTTTTCATAATAAGATTTTTCATAAAACAATTATATGATAAACTTGTAAAATGCAATCCATTGTTAAACATATGTATAACATATGTATACATATACACTATTGATCCCCAAACTTTTTAACTGGTGACGAAAAACATTGTGCAGTTTGTCATGTTTCAGAAGTCTGATGAGAGATTCCCCTCTACATGGTTTCATTTAAATAACTGTTTGAGGCCTAAAGAGGTCAAATGATCCAACAACCAGTTATTTGTAGCAGAACTTTGTTTTTTCTTTTTTCTTCTCCCATTAGTCACAACTCAGATTGATCTTGGGGCCCTTTAGAGGGACCTGACCCTTAGGTTGGGAACCACTGGACTAAACTACCAAACTGTGTATAAAGTAGTTTAAACTACCTCCAAGAATCAGATTACTGTGCTTTTATGACTTCACATTATTGAATCTGTTCTTACTGACTGCATTGAGGCTGGGTTTGGTTGCATGTCTGGTAAATAAAAACAGGCTCGCTAAGCTGGCCAAGGAGATTTATTGTAAGGGAGTTATCAGTAAGGATCAACTGATTCTTAACTGTCTTGATGACCCACTTCAGCAGTGTGATCTCTCTTCAGGACACTGCTACAGGACGCTCAAAACAAAGAAACAGCGTCCCTTTTAATCCTGTGGCCATTAAAGGCTGAATCTCGTAATGTAATAAAGAGACGTGCACGTCTGCATTTTGTCGCACGTGTATTTATGTTATTACTATTACTACGAACTGTGACACAGTGTACATCCATTGAGGCATGCGCCTGTAAAAATTCTCAGGTGCGTGATGGAAGCTTGTACTATGTGGTTGTTTGACCCTGAGGAAGACTGGTGTGTCTTGTTTTGTAGCCACAGTAATAATAAAGGCTTTTCACTTTTGCACTTTAATGAAGCAGTGCATCTTGATTTCTTCCACAAGAGTAGGAACCTTTTCCAAGCAGAGGTGCTAGTAATGACATTAACGATGGCTCCGTTCCATTCAAGTGTCCCAGGTGCCTTAAACTGAAGCAGCTAAATGGAATTCAGCTATCATTCATTTTTTAATCTTATTGTTTACATGTGTGCTTTTCATACTGTGAGATGTCAAAACACTGGCATGCTGCTGCTTTGTGTGTAAGCACTTGCATTGTGCGCCCCCATGTGGTAAACCCATGTTAGTCAAAGCTCCAATGTCTAGATGTCTAAATGTTCATATTACAAAATTGAGAAACATTGCACTTCTTTGCATAGAGGGCATCTTAAAACCTTTAATAAAACAAAAGTAAATACAAATATGGAACAAATTTCCTGTAGTACAAAGAGTTTACTAACACACGAGTCACTATCCACACAATGTAGCAGAGAGAACAAGTAGATTGCAGTTTGATGTCATTGCTACAGATGAAAGCTCTTCATCTTTAATCTCAACATGGGCTTTAGAGAGATCCATAAACAGAGAAATAGATATGTAAATAAACATCAACTGACCTGTTTCAGTTTGACAGTTCTGAAGTGTTATTTGAAATACATACATCACATTGACATATTGTTTATTCTGTTGCAATAACAGTGAGGCAGTGTGGCATTTCCTACAAGTCAATATCGCTGATACAGCATAACATCAACCGGCTCAAATGTGATATCGTTCACCCGGCTGGAGTCGAGAGAAGCTTCTGTCAGATCCATTCAACAGATCAAGCTACAGCCGGCGAAAAACAGACAGATGCGTATATGTATGCCTTTATGTGACATTTAGCAGATGGAAATGAAATGTGAAGCCCTTTTGTTATGCTCACCAGCTATGAATAATTCTGAAGTCCCAGCCCACATCAGGTAACACGTTTTACAAGAAAGAGCAAAGACAGACATACATACAGCGCTGCTAGGCTGCGTCTATGAGCACGAATCAGCGCACAGGGCCGAACAAATGTAGCAGCTAATTTTATTTGAGGCCGCAGTCATGCATGCAAAATGTAGTCTACATAATGTGCAACAATAACAACATATTCTAAAGAGGAAAAAGGAGGACGCAGGTTTCTGTAATAACAAGAAAGCAAGAATTTCTGCTGAAAGGGCCAGGAACGTAGACGGCACCCTATTGAGGTCAGACTGCAGATGCATCTTTTTACAATCAGCCAGACAAACCACAACGTGCTTTTAAACGGTCTCAACATACAGTATAACTTTAAGTACAATCTATATATTATTTAGATATGTTTAACTTTCTCACAGCAGCACACACCTCATCAAACTCAAGCACACTGTCAAAGTTTCTACCAAAATTATATCACACACTCATATGCTGTATATATTGATCATAAAATCATAAAAAAATAAAATGCTGGTCTACAATATGAACCAGTGTTTGATATATGCATTTTTTTCCTGCTGAAAAATCTCATGCACAGAGAGGTTTCAGTATTTGTTGAGAGGTTTAAAAACATGCCGGATGTGTTTGGAAGAAGATGCCAAAAGCTGGGCGTTAATGATGTTCTGACCTCATTGTTAATCTGTGATTAAATAATGTAACGCTATAACATTCACTAGTTTTATGTATGCAAAGGGAAACATTCTTAGTCACTTAGATTTCATCACATCAAAGGGTCAAGTAAAGGCCAGTAAATGCCAACAATAAAAAAATAAAAGATACAAATGAAAAAAACACACTGCACAAAATTAAAAGTTTCACATTTTGGTGGGTTGAAACTCACAGGAAAGCACATCCACAACTCACGGCTCATGAAACATTAAAAAAAAAAAGGTACAGGCACTTCTTTTTCTGTAAAAAGTAGGTCAGTTCAAAGCCAAAAATAGGAAAATATTACAATAACATCAACCATTTCCTCTTTTAATACCTCAGCTTCCATCCCGAGGCCTTCACATCTCAGTTCCAGCCTCCACGTGTCTGTGTGTCTAAGCACGGCCAAAGGCTACACCCATATGGAAATATAACTCAGTGTCTTCTCAAAGTGCTCAACAACCCTGCTGTTTTCTGCATTTAGTAATATAATGCTGAAATGCAGAATGGTCATGAAGTAACTTAGTAGGAAGTGTCTCCATCACTCAGGATGTCTTTTGATACGTCTCCAAATGAAATGACTGGTTGTGATTAGAGAAAGAAACACATCTGCGACTCATGCAGCGATTATCTGTCTCACAGATATAACTGTACGTCAAAAACATGGTTCCTGAAGAATTAGGAACTGTATCCCATGGAAACAATTTCATGTGTAACAATTGTTTTGATGTTGCAGGCCCTTTGCCCCAGCACATTCATTCAATCTCCACCCATGCAGTGACCAGCAGAGGCCGAGACAATGAATGGACCAGGGCCTCGTTTCCCTAAAGTATCCTCCTACCCACTCGCAGGAGGCTAAGAGCATCTTAAGAAGCTCCGGAACCTGCAGGAGGAACCAAAAACTAAGTGTTTTGTTTAAGTTTTTATTGTTTTTTTAATTTTTACCACGAACACAGATGTTCTTTGTGGCGTTTGACGTAAAATGAGTGATAATGTTTAAATTAGAAAATAAAACTAAACTATCACACACACACACAAATTAATTCAACGATAGATTTGTCCTCCTGTCCCTCTTCCCGTCTGATGCATTCATCTCTTTTGGCGGAAACGACACTTTCCTGATGGGATACTTTCGGGTTCTATATTTATCTATGGTGTGTATGTTGTTTGCCACTTGCTTATACACTACAGTAGGTCTAATACAGACACGATGACATTCACAATAGATGACCTGCATATTCATGAAACTATTGGAACTGCTGCAGCTTTATTTTAACTTTAATATGAGCTTAACAGTAACTCTGTCTCTTCCACCCAGGAACATGAATTATAAAGGACAGCAAGCTGAAAGCTGCAGACTGTTCACTGCACAGGAACCTGTTTTCATACTGAACTATTGCAAGTATAAAACATTTAAAACATGTAGTTTTAATATATAGCACGGTCTACAGACAATGGAATATATGTGAAGTTACTTTAAAGTGTATTCAGCATCATCTTGATTACCACAGCAGACATTAAGAGGCTCTTAATGGCATGCGCATGCACTTCCTCCTACAGTAAGTGCTGCTTTTGGAAACGCGTGAAGAAATTGAGCGATCGTGGAGACACTCGTAGAAAGCACGCTTAACTTCTGAGAACGATTGTTATCTGGAAACGGGGCCCAGAGTAACAGACAAAATGTTTGCCATGTTGGAGGTGGCCCTTCATACATCAAGTGTCTCACAACATAACAATTCTTTGCCAGTCCACCAATTGTTCCCTATGCACCACCACATGATGAACTCAGAGCCATCATCCACAATTACAACTGTAAGTTACAGCTACAATATGATTTTTTTTTCTAAACAAGGGTTAACCCTAGGGTTAACCCTAACCCTAACCCTAACAAAAGAGTCTAAGAACAATGGCAAATTATCAACCAAGCCACATTACCATTTTTATAGCCCCACGCTCTTTCTACTGGGGCACAAAAATGTTTGCACTTTTGTCATTACCAATACGTTTGGAGAACTTAATTTAGGCAACTCCACAAAATGTAGAAAAAAATGGAAATTAATACTTTGTGAAGACACTGCAGCTGACATATTTTTGATATACCTCTCATGTTGGTAAATATGTACAAAATCATTGCACAGATATATTCAGTATTCTATTTTGGCCATTTCAATATTTGTACATATGCATTTTATTTAAATTACAAATTGCTAAAATGAAACTGAATAGATACACAGTAACATGGTCAAAACAATTTGTAGATATGCAGACAACAAATTTTGAAAAAAGCCAAAGCTTAATATTAAAAAGATATTTATTGGATCTATCAGAACTTGTATGCAAATATAGGTTTTTATTTTTAATAAAATATGTCATATTTCCATTTGGGAAAATCAGCTTGACTACCATCGGTTTCCTGGACAAACAGCCCAGAAACTGTTGCAAGCTACGGTGCATCTTCCACAGATCCAACATGCAAACTAACACTGCAACTAACAGCAAAGAAATGGAACAGTTCACACACACACGCACACACACGCACACACACACACACATTCACAACTGAGATACTGCACTCAGAATTCATGGAATTCAAGCAATGTCCACCACCACAAATGATTACCATTGAACACAGGACTTGAGAGTTGGAGGCATAGATGTCAAGAAAGAGTAAACGAGTTTAAAAGTCCAACTGCACTACAAACTGTGTGCAAAGCTGAGCGATACTCTGAAGGCTACATGGGCGTCACACTGTTATTGGAACTCCACGTTTATAAATGCAAAAAACGCAATAAAAAAAAATAAAATTAATTAACCAAATGTCAAGCAGTACACGCAAACAGTGAAGTGCCTAGACCTGCTTGATCTATCGCTGTGTTTGTAGGCTGTAATCTACATAGCTACGGTGTCACTGGTCTAAGGCTCATTATTTTCAGTTTTTAATTTAAAAAAAATCTGGAAATTTATTGGTGTTTGAAATTTCAAACATTAAAAATACAAAAATACAATACAAAAACCCAGGTGAAAATCAGATAACAAAAATACTGTTTGCATCACAAGCACTTTGTAGTTTAACAGATAGCTGTTTTTTTTTTAAAGCTGCACTATCAATATTTTTATATTAACAATGGGCCAAATGACTACTAGTAATATGAAAGAGGTCACTGATAGTGACATACCTAGAGAGAATTATAGCTCAGTTCTCCTCAGCTCTACTCAGCATTTTAGCATCTTTTAGCTAATTGTTTGGATTTTTTCTGTTTTGGTTCACCGCTCTCATCCGGCTTGTTCCGAGCAGCAGCCAGTGAAAAAGCTCTGATAAACCCACTGTACACTACCTGCAGACAGACAGTTAGTAACTAGCTGGAGAACGTAGTAAAGCATCTAGACAGCTGAAGAGCCAGATACTTTTCTCAGGAGACTAAAACCGATCTAAAAGGAGCAACACATTTCTCAGGTTGCCAGAGACACGACTCCCAATGAATGCTAATGTTACTCTGTGTCTGCTGGAAATAAGTGTAAATAAGTGATAGTTTACCAACATGTTAGCCAAATGAACTTTTCAAGGCCATAATATGGCAAACATGTCATTTTTAGCTTTTTGTGGAGTTCAGCCTCAAGTGGCCAAAAAAGGCGAATGCAGCTTTAATTATTTTGAGAGACTCAAGTTGTGGTAATTATGGTAGCTACTAGTTAAGCCCCAATTATTCTGGGATGTAACTAACAGCTAGCAGCAATAACTGAGTTTTGTCACAAGAGGACCTTATTTACACTACAGCAGAAAACAACAATGTTTCAACGTGAATGGACATAAAATGCTTGTAAAACTAAGTTTAAACCTACTTGCTCCATTTTTTTTAAAAATCAGGCCATTTTTCTGTGTAAAACTGAACATGATGAGCCTCATCTATGGTACAAGAAGCCATAGGATGATCACTGGAGATTAGAGACGATGTCTACTTACTTCACAAGCATAATACTCTATCTAGGTCTTGGAATGCTTCTATCAGTTCGAATGCTGTTTGAGGGTCTTCTGCAGGATGGGAAATTAACACCTGTCACCAGCCAAATACTGGCATGTATATTGTGTTCGCTCCTCCAGTCACTTTGGTAGTTAATCAATGTTTTTGTCGAATAAAAACTCAGTTTGATTGGTAAACTTGTTATAGTGGCTAAAGAAGTTTTGAAAACCACAAAAGAAAAGTTTGTTTCCTGCTCTGGTCTTGCATATTGCCGATAACAATCCGTACCAAAACCAAAAGAACTACACAGACCCCAAAGAGCAATGCCAGTAACTGGTGATACAAAAGCCTGGTGATTCAAACTGCTTACTAGCAACAAAAGGCAGGGTTGGATTTATGCCCTCATCATCTGCCTAGAGCCCAGTGAGGTCTACAATGGCCTTGATGAAGATGGTGTCGTCGCGTATGTAGGAGTTTTTAGAGTCCAGCTTGGAGAGCGGACAGAAGAGTGGGCAGCCGCTGGCTATGTTCATATCGCTGACGGGCCTCTGGAAGGACGAGGAGGAGATGTCGGGCCGGAAGGCATCGATTATGTGCTCCCTGTTGTTCTGGTCGAGCAGCATTAGGGTGACCTGGGTACACATGTTAGTCATGTGAGTCTAGCCTTACATCTGCTCTGACAGAAAAACTGGAACTGACCCACTGATGCAGTTCCTGTCTATAACATGATGACATTTTATGGTGCTAGTTATAGTATGATTAACGGTCTATTCAAAATCAATAATGGATCATAGAAAATCTAAATCAAACGAATGAAAAATATTGGTGCAACAACCCAGTATAAAGCTAAATCTGAAACAAAATATAAAAATAACATTACAACAATACAATATGGTGCTTTTGGATTTCAAAGTCATTTAAAAACAAAGCTAGCTAAAAGTGGTGAAAATTGGCAAAAAGAAATGTCCATAAAATACTGTGCATTTTATACACTTATTTGCTTTCTTCTTGACAGTGAAACGAGAACATATTCTAATCTCTTCACGTTTAAGTTTGAAGCTGGAATCAGGACATGGTTAGCCTAGCGTAGACTGTTGGACTTAGAGGTGTTGGGAAGCATCATTTTGAACTTTGGACAGAACCAGACCAATTGTCTCCCTGTGTCTTTATGCTAAGCTAGGCTAACCACATCCTGACTACAGCTCCGTGCCTCACAGTCACAATGAAATGGCAGTTACAGCATCGTTAGCTTGTGGATGGGGTTTAGTTATGAGAGGGGTTTAAATCCAATCTTGAAATTTGATTGGATGGTGCAAAAGTGGGCGTGGGTTAGCAAATACAGCACGATACAGAGCTGTAAAACACATACGGGGCTGTAGAGGACTGTTGGCTTCCATCCACACCTCCCTCACCTGCTTTATCGGGTCAGGAGGAGGAGGATAAGAGCAACATTTTATTTCTATTCTTATTTTTTTATTTTAGATAATTCTAGTTTTTTCCCCACTATCTGTACTTATTTCTGTCCCTGTGCTGCTAATTAGAGCTCAACCACATTATTTGGAGACTAAAATTCAAATACACACCTCTCAAGTGCTGTTTTACATGGAGGGGTGGGGTTAGGTGGTCACCCAAAATCTCATTTGATTGTATAAATTAATTTGAAATAAAAATACTGAGAAATGACTACTTTGACATATATTACACATATAATAAGAAATAAATGAACAATGAACACAGATATGAGATTGTTATCGATCCTCTCATCTCTCAGCTCTCAGAAAGAAAGCAAATAAGCTGATTTCCCAAAATGTTGAACTATTCCTTTAACTTACTTATTTCATGATATATACAGTACATGAAACTAAATTCAATAATAAACTTTTGGTCCACCGTGTGAGTGTGCATGTGTGTGTGTGTGTGTGTGTGTGTGTGTGTGTGTGTGTGTGTATANTATACACACACACACACACACACACACACACACACACACACACACGTGTTTATTTTATTAAAGATAAATTAGTATAATGAGTGTTACCTTCTGATTAAAAGGCCACTTGAGGAGCGCGTCACTGTGTCCTCTCATCACCACAAAGAACAGAGACAAGTGGGTGCCCCGGCCCGTCCCGTCACCATTCAGGTAGATCCGCAGGCACATCTTGTAGCCGTATTTACTGGTATAAAAGGCTGGAAAACATAATACAGCAATGAAGTGTAATGATGTCTGTTATTCACTGCAATACGTGGAAAGCCTTAATCAAACACCTCATAAATGTCTGGATTATAACTCAGATGTTAGTCATCATATGAAGTTGTTACCAGGAGAGAACATCGCAGGGGCGCGGCCGGCCACGGCGTCCTGCCTCTTCTTGGTGAAGTCCGAGATCTTCCAGACAAAGATGCCATCGTATGTGGCTGCAGACATCTCCCTCATTTTCCCATCCATCTCCACGATGGACAGGTCCCTCAGACTCACCGTCCTCTCTAGCTGACGAACCTGCAGCACAGCAACACGTGAACAAGACTGTTAACTTAACTTAAGCTTTGGTTAGTGTAAGTGTACTGTAGTGTAATGTGACAAAACTGATGAGCAGACACCTGATCAAGCTGTTACCAATGATTCTATTAAGCTAAATATAGGTATAATTGTGTTAATATAGGACTATATAGAATTATAGTACAATCATTTACAAAACGTTTGCTTTCTGTTGCACAAGATGTTCTGAGAAATTTCATATTATGCCATTTTAGAGAAAGACCAAGATGGAACTACAGGGATGGTGTCACTGAACTTCACTGCACCTTGGACTGACACAAGGATTAGTTCAAAATGATCATTTTCATTGGTGGATGAAGTGATCCTTTCTAATTCTCATTCAATTTCTGGTGCCTTGACAATCTAATTTCCCCTCGGGGTCATTAAGATTAATCTAGTGAAAATCGCAGCAGGACTGCGATGGTCATGTGTCATTTTGTCACCTTGTTGGTGAGGATCTCGATCTTGTCCTGGTCCAGTCGGTGTTGGCGGTTGTAGGCCTCCATGGTGGTGCAGGAGCGCTCCATCTCTCTGTTGAGGACGCAGACGATGTTCTCGAACGTGCTCACTTTGAGCTCCAGCTCCTGGCAGCGCCGGCTCAGCTCGGCCACCTTGGTTTTTTCGCTCTGTAGCTGCAGCTCCAGGGCAGCGCCCATGGCGCTGGGCAGCGGGGTGAAGGAAGTGGCCAAGGTCGGGGCGCATGCACCCTGCACGGGAGCTGCACCACCCCCACTCAGCTGGCTCATCTTCAGCTCCAGGTCCCTTAGGGACTGGTGGAGCTCCTGCAGCTTGTGGCTGGCCACATCCAGGCTCTGGGGCTGCAGGCTCTCCAGGCTCACCTTGATGCCCATGATGAAATGCAGGAGCAGGTTGAGGTGTTCGTACGAACACTGCCGCTCATGGTCATGGATCTTCTCTTTCTCCACCTTGTGTCAAAGAAAGACACGAGCAGAAACACATTAAGAACACAAATAATCATCCATTATAAAAGAAATGGCTTTTTAATGATATATGTCAAATTGTGCCACAGAAGAAGAAAACAGCAAAAGCATACAGCAAAGAAATAATGGAGCTAATAATGGATACACCATACAAAGTATTCGTCCCCACAATTTGTCATGTTTTATTGTTTAACCTCATTGACACTGAACAACAGAAAAAATGCTTTGATGTCAAAATCATATAAAATATAAAACTTCGGCATTCACACCATTTACTATGACAGGAGACATGCTTCGTGTAACGAAGGCACGCAACTGATCTTAGGTTAAATACACCTGTATGTGGATGGTCCAACAGCTGATTAGTCGGTTTCCTGTCAAAAACTACAGGATGAAGACAAAAACATTCCAAACTAATCCAAAATAATAAATGAAAAGGACCATTCAAGGGAAGAAAATGTGCAGAAAATGTGCAAGGCGCTGAATATCCCTCAGTGTGCAGTAAGTCTCTGTAAAGCTGTAAATCTGGCTCGGGAAGGTCGTCCTTGAAAAGTGAGTGTCCTGAAATGGGCTCTAGTGAGGGAGGGCTGTGGTTTACATGAAAAGAACTAGTTTGTAAGGCGTAACGTCCGACCACATCAGAAGGCAAAAGTGCTTAGAGCTGTTCCAAACAGCCACACTGGAAGGTTGGATGGGAAGCCCGCCGTCACAAAGAGAGGCGAGGGAGTTCATTTAGATATGGGGATTATAGTGCAGATTTCAGACAGTTTCTCCTGGAAGGCATTCTTAGTTTTGCACTCAGTTGTTCACATGAAAAGTGACAGAAAACGTTCGGTAAAGAATAAAAAAAAAAGAACGCTTTAGAAAGAAGTCTGCTTACTTTCTCACATCCACACAGCTGGACAATCGCTGCGTTAAGTGGCCGTGAATTTGGGATTGTTGGTGTCAGAAAGTTATAATAATTGTCGGACACAGACCCCCAATTCCAATGCTGGAAAGGCGTGCAGTTCGACCATCCAACAAGCACTCCTGTTAGAGCATACTGGCTCCTTATGGAGGCCTGTGGACACTGTTGCCTCGGCGCTTTATGGCTGTTGAAAAAACTCAAATGACATCTGGGCTAGCGTTTGTCTTCAACATGCCTTCTAGCCAGGGTTAATTTTGGCACCCGATTTAGATTTAGTTTTAGTCTTTTGATGAAAATGTACATTAGTTTTAGTCAAATTTTAGTCAATTAGATTGTTGTTGGTTTTAGTTTGTCCCAGCTGTTTTGTTGCTGCTTCTTGTCTAATTTTCAGCGGGATTGTAGATGAACTTTAGTCCAGAAATTTGTTTAAATCCGCTTTTGTCCCTCCTAGAACAGGTTCTGTCAGATAACATTACTGAATGCAAGATACTGCTTATAACGGTAGTCGACAGATGTGCAGCTAAATGAACCTCTGAAGAAGAGATATCTTTGGGCAGCGGAGGATATTATTTTACAGTCAGGAGCTACATTCAGATGCATGCAGGCTGTTGAGTACCACATTAAAGTAGCAATTAGTTCATTTGCTCATTTGTCCGTCTTTCACATTATCGTTTGGTTTTTATTCTTTGATGAAAAAAGTTGTACATTTCATCCTAGTTCTCCTTTTCAAAGGTTACTTTAGGTTATTTAGTTTAGTCTCATTTTCGTGGTGGCAAAAAGGCCCTCAGCTAATATTTTTCATCATAGCTTTTGTTGACAAAATGAACACTGCTTCTGCCACGTAACCCAAGCACAACAGAATCATTAGAAACATAGCATCCCCAGCATGAAGCATGGTGCTGGCAGCTTCATGCTGAGGGGATGCTTCCCTGCAGCAAGCCTTGGAGGGATTACGAAAGAAAGGTCAAATGATCCTCGAGGACAACCTGCTGCAAGAGAACTGCCTCTCGGAGATTTATATTTCAGAATTACACCATTGCCAAACATAAAGCCAAAGCTACACAAGAAGAACGTCAGAAACAATGTCCTGGAGTGGCCGAGTCACCGAGTCCAGATCTCAAACCAATCCAGAATTTGTGGCAGGGCTTGAAAACTGTTGTTCCTACGTCTCCATATGATTTGACAGAGCATGAAAGTTCATTCTTGACCTTAAAGACAGTAGTTCGACCAAAAAAAGGAAAAAAAAACAAAAAACACAACACACCCCAATCTCTTGGTGGGGAGTTGCATTTGGGTAATGAAGGCGCCAGGTTTTGACAAGGAAGAAAAAGACAATATCTCTGGTTCTGCCGCATTGATTTTGTCCATCAAGAGTCAGACAGTGTTACAGGTGTGCAATGCTAAATCAGTAGAGTACTCATTTAAGGCTGTTACGACCAGCCACGACAGACTGCTTCTACTGCACACTGATATGAAGGGGCAAATACTGCAATCAAATGTATGTTTTATATTTTTACTAAAGTCTTCACAAATGGAACTCTTTCACTCTTTTTGTTGATCAGTGTAAAAAAAAGCCCTAAACACACTCACTTCATGTGTTGTTATTAAATACTAACACATGAAAAAGTCAAAGTTAGGCGAATACTTTATATAGGCATTGTGCATTTACACACAAACAAGCTTCTTACTCAATAACACAGGATTCAGTTACAGGCATGTGGCAACAAATTCTGTAATAACTGTTGAATAATGTAATACCTTGGCAAACTGTTCTAAATGTGATAAAGACTTATCAGCATGGTATAATCTTCTTTTCTCATAATATTTTAGTTAATAAACTGGAAAAAAAATCACGTTATTCGTACCCTTTTAATTAAATCATCAGTCTGGACATTTTAGTTTAGTCAATTTATAAACTTTCTATCACCTAAGTGGGAGATTTTGTAGAATTGTGCCAAGTTATTATGATCCAGTAGTTATTACATTAGCTATTGTTACACATATAGCAAATTATGACAAAAATGTCTACTTACAGACGTATCGCAGCCAACAACATGAAATCTGCATGGTGCTTTAAATTTACTGCAGAACTTAATATGGTCCACATACTGCAAAACAAAAAAATGAAAGAAGCTAATGATCTATAGAACACGTTGTAGAATTGGATCCCTAGCTAAATGGTAAATGAGATCAATCTGACAGAATTATGAAAAATCACTTGAAAATAAATATATGGGATACCTTTTCTCTGGGGATCTTTTTCTTTGCACAACCTTCACAAATCATCGGGTACTTTGGACAGATTTCATCATGAGCCTAAAAAAACGTAAGTAAAGTTAGTTCACAACAAAACAAATATCTATACAAAAATAAATAGAAGGGATATTTTGAGACATCAGAGGCAGCTTTTTTATGAGAACAGTTTTACTAAATATATATTGTGGTAGAAAGTTTACGGTGTCACGAGTAAAACTCTGTTTCGAGCATGGTATAATATTCCAAATTCAAGGTTCACATACTATTTTTTTACTAGTTTTTTCTCACAACCTTTATCCAGGGAATGGAACCTGCTCAGGTGTCATCACATGACCTCGGCAGGGACTTTCAAACTCTGGCCCTCCCCCAGTTTAACATCATATGAGTTTTTTGTCTATGTCCATCTGGTTAGAGGAGAGCGTCCATGTTCCAGGAATATAAGAACCATGTTGATGGGATATTCTGAGTCTTCATAGCACAACATGAAAAAAGTTAATTTCAATGGATTTTGTAACTCCTACTATTATTCTTTGTCTTACTTCTATTTGGGGAAATCCTGTTCTAACTTTGGGAAATACAGTTCCTTTAATTTGGGGGCTGTAATCAGGAAGTATAATGTTGCCATGAATTCAGTGAGTTACGCTGTGGGTTAAAACTTGAGCCCTGTTTTTTTTTAGCCTATATTTGTTCACATTTTGGCAAATTGGCACCATTAAACGTGTGCTGAATTAGCTATTAGCAGTTCCTGTTTACAATGTGCACATGGATGTACAGACCAGTGTCACTGATACTGAAGATGAAAGAGATAATGACAATGACAGAGATGTTCTCAGAAAATGTCACACTGAATCTAAAAATGTGTGTATCATGTTTGTGTTCAGATTTAGTTATGACTCCAAGAAGGAGTACGATTTTTGATGCAATTTGCAACAATCAGGAGCAAAGCTTTTTAAAGTACCTCCATCAGCTGTGTGTCACAGACACTGCTGCAGCTCCAACTGTTGACGTGTTTATAAGCAGCCAAACTCCAATAACTAACTTCCTGTTGTTGTTGTTGTTGTTGTTGTTAGAACACCAGCATCAACCTGCCCCTTTCACCTCACACAGTATCTTTGCCTCACGACTCTCCCTTCGCACCCCCTCTTCAAGTCTCCCACCTCACAGTTTGAAAACCTCTGACCTACGCCCCAGCCCCTCTTATGATAGTAGACAAGGGGTACAATGTGGATAATGAAGATCCACATTGTTTCAAGTCACAAGGAGCCAGCGCTTAATACAAACCATTCAACAAACTCTAAAGACGGAAACTGGTCAGGAAGCCTGACCTTGATGTTCTTTAACAGGAAGGGTTCTTTGCAGTATTTGCAATTGAGCGTCCTCTCTGGACACTCCCTCTCATTGTGGCGCTCCTGCTCGTTGGCTCTCATCAGCTCTTTACAGGAAGGACACAGGATGATCATGAAGTCACAGTTGCCCTCATGGCTGGCCTGCAGGTGACCAACAATAAACAAGTCAACAGGTTTTTTTTAAGGTTCAATTATTGCCTGTTTGGGTGTACAGAAGAACAAGAGCACACAGGTGATATCAGAAAATAATAAATAGATAAGTCCGAAAATGATTTCTTTTTTTGTTTTGTTGTAATTTTAACACATTTACTACGAAAAAACAATTCATGTTTAAAAGGAGGAGAAACATGGAGCTGTGATATCACATATACAGATATGTATATAAAATAAAATTAGAACATTTACTCTCTGTTCTTATCTGAGTTTTCAAAATACTAAATAACATCTTCACAATTTAAAGGAAGAGTATTTCTTGAGTGCGCAGTAACAAATTACATGACACCACTCCAAAAAGTTCACACTCGACTACATTCATAAAATAAGTGAGGTAATTTAGACTCAGTAGTGCAAACAGAGCAATTCTTATCAATGTTTTGGATTTTGAAAAAACGGAAAGGAAAACTTGCTTATGGCTTGTTGAACTTTTTTGACCTGTAATGCAGCGCACTACTGAGCTAGAGTAAGTAGAGTTATCATGTAAACATAGAACCTCTACCAAAATGTGATCAGTGGCAGCGACTTTCTTAGATAGTATGAGAAACAACTGCACACACCACTCCACAGTCCCAGTTAGTGGCTGGTAGAGCAAATACACCAGCCAGCCATGGTCAAAATGAAATGGGAATTTGACTGGGAGCGGGTGTTAATTTCCCAGCCTGCTTTGCGTTAGCGTGCACCTCAAATTCTTTGATAGTTCCCGTCCACGTGCATCCTTCATTGGGACAGACAGCCGCCAAGGCCTCCACTTCTCTCCGAGCTGCATTGTCAGGGAAAGCCTGCGTGGAGAAGCAGAGGTTGTTGCGGTCTGGTTTGTGTCTTCAGTTACAGTCTGAAGGGTTGTATTACAAACACTCTGCATCACTTTACAGAGGATCAGGATACTTGGAGCTCACTTTTCTCTCCTGGCTCTAATTTCTCCCGCACATATGGTCATTCTAGGGACACGGGACTATAGTCGCTCCATCTATTGTCCACACTGCCAAGAATTAGAGCAGTCACAAAGTTTTTGTTGTGCTGGCTCTATACGCCGGCACACTGGATCTGAAAACAAACAATGGCTGTGACGTTACAGTGCTGACTCTCAGGATTATTTTGAGGGTTTTTACAGCCAGAAAAAATGTTGGCTCTCATCACCTGCAACCCCAAAATACTGAACCTGACCAGACTCTACTCCTAATGACAGAGTGTTAACAAACTAGGGAACTTAAGTGTTCAATAATGCAGTGTGAAACCGTGAAACACTGCATTGTATTGTAATGCAATGTAGGGTAAAATAATGTACTTACACCACCTTGCTTGAGAATGGAGGTGGGTTCCTCAAACAAGTCTTCTTTGATGCAAGCACTGCATTTCTGTGGTCCAGAACTTGAAGGGAGGAAAAACAAATATTTACATTATCATAGATACAGTGCCGACAAACCACCATCTACCATGTGTCAGGCAATATGATTCTACCGTCACCGCTATCCAAATGTGGTTAAAGTCCGTCAAGTTTACCGATCTGTGATCAGTGAGTAGGATAATTAAATCTCAACTCAACGCATTTGTCTGAGCTTTCAACTACATCTCATGGTCTTCAAGTGTACGTCAGACCAAAACTGGTCTAGCTCCATTTGCTGATGAAGACCATGAGATACGGTTGAAAGCTCCAATAAAGCTGGTAAGTGGACCCTGAGTTGAGATCATTTTGTCACACATGTAGAGCTGAAACAATCAGTTGGTTAAGGAATTACTTGAAAAAAAGTAACAACTATTTTTCGATTAATTGGTTTTGTTATTTTTCAAGTAAAATTGACAAATATTTATCGGTTCTGGCTTCTCAAACGGAAGGATTTGCTCTTTTCCATCTTTCTAAATGGAATATCTTTGGGGTTTGGACTGTTGGCAGAGCAAAACTAGTCGTTTGAACATGTCAGTTTTGGCTATGGGAGAATGTGATGAGTGTTTCACTCATTTCTGACATTTTATAGACAGAGCGATTAACCGATTAATAGTGAAAAATATCATCAGATTAATCAATAATGAAAATAATCTTTAGTTGCAGCCTTACACACATTTGTCAATCTCATCTAGTTTGTCATTTTATTGAAGAAGATATTGAAGAAGACGAGGCACTAGCTTTATTACCTGAACTTCATAAACAAACATGTTACAGCCCCGGGTTGTTCTACTGTAGCACATGCTGTTTACATTGACATACACACAAGAAAGCAGATAACTGTGAGAAATGTGATAACAAGACAAGAATAACATGTTTATATAGCCTGCAACAGTCTGATTACTGTACAACCCTGTTTACATGTTGGTCAGTAATCAATTACCACACTGCTGCAGCTGCATGACCATGCATTATCTTATTAGGGGGTTCTGGGGGGAAAATGCTTTTGGGCCCTTATTGACGTATATCTACCTTAACAAGTTCCCATCAGATACAATACACACAGAGACCCAGAAACCAACCAGCACTCCAGTGTTGTAATATAACAACCTGACTAATGAAGGTCTACATATCAACAGAAGGACCCTCTACAAGAGAGAGTTAAGATCTTAATGCAGGACGTACTTTCAAATGTAGATTTTATATATTTTACAAAAGTGTAAATGCAAAACCAGGTTTGTGTAAACTAGCTTTACTGGGGTAGGGATTAGACAGTCTGGATTTAAACTGGATTAAGACTGAAGAAACCTGATTTGTTGGCCATATGTCCCTAACCAGTGTTACATTACATCTGTGACCCTCTGATTCTGTGACCTGAGAGAGCTTATTCAGATTATTTATTTATTTCATTTATATATTTACTGTAGTCACATATTGTACTGCACTGATAGTTATTTCCAAAAACGGTGGCTCCATTGCGGCTACATAGAGACACAAAATGTGATGGGTCACAGATTTTGGTGTAACAGCTGTTTTCTAACAGGGTTGTTGCATGAGGACATGTGCTTCATAAAGATTTCAGACAGGTTAGCATATATCCAGGCAGCAATCCATACTCTCGGCGGTACTTGCACCAAAAAATATTAAATTAAAACACAACTGAAACTGAAAATGAAAAAATGAGTCGGTTTCCATCACACACATGCGCACTGTGAGAGAAAAAATCAGTGATCTCACCAAGCTTGTTTCTTCACTGCGCCGTTACTCCAAATAGCGAAAAAATAATATAAAAAATATATATATTCTTGTTCCTCTATCATGAAAATAAATGAAAGAAATTCAGCCATATTCCTGTTCATACTACTGTCATTGTTAGATAGAAAAACTAGTGAAAAGTACACGTTTTACATGGATCGGATAGACTCCTGTCAGGTCGCGTTATCGACTATATGGATAAAGGTCATTCTAAACTCCGATCAAAAAACACCCAATTTAATGTCGGCTCGCTTATCGACAAAGATACACACTGAGTATGATGTATTGTAAGTTGTCGGACCTTCTAGTAAATTCGGCATACATACCGACCTGATGTCACTTTAATATAATACACTGTCAAGTTCAACTCTTCGACATTTACACTCCCCTCCCCGGCCAGCCCCGACAGAGGTTAGCGGGACTAGACAAGGAGGATACCTGGCCAACCCATCACACAAGTTCAGATTTTATTGGGATCGAGTGGTGATTGGTGAATTACCTGTACGCCGAATTTTTCAGTGGGTCTTTGCAATCTATATATCGTAACTTCTCTTTGTAGCTGTATATAACGTTAGCGTTACCTGTGACAATAAGCAGGGCAGCGTTAAATTGAAAGATATTTGAAGGAGGGTTGGTGACAACCTCTGATTGCTCACACAGGCTACACATCTAGCTAGCTCGCTAGCAACCATGACACTACTCACCTCACAATTTTGTTGAAACAGAACGAACAAAAGCGGTGACCACACTGAGCTTGCAGAGGCCTCCTCAGGATTTTCTGACACGAATTGCACAGATGCTTGTCTTCGTGGTTGTTGGCCAGTATTTTCTTTGGGAAGCCCGGTTTGTTGCCTTCCAGGGAAGATGGTGGAGACGGCTCCTGTGCAGCCATTATTCCCCTTGAACAATATCGGGGTACTCAGCGGGGTGTGTTCAAGACAGCAAACACAGCTGAGTGTGATTTTACAAATAACGGCCAGCAGCGACTCATTGCTCTGTGACTGTTTATTAAAATGTGTAGTCCTGCTTATGTTGAGAGCGCATGACTATGTTTGGTCTTCATGTGCACAGACAAATAAGACAGGTGTTTTCATGTGATAAAAGTGACAGCTGAGGATGCTATGTGAAGTTGTACATTACTACGTCTACCGCTAGGTGCCGCAAGCCCGAGAGAGGAGCGTCTGGGCGAGTATCATCAGGAAGCAGGCTGCGCTGGATTGGACAATATGGATTGGACCACTACAGGTGCGGCAAGGTAGCTGAACTTAACCAGGATAATCTCGGAAGTGTTGTCATTTTGTCTTTAAAAAAAAAGAAACGTGTTTGTGTTCATCCGTTTTAGGATGTGCAGAATAATGTCGACAATGGGATCTTGTGCTCATGTAGGAAATTTGTCTGAAACTTGATGCTGTACATGCACACATCCATACGGTCAATATCAAAACCAGTAAGCAGCCCATCATCTGGTAGTAAATCTTGAGTGAGTGACTTTCTTCACCTTAGTATGGATGTTAGGTTGGATGGTATGGATATGTTTAAAAAGGAGCCCTCTAGCTGCCCAGGCTCTTGTTTCTCATCCATGCTGCCTAAACAGTTGAGATTCAAAGTTCACTCTAGAGCTGCAACGATTAGTCGATTAATCGATTAGTTGTCAACTATTAAATTAATCGCCAACTATTTTGATAATCGATTAATTGGTTTGAGTCATTTTTTAATAAAAAGTGTCCAAATTCTCTGATTTCAGCTTCTCAAATATGAGTATTTTCTGGTTTCTTTGGTCCTCTGTGACAGTAAGCTGAATATCTTTGGGTTGTGGACAAAACAATAAGAATGGAGGATGTCACCTTGGGATCTGGGAAACAGTGATCAACATTTTTCACCATTTTCTGACATATTATGAACCAAATAACTAATCGATTAATCGAAAAACTGATCAACAGATTAATCGATAATGAAAATAATCGTTAGTTTCTGCCCTAGTTCACTCTTGACCTTGTAAACTCCATCTTCTGAAGAAGACTGTGTAATATAAGACTTTGTGGTGAGATTGCTTCCTCGACTGCTGTTCCTGAGCTCAAGAATCTTGGCTGTCAAATGTGATTTTTCAGTTCTCTCATTAGCACAAATAAAATTCCAGTTATTTCTATTGTAGCCTACTGTGGGGGCCCCACAGGTTTCAGAGGTGGATATCTGAGAGCCTTGCAAGCTAAAACTGAAAGTGGGGTTAAAATATGTGATTGTGTAATTTGGGTGAACTGACCCTTTAGTAGGACAATTGTGAAGATGACAAGTAATAATAATAATATTTCATAAAGTAATGTAATCACTTGACGTAAACTGGAAATAGGCAACAGTGTTTTTTTTTAAACAGATTTCTCCATTTAAAATGTATTTGACTCGTTATTATTTTGAAAGTTTTAACGGAAGTTGTGAGTGTTTGTCTCGCACTTGATGCTGGGTCGGTGTAGCTGCTTTCTTTGCAAAGGAATGTCGCTGCTATATCTCTGTCGGGATGGAGGTCTGACAGATGTTTTGAGAAAAAGATGTCGGGACTGCAGTTTCTTATCTCATTAAATAACCGTGAGTATTTGTAGCTGATGTCTGGAAGAAAATGTCCAGTCTAGCTTCCGTTTAATGTCACTGAGCGTACAGGGGGAAAAGCTAAGCTAATATCGGCTGGATAGCTAGCTAAAACAGAGCCAAAGGATAACGTTACCTTTTAGCCAGGGTAGGTAACAAACCGGGCTGCCTCATCACTGTTTGAAGCCTGTGTTGACCTTGACATACCCTTTAGAATATTTTGGTTCAACATTTATAAGAATAATTGCTTCAAACACTCGGTACAGCCCTCTCTTAACCGAGCTAACAGCATGAGCAGCTAATGCTAGGTGGATAACGTTAAAGGGAAAATTCACCTCAAAAACGAATTGATTCACTCTTATTATTACAGTATCGCACAGTTGGGCTTTGAATTTGAGCGAGCCTCCCCTTAAGCTGAACCGAGACACACACTGTAGTGATAATGTGAACTGAAGACAAATCCCGAAGCTGATCTTGATAGTGAATAATGTAATACCTCCTCAAACACTGTGACAGCTCCCGTCCGGATTTTACAGGGACATGGAGACATGCTCTGATACACCCCTCTTTTCATGGATCACTAATATGGCTCTAAATTTTCACTTATAAATCTATCAGTCAGTTATTAATCCGTACTCAGTGCACCTAGAGCACAAAGTGTCATCTGACCACATCATCAAATCTAGCCCGAGTTTGTGACTTGTATGTGTGTTAGCTTTACATTCAAGTCACTGAGCATCTGATCTTTGAAAAACCCAGATGGTCGTTTAACAACACTTACTGCTGTTTTGAAGGTATTTCCTGAAACCTCAAAGACCATCTGGATGAACAAATATTCACTGCACAATAAGAAACATTTTTGACCTGTTGACCGAAGTGTGACCATGTTTCCTATCCAGGTAGCTGGAAATGACCGGATAACACATTGTATTATTTTATATTCTCATACAAAACAATGTAGGGCTCCAACTAACAATTATTTCCCCCCAGGAACAGTAAAGTTTAATCTAAATCTAAATTTTCATTATTGATTAATCTGCTGATTATATTCTCGATTGATCATTGGGCTATAAAATGTAGGAAAATAGTGAAAATGTCCACCACCATTTCCCAGAGCCGAAGGTCACATCTCCAAATGCCTTGTTTTGTCAGTCGAGTAATCGACTTAATTGTTTCGGCTCTAATACAATGAAACATCAATATATACAAATATAACTGATAAGAAAACCTTTTAATCTTGTTTCACGTTCTACAAATTGAGCACAGACGTGTGTCATTTCAGGCTGCCATCTTTTTGTGGATTAGGAAACCTTTGGAACATAGGTCAGAATATCTTTTTTATCATTGCGGATGGAAAATTGTTCCATCCAGACGGTTCGAAGAGTCTTTGAGGTTTCTGGAAATACATTCAGGTTTAGAACGGGGGGATAAACAACCTTCTGGGTTTTTCAATGATAACCTGGTAATTATTTTGCAGAAAAATGGCTGATTAGCACTGTGACTCGAATGTAATAACAAAACATGAGATGCAGAACTTGTAGCTGCACAACATCAGGTCTTAGTGGTGTTATTTCCAACAGTTGTCTGATATTTATCGACTGAAATAACTAGAATATTTTATGTATGGGTGTATTTCCTTTTAAGTTACCAGATCTGGCTGCACATATCTATCACACCTTGTAGTGAAGACATGATATTGTGTGGGTTTATGTGTTTGACAGACCTGCCTTTTTATCATGCCTTCACCTTGAAAGGGAATGGTAGTCAATTCCCAACCATAACATCTATATCCCTCTGTTTTTTCACAGATGATGCTCAAAACAACATGGTAGTTACCTTCACCTCTGACCAGCGAGCAAGAACATCTAGTCAGATTTAAGAGAACCACTGCTTAATCAAGAGTCAGTATTTAGTCATTTGGCATCATATTTGCTTCTAAGCATGGACCCTTAACTTCCGCAGCCACCAGGATACGCTGTTACACTTTTCCTTCAGTTGTTGTGTGACGAATTGTCAGAGGAGTTCCACTGTGCTACCACGTGTTACTGTACAAGCTCGCGAAGCCTCGTCAAGATGTTTTCAGCGCTCAAGAAGCTGGTGGGATCTGAGCCAGGGCAGCTCAGGGACAAGAACATCCCGGCTGGCATGCAGTCGATGAACCAAAGTTTGCAGAGACGCTTCGCCAAAGGGGTCCAGTATAATAGTAAGTAATGCAGCCAATCAGGTGAACAGGCTTCTGCAATCAAATATGTCTGTCCCATTCATACGTATGAAATGTTACCTCTTAGTTTAGTTGACAAAATGTTTTCTGACCAACTCAATGTACAAACTCTTTCCCACTCAAGTGAAAATAGTCATCCGGGGAGATAGAAACACTGGAAAGAGTACTTTATGGCATCGACTGCAGGGCAAGAAGTTTGTGGAGGAGTACCTACCCACTCAGGAGATCCAAGCCACAAGTATCCATTGGAATTACAAAAGTAAGTGAAGCCGACTCATGTCATCACTGAACATTACAGCTTGTTTATTCTTATCACCACTGCTTTGGTTATGTTTCTATTTTGGTGAATATTTGACATCTGCTGTTTGTGCCTCGGTGATTTATTTCAGTGGCTCCATATCAAGGTAAAAAAAGAGACTGTGCATTTAGATTTAGCTTCAGCTAACAGATTTTTAGAGTAGGTGTCCTGTATTTGTGTTAATCGTTCCATACCGAGCAAACCTTCTCCCACCAATACTCCTTCTAGTGTTTTTAGTTACTGGATCCATATTAGAGTCACTTAACAGCCTGTACATTTGAATTATTTTACTCTGTAGTCCAAGAACGTGAATAATGAAAACACCCTTTCTGTTTCTCTCAGCTACTGATGATGTGGTCAAGGTAGAGGTGTGGGACGTGGTAGACAAAGGTGAGTGTGTACACACAAGCCATTTCAAGAACCAGACTTTCTGCTGTGTCTGATCTCGCTATAAGAAGTTACACCCTTTTCTGTCTACTTCAGTCAACCTGCTACAGTATTCATGACATCAAATAGACGCATGGTTGCTTGTTTGTTTTTCTGTCCTCAGTGTTGATGTTGTCTTTTTTGCACCTCTCTCGCACTCATCTCAGGCCAAAAATATCCTCTTCCCGAAGGTGTAGGTGAGCGCCACTATAGTGTGTAGCAACTCAACTCGCTTATGTGCCGTGGGTTTGCCCAGCCTTTATCCACTCTTATCTGAATGTCAATATTCTCAAGGTTTGGCTACTCCCAGGTTTGCTGCGTGGCTCCATTTCAGAGTTTGGCTGAGTTTTCTGCTGTGTATAGCTAGAGCCTGAGCGTCTGCACCGTGTGCGCCCTGACTTAATGCCAGCAGTGTGTATTTAAAGGATAATGTGTATTAAAACGAGGCTTTTCCATAAGAAAAGTGGCTGTGCTGCTCTGCTTGCTTTACTCATCATAAACTAACGTAAAGCAACAAACTAAGCGTTAGCTTGTGATGTTTTTTCTTTTCAGCTCCTCTAAACTTAACACTTGTGATTTCTTCTTCTGTCAGGCAAAGGAAAAAGGCGTGGAGACAATTTGAAACTGGAGAATGAGCCCCAAGAGGTGATTATCACATGACTGTCATGTGTTCAGGAGAAAAGGCTCACTTATAGTATGTGGGTCAGTGATTGAATTGGCCTGAGAGGTCTTACAGAGTGTAAATGTTCAAAATATAAGCACCGTGTTTCTTCCCTAAATCGTTTGATTAATACATGTGTCTAATATGAATATGTGTGTTGTAGTCAGATGAGGTGGCCCTGGACGCAGAGTTCCTGGATGTGTACAAGAACTGTAATGGAGTCATCATGATGTTTGACATTACCAAGCAGTGGTAAGAGTCGTCTGTCTTTGTTGTTTTCCTAACACTGTCTCATCAGCGAACTCTAATGTTACAATATGCATGGACCGATAAGGTTTCAGTCAGTCTGCATGTGGCTGTGAAGCTGAGAGTTTCCACTGGTGGATTTTGTTCAGCTTCAAAGGAAAAACCTTTCAAAGACATTTCAACGTTTCTATTTTGGGCATCATGTGTGAGGGAATAGATGGATTTGATCACTTTCAGTATTTATTCATGCCAATCTCTCAGGCGTACATTAGAAACATTTTTCTAGTTCAGCACATACAGTAAATACTTGTTGCTTTGACACTTAAACGATGAGTCTGGTGATATTTTATATTTTTCTTCTTGTCAACAAATCTCACGAAAACACCAAAACCAATAATGAATGTATCCTACTAACAAGTATTGTGTGTGTATCCAAAGCCTGATATATCTTCTTCCTCTGTGCCATAGAGCTCCATTGTTGTCCAAACACTGTTAAAAACACATCAGAGAGACACACTGTTGCACTGGGTGACATGTTCCTTCATTACCATGAGCACACGCACTGTAGTTTATCTTGACTCAATCCCACACACACCGTCCTGCTGCCAGAAATACTAGAGCACCAAATGTTGATTTATCCGCAGCTGTTTTGAAGGTTTCCTTTAAATGCACTCTATCCTCCTGTGTTGACCATTTTTAAAGATTTATGTCTTCAGTAGGAATCAATGAGAGCCACAGACAGGTGATGGAAACCAGACAATATTGAAAGATAGACGAACATATTATGTATACTATATGATCTTTTCATGGGATTTGATGACTATAAGAAAAATATAGCGCCAGCCTTGTCCTATAAGCGTTACAATAAAAGCCCTCGAAATGGAAGACTATGCCCTGCTGTGCTGTTACAGGCACTGATGTGACATTTGATACAGAGTTGTACAGTATGTGCACATATTGAACCTTCTTGGTTTAATACCCATAAAATCCGCCATCATTTATTTTAAGGTCACAACGTTCAGCAGCCTCAGCAAGATATTACGCTGTAGTTTTATTATTTTTGAACATCTGCACAGAATGTGTAACTGGCCCAACTTCTGGCATGTAATCACTCAATGAACCTGAAATTGTGCAGTTCGATCAAAACATCATATTCAGTCGCTACATTTTGATATGTGCAGATTTAAACAATCATTAGAGGGAAACCTATTAGATTTTCAAATGTGATGCCTTAGTAGTGCATGTCTGGGTCTGAATTAATAAATAAATTAAACATTGCAGTAACCTGTTCATTGGTGCTTGCAGCAGCATATTTTCTTGCATATTTGATATATGTCTGTACATGTTAATGTCTTGGAAAACTAATGCGCCTCTGTAAAAGTGTGCACCTTGACAGTCTTGACAAAACATTTCAAGCACTTTTAAATGGAGATTTTTTAAGTCCCTCCATTACAACCTCCACTGAACTGAGCCTCCACTAATTCATCTTTATTGGTCTAAGCTTTAGGTTTTCTTCACCCACCCACAGATCAATGTTGTGTTGTGATTTTGTCAATTGCAGGACTTTTAACTACATCCTGAGGGAACTACCCAAAGTACCCACCCATGTGCCGGTGTGTGTGTTGGGAAACCACAGGGACATGGGCGAACATCGTGTCATCCTCCCTGATGATATAAGAGACTTGATTGCTGGACTTAACAGGTAGAGATTAGCACTTCACTAAATGGTCAAATGTTAGGAATGGAAACAAAACCTCTCACTGTGATGGTTAGTTGTTGTCTAACCATCACCAACCATCATCAGAATCTGACTTAAAGGTGGGTTTTGCATACTTACCTCTATACAATCTCAGTCATACATACATACGATTCTACCACGGCCTCCTAATTTCCCTATAGGCTGCATCAGCCAATGACAAGACTGCATTAGACCATGTGATGTGAAGTGTGCACAGTCAGAGGTGGAAGTGAAAATCTAACAAGTGTGAGAGATGGAAGAGTAACACGATTAAAGAAACTGTTTTGGAGGAACAACAAAAACGAGAACAAAATGAGTCAGGCTCAGAGAAACCGCTTTGATATGGAAGAGGAAACACATTTATCCAGTTCTAGCTCAAAAAAATCAGCTCACACTCTGTGTGATCCTTCATGACGTGTCCTCAACTTGAGTAATTCTGTCAACTTGATAGCTTGACCATCTTCCTGTTTTTGTCCTTATCCACTCAATAGTGACACAAATCCTTTGTACAACAAATCAATGGTGTGTGTTTCAGATCGCATTATTCCCTCCCTCTGATTAATAATTTATTTCCTCAGATTAGTAGAATAATAAAAAATGTTTCCCCAGTTCCCTGCCGGGCTCTGTAAAAGGTCCGAAAATCCCTGCTTCCCCACCTCCAGGAGCCGTGCAGCTGTGTCATGTTGATGTTATCCAAATAAAAATATAAAATTTAATTTAACTCCAATTACTGTGTAATGTTAAAAGAGGTCGCTCGTAGTGATGAACCCACAGATAATTATAACCCAAGTAAACAGTAGTTCCCCTCAGCTCTACAGAGCTTTTTAGCCCCTTTTACCTTTTTTAAGTGTTTTAGTTTTACTGCCCACAAACTCTGCTCTCATCAACCTCGTTCCCAGCTGCAGCAGGAAGCTGTTTTCAGTGAAAAAGCTCTAAAAAGTCACTGTTCACTACCCGCTCAGCACAGTTAGAGACTAGCTGGTAAACACAGAGCTAAATTCATCATCGATTATCATTAGGAATCACAAACATGACTCCTAATGACTGACTGTGTCTGCTGGATTTGTAAAAAGAAAATTGTTTGCTAACACATTTGCCAGCTTAATAAAGTGATGAGATGTCAGATGCTGTTTTTGAAGCTTGTTCTGCTGCCCCCAAGTGGCCTAAAAATGAATGAATGCAGCTTTAACATGTTTACAATCCTAACCTTGATATGATGAAGAGGATTACTTAGATGTTTATGTGACATACAAATACACTGCATATGTTGGAAATTGTGATGAAAGATAACTAGTAATGCTTGTGTTTTATAGACCAATGGGAGCATCTTACATCCACTACGCTGAGTCCTCAATGAAGAATGGGTTTGGCCTGAAATATCTGCACAGGTTTTTCAACATCCCCTTCCTGCAGCTACAGGTTATTTTTTACCCTTCATTCTCATCATTAGCATCATAATTATTTTATTTTTATTTAGTTTTTCTATCCTGTACTGGTTCATAAGGATTTTAATCTGCTTTAATTTAAGTGGAGAAAATAAGATTGCTGTATTGTTTGGCCTGTGTAGCATTCTTTTTAATCATGCTTTCGTACAGCATGAATATGAAGGCTTAGTCGGAGCTCCTGTTCAATCATTTGTGTCAGGTTTGTGTGTGTATGTGTGTGTGCAGAGAGAGACCCTCCTGAGGCAGCTGGAGACCAACCAGCTGGACATGGATGCCACCTTGGAGGAGCTTTCTGTCCAGCAGGAGACTGAAGATCAGAACTATGAGATGTACTGTCTACTTTTTTTTTCTCTCTGCCAGTGTACTGCACATCAGATATTATACTGTGTGCACGTGATACTTTCTGCTGAGCAGCAGAAACTTGTCCACTCATGAGCTCCATAGTGCTGAGGCTGGGAACACACTACAGACTGCAACTGTGCTGCCATCCAGCTGTCGTCCAGCTGTTGAATTTTACACCGATTTATGAAATTTTGTGCCATTTGGGCACATTTACTTCAGCTAAGGTTTTATTCCTATTGTAAGAATAAAGATGTTTTTTTTTCTTTTTCTCAGGAGTTTGTTAGTACAAGACAAGTTACTATTCTTCACTCTCAGCTAATTTTGGTTATATGTTGTCAGAAGACAAAACAATTAAAGTAGTTAGGGTGGTAGTGGATAGACTTAGAGTGTGGATAGACTGTGAAGAAGAAATCCACATTTGTCTGGACAGTCAGTGCTGAGTCTGCAAAATAATTTCACTGACAGAAACAACTTCCATCGCAATTTATTGCAAATTTCTTGTAGGTTCCTGTCATGAGTTCCTGTTGAGGAACAGATTTGTGAAGTTGTTTTTCACATGTTCTGTATTTGTTTGTATCCCAGAGTACAGTATTATAGTATATGCATTAATTTTAGTGATTAACTATATAAGTACAGTTGAAATATTCATGATGAATTTTACTGAATCAAGAGCAGCATTTACACTGTTCCTAGAGAGTCAAATCATTTTGCAGGTGAATCATAATTTATTAACTTGCCCTGTTGTCATTTTTGCAGTTTCCTGGAGAACCTGGAGTCTCGCAGTAAGGGCTATGGCTCTCCTGGTCCAGCCAACGGTCAGAGTCCCTCCTCGGGCTCCCAGTCCCCCATCGTCCCTCCCAGTGGGGCCTCCACAGGCAGCTCCAGCCCCAGCACCCCTCAGCCCCCCATTCCCTCCCAGGTGCTTCCACAGTCACCGTCTGTGTCCACTTCTTCCCCTCCACCTCCCTCAACAGCGGTTACCGTGGCAGCTTCACCTACTGTTGATTCAAAGCCATCAGTCCAGTCTCCCGAACACCTTCAGTCCTCAGCTGCATCTGGGGCGTCAGCCCCCCAGAAACGCGGCTTCATCTCCCGCTGGTTTGGTTCATCTCCTGCTGCTGAGGCTTCTGCTTCCACACCAGGTGAGATTACTCAAGATTCTACAGATTACTCAAGCAGTAAAAGGCTCTGCACCAGTCCACAATGTGGATGTGCAAACCCCTTTTGTACTTTTTGAACTTGTCTTTGGTTGAGCGCAGTGTTTGTTTTTTTTTAGTAGTATTTATGCCATTGCATTCTGACGCTGAAGCATGCTCTGTGGACAAAGCAAGCAAGCATATCAGAAAGGTACCTGGAAGCTTGACGCAAAGCACGTATACCCACAGATTAATTTGTACAGTGCCGATTATTTGGTGCGGTATAAATTTAAAAAACTTCAGTGTTCACTGCAGTGTCTTTATTTTGAACTGTAGGCTACACATAATCATTTCAGCATGGCCTTAGCAGAGATGGAACAAGACTCTGTCACCACAGTTTAAAAAGCGTACATATATGTATATGTGTGTGTGTGTGTGTGTGTGTGTGTATATATATATATATATATCGTTGACATAGTGGACCTCCACATTGTGACCCCATGAGAAGTAGATAAAGCAATATCAAGAGTCGTTCAGCGGACAAAAGAATATTGTTCTGTGTGACCACTGACTTATTACAACTGTTGGTCATACAGACCAGGAACCAGGGGCCACATGTATACAGCATGTGCCAGCATGTACTGTATATAATTGCAGTGGTTTGCGGGTACATACATGCAAGTGCGAAGACTGGCACAAGAACTCTACAGAGGCCTTAACTCGGCTCGTCTGTTGTAAATTCGCAGTTAAGTGGGCTCTCGAGGGGGTATTGTATTAAAGATAAACATAATGGCTCCAGAAATATTTGTTATTAGTAAATGTAAAGTATATGGCACAAAGCAATGTAGCCAAGACAAAGGTAGCTCTACAGTATAAATGATTTCTGACTGTGAGTCAGACATGCACCTTATTTGGTAAATGTGGCTTAACGTGTCTATCTTACTCCTGAATACACTCAGACCTAGTGGATGTGCAAACCCCTTTTGTACTTTTTGAACTTGTCTTTGGTTGAGCGCAGTGTTTGTTTTTTTAGTAGTATTTGTGTCACACTTCCGACATGGTACAAGTCTGAACTGAATGCAGTCAGATTCAGATCCGTGAAATACACAGAGAGACATTAAAAGTATGTCTTGTTTTCCTGATTAAGATCGCAGTTATTATCTGCCTTAGTCTCCCTCATTTCTTATGCTCAGAGAAAATAAAATCTGTCTGATAAACTGTGAAACACTGTATGAGCCAATTTTACGTCGTTGGGAGACATATTACACTATATATATTTTAGTCTTTATATTTCTCCCATTGCGATTCTGTACAAAAGAGGTTAAAAAAACATTGTACAACCACAAGACTAATCAGGCCAGAAGTTTCCCTCTTGAATGAAATATCTAGCAAAACACTTTACATAAGGCATTTGAGCAAATATGAGTTAAATGAGTCCCAACTCAACATAATGTTGTAGGCTTGTGCACTGTAGGTCTTGAAAAAAAGTAAATAAAATATGGCAGCAGAATTCTCTGACTAATAAATGATGAAACTGATTGAAATGTCTTCAATGGCAAAATAAGTTTTCAAATCCACCAACGATGCAGCCTGTGTCATGTCTCATGTCATATCATTTATCATCTCTCCATATAATCTCCTTGTGCCAGTTCTCGCATTAAGAAATCATGTCTGACAGGTCTCAGGTCTAAATTAATGACCTCAAAATTTATCACGGCGTGAGATCTGAAACAGTGTTGAGGACATCTGGAAACATCTAAAACACTAGAAACGTTTCTGACTCAGTGGGGGACATTTATTTCAGTAAATGACACGACATACACCATTGCTGGTGAGATAATGCTGTGACGGTTGGACTCGTTGTTTCCATATTACTTACTCCTACATGATTCAGCATGACTCAGCCAGTTAGAGATATTACAGCTATGAATGTTGTTGGACATGTAAAAAAGCGATCGGTGCCTGACTCTGGCAGGTATGTTATACTGTCATTATTTGAAAACAACAGGATGCAACTTTTTTTACATGATTTCTTCTAAAGCATTTAGGAGGGTTAGCCAATAGTTTAGGGCTGCAACTAACGATTATTTTCATTATTGTTCATCGTTCATTGTCATTTTCTCAATTAATCGATTAGTTGTTTAATCCATAAAATGTCAGAAAATGGTGAAAAATGTCAATGACTGTTTCCTAAAACCCAAAATGACGTCCTCAAATGTCTTGTTTTGTCCACAACCCAAAGATATTCAGTTTACTGTCACAGAGGACTAAAGAAACCAGAAAATATTCACATCTGAGAAGCTGAAATCAGAGAATTTGGACACTTTTTCTTAAAAATGATTAATCAATTATCAAAATAGTTGGTGAATAATTTAATAGTTGACAACTAACTGACTAATCAACTAATCGTTACAGCTCTACAATAGTTATTGTTTCTTTTCTGATCAAAATTGTATAATTGTAAATAGTAAACTTTTGAATGGATTTTCAGCCATAACTGAAACGTAAGTAGTCACAAGATTCAAGACTTAGCAGTTGAGAAATGCAGAGCTTTTAAAATGATCAAAGGACCGGCTGGTATTGGAATGTCATGTGATTTCACTGTGTTGTCTGTGAGTTTTTGTGTAATTATCAAGGAACCACATGGCAGTCCTGTGATGGGAGCTTTTTAATGCTAAAGTGCAGATTTGAATAAAGTTTAATGAATAAAGTTTATTTGATAGTTACTCACATAAATTCGGCTCCATGTTTTCCTCAGAGGACCCACCTGCACCAGTGTGTCCTGCTAAGGTCCAGAGTGTGGATGATTTTGTGCCAGATGAGAGACTGGATAAAAGCTTCCTGGAGGACAGCCTGCCCTCGAAGACCAAGGTGCCTCAGCCTGCACCAGCTCCGGCCGTGGACAGCGACAGGTGAGATGTTTACGAATACTTTTGAGTCAGCTTGTTCATCACATAATTACTTTGGGACAAAGTTAGTATTTGTTAATGTCCTACATTTTACTTTTCTAACATGAACTTTGAAATTAGCCTTAATGTAGATGAGAAACAAAGCTTTATTCATTGTATTCTTTTTAAGAAGAAAATGTGTTTACTTAAAACTTCTGACATAATATATGAGTTCTATTTATCAGAGTTTTGTGCATTTTAAAAGTGTATTATGTACAATCATTGTCACTGAGGTTCTGGTTTCAACCACCCCAGTTGCACAGCAGCCCACAATAGTAGACCCTCTCTCAATGATTAAAGGTAAAAAGACGGTTTCCTGCTCTTTCTCTGTCCCAGTGACGGTGAAGACAGAGGAAACCCCATGGTGTCTGGTTTTCAGGATGAGCTCGATCCTGACGACACCGAGCCCAACCTTCCCCAACCTAAGACCCTGCCCCTCAGTAAAGATATCACTCTGACCAGTGACGAGGAGGAGGAAGTACCAGCAGCCCCCACTATCACACAGGACCAAGACCTGGACAGTGAACCTGAGCTGAAAGCGTAAGTCCTTTCTCAGAATGACGTGGAACCGCGTTGAACCCCCAGATTTAGCAGTTCATAGAATCCAAAATAAATACATGTTGTGGTATTGAGGGTTGACGTCCATGTTGGAACCTGGCAGGGAGTTTAGAGGAAATGTGGGTGAGTGAGAGCAGGTCTGTCTTAGGGAGCCAAAGTAAAAGTTAACCAACCAGGGGATCACTACTAAGTAGCAACATCAGCCTCAAAGGAACAGATTTAGTTGCTTTTCTGTACTTTCATACATAATTATAAGACATGTTGACAGGAAACACAATGCAGAAAAGAGAAAATGACATGCAGTGAAAGGCATGGGCTGGATTCAAACACACGTTGCTGCAGTTAAGGCCTTGCCTAAATGGTACTCTCTACAAGTTGATATACTGGAATGGCTCAGTAACAACAATTATAGGTTTCTTAGCAAGCTAAGCAGTTAATTGCCAAAAATCCAATAAGCTGTTTTCACCAATATATTGGCTCTGCATGTTAAGGGAACGAAGTGTGTGGCGCTGCTCCCCTGTCATGACTTCCTGTCATGACTAAAGAGGGCGCCAATCACAATGAGAACAGCAATCAACTAGTTTCATTAACAAGAAGTAAACACACACAGCATGGCGGAGACGGCGGAGAAGAAGGTGGTGGAGCCGCCGTCTTCGTATAAGTCAAAAGTCTGGGAACACTTCGGTTTCTGCCACCATGTTTCCGTAACATTTTGCCACCATAGCGAAAATAAAATCATAAAAGAGAACAAAATGTTCCGCGATCAATCATGCTGCAGCAACGTGCTGATACTCCTCTCACACACCTGGAGAGACTCATCTCCAGCAACAAACCCACTAGACTATGTCACATATGCAGGTTACCTGCCACCTTTCTTAAAGGGGGGACTTGACCGGTAACACATTGGTGCAGTTAGGTTGTCGGTGTGCTAACATAGCTGGTTAAAACATAGTTATTACTGTCACTGAAAAATAACTATATTAATTCATATAATTATTAAGTGTAATTTACCTTGATAGACAGAGAGGGGGCATGGATGGAACATAAGTATGGAAGCAGAGGTCTTGCACAGATACCGTGATGTATCGTATTAGGATTAGGAATCGCCTGTATCGTGATATCATCGTTATCGTGGGCAAAATATCGTGATGGTATCATGAGTGATTCCCACCCCTAACCTGTAGTCAGTAGTCAGACCTACGCGTTGCACTCTTTTCAGTCTCTCCACATCAAGAGACAAGAGACATCAAGAGAACAGCTGGCTCATATGTCCCATTAAGATGATTTTTTTGCCCTTTTACACCTAAAATATAAGCTAGGTTTACTGTTGAATGAAAATGGAAGTAATATATTTAACCAATTAGCATACTTAATTATATTCATTGGGTAATTTAAATTGAATATCTATATATAATATAAATGTATAATCCACACAGCACCATAACCTAAAACTGCTGAATTCTTGTATTGTGAGCGATTGAGAACAGTAAACCTTTTGAATAGTAATAGTGACGTTAGTTTATTTGTCACATATGTTACATCAAAGCAAAAGCTTTTATTTTTAGCTGAAAAGGATGCATGAAGGGCCTATGAAGGGGTTTAACCAGTAGTTTAGTTTACTGACACCACGTAATCTGCAGTTTACTGGAATAGTCAACTCTGCATTGGGATTGTCATACAGACAGTTAGACATCAAAGTGCAGCAAATTGAGGCAGAACGTCATTAGATTTTTTGAGTTTGTAGTGCACACTGGACACGTCATACAGAGAATGCAGTACAGGTATGGTTGCCAGGAGGTGGCAGTCCGGAATGAATGTGTAAAATCGATGCTTTTCTGGAGTGTTGGAAGTCCAGAGAAGCATCACCAGTGCAGCAACAGTGCAACAATTGTGAGAAAAAAGACCGTGACGTATTCTGACAAGTGGACAATGTGTGGACAGCCCACAATGGTGCAACAAGATGTTTAGTACAAGATCATCTCTCCTATGAGAATCTGCATTGGTACCGTGGGGTGGCTCCATAATCATCTTCTCGCGAACACAGTAAACACGTACTGTGTTTAGGAGCTCACTTCAACAGCCTGTTACTTCTTGAATGAAAATCATCATATCTCACACGTTTACATGATTTGACATGGACTTGTGTTTTTAAAATGGCGTGACACGTTTTCACCTCTGTCACGTTCTCTTTTCTTGTTGGTGTTGAAATACACCAAACACAAAATGAAGGTGGAGACCTGCTACATCCTGTTCTGTTATCAGCTGTTTCGTAGTGTTTCCCTCGACTTCTCATGTCAGAAACACAAACTCACTTATTCCATTTGAAGGCATCTGTGCTATTTCTTCCTGTTTTCTTCTGTCTTCTATCCGGATAGTGCCCACATTATGTAGACTCCCAAACACAATTTACTGTAAACGTTAGTGTATTACAATGCAAATGTGTGGCCTGGGGCCTCATTTATAAACGTTGCGTATGCACAAAAGAAGGCGTACGCCACTTTGGGATTTATAAAAAACAAACTTGACGGGAGAATGTGCGGTCCTCCACGGTAACTCTGCGTACGCACATGAACTGGAGAAATAAGAAACTGCGACTCCGATGGCAGAAGGATGAAACGCGAAAAATGGTGTGAAATTGATACAATTATGTAGAATTAATCGAAATATTACCTCTCACGTATCGTATATGAAGAGTTCATTTACAAAAACGGATAAAAGCCATTCCACAGTGAATAAACCAACACCTGTTTAATGAATACTCCCTGGAGTGCACACACAAAAAAACATGATTTAGGATAATAAATACAAATGAAGATATCTATTATTACAAAAGAACCCCTGTAATATGTTCTGTAATTATTAAACAATACTTGCATGTTATGAAATGTATTCTCATAAATTATAAGGTGAACAGTCGGAGAAATTATGTTTACACTGATGTCGTTTTCGATGCCTCAGTTCAGGCAGATACGAGTGCATAGTTTCATATATTATCATTTATCATATGTTGTGTTTTATAATGTGTTTATAATTTATGGCATCTCTGTGTTTTAAATGTGCTTTGTTTTTATTGTAAAGCACTTTGTAACTGTTTTGAAAGGTTTAAGGTTTAAATGTGTCCCCCTCTGCCTCCGTCACTAGAACTTCGATTTCACACTGTGAAATTTCTTTTTTAGCCTTTCTGTTGGCCTTTTGTCATGATCGTCTTCATGCAGTCGGTATGAATGAATGTTAATTGGGGGTGTTACACTGACTATTTATAGGCAACAATGGGCGTTACGTGAAGCTCGCAAAAGGTGCGCCACATTTCAAGTTGATTGTGATTTATAAAGGGAAACCGGCGTAGGACGTGCGTGCGCAATGTGTTATAAATCAGAATATTTTTGTGCGTAAGCGCTCTCTGTGTTTCGTCCGTACGCAACCTTTTGACGTGAATCCTACGCACACTTTTATAAATGAGGCCCCTGAGCTGTGAATGGTTTAGATCTGCCACATAAAGTGCTGTGTTGTGACTGGACAATTTACGTAATCACAGTGTAAAGGCCAATGTAACCATGACAGTTGTTGAGTTCCTGTGGTTTCTTTGACTTTTAGATAAGAAACTTGAATGTTCACCAGCAGCAGCTGCAGCAGAAGATGAAAGTGACATTGCCAAAAGAGCATACAGATTAGAATAGGAAATTAGAGTATGAGTAGAAGTTAAAAAGTTCAGAAAAAAATAAGTGAAAGAAGTGTATAAAATATATATCAAATAAAATACTAATATATAATAATGTAAACAAATCTTCATATCACCCTGTTTCAGGCCTGTGATCCACATCACAAAACCAAAGGTGGCATCTAAAGCTCCAGAGCCCAGAGGCCAGACCGCAGCACCCATCTCCCTCACTTTAACTCCAACAGCAGAGCAGCCGGCCCGACACCAAGGCAAGAAGAAGGGAGGCACACCCAAAGCTGAGGACTCCGACTCAGACCCCGAGGCCCCCGTAGCCCAGCAGATGCTCTCGTTTGTCATGGATGACCCGGACTTTGACTCTGAAGCATCAGACACACCAAAAATAACAAAGGTAAAGTAGAACAGATTTACCATCCCAGCAGAGTCACTCTGAGCTTAACTCGGTTCACAGCTCCTTTTACTGCTGAAAGCCTGAGCTTTTAATGTAATTGTTGGATTTGAGTCAGGTATTTTCAGGCAGTCATTCAGTCGAATTCACAGCATCATACAAATCCGACAGAATACTGATATACTGACTAGTACTACTAAAGAGATTTTAATTGCACTTCTGTCCCACTGCCACGTCAGAAGCCTTTATTTTTCTCAGTCATTTTTTTGAAAAATCAAAACATTAGTTTTTGGCTGGCTTGTTCTTCCAGGATACATTTCCAGTCAGAGATGAGCTTCTGTCCGACCTCTCCGACGATGACATGCAGTTAGCCAAGGTGCCAGAACCTCTGAAGCCCACAGTGATCTCCTTTAAACACAAGGACGATACCGACCTGTTTGGCCTTGGCTTCCAAGAAGAGGCTCCCGCAGCCAAGGACAGCAGCGAGGAGCAGGAAGGCAAGTCATAAAATATCTGTCTTTCTAACTCTATCACTCAGTTGACATTTTGATTAGAATTAATACAAATGAGCTGTTGCTATTGTTCTGACGTGTAACTTAACATTATATCCTCTTTTTTCGAGTTAATAAATCACATGTATGAGTGGGAATCTTTGGGAATCTTATTTTTATTCCAATTGGTGGTCTGGTGTCTTGGTGTCACAATTCTCGATTTTAAATAGATGCTTGATTCAACAAATAGAGAAGTTGGCACTATTTTCAGCTAACTGGTCTTGCTGATGAAGGTCACTGTCAGACCGAACAGCAAAAAAAGCAGAGAAAAGTGTGCGGGAGTACGCAGCTTTTAATTTTAAAAAAATAATTAGAAAACATGTTACAGTCTTCTCTCTGTATGAGAATAATGAAGTGCAACTGTAATTTACTGGCCACCACCACTGGCCAAATGGCTTTTTTTTAGAACCAGAAGTTGGTCTCCGTGTTCTGGACTAAGGGGAATGAGAAAAAAAGTGCTCCACCCTTTCTGCTTCAGTATTTGTACCAGGGAGACCTGTTGTTATCTACCGAGCTGTACGGCTGGAGTTCAATCCTCCACTTCACTAATGTTAGCCTCTGGGTGTTGGAGTACGAAATGGTCACAAAATACTTCACCCATATAGTTACATATTCAAAATTCAACATTGGGAGTGTGATGCCTGGATTTGGAGTTTTGAATCATTGGATGTTCAAGAAATAACAAATAAAGTTCCTCCTTGTTATAATGTTTTTGTCAAGTGGTTGAAAAATCTGCCTTTTCTCCTCTTTAAAAGATACATTTTTTTAGACTCATTAAAAGACTTAATTTTAACATATTGAAAATTGAATTCATTTATCAGCTATTGACCACTTCCGTCGTACATCACCGTGAGACCACTGTATGTATCTGTTCCTCTTTCAGAGAAAGAAAGCAAACACTCCTCCAAAGAGAAGAAGAAAAAGAAGAAGAAAAGCAAAGAGGTAACGTTGTTGTTGTTCATATTACATACTGTAAGTAGTAATTGGTCTAAAAAACAGTAATATCAATACAGTATATTGTGTCCTTCCATTTTCAGGAGGATGAAAAGAGCAAGAAGAAACACAAACACAAGAAAAAGGAAAAAGACGAAGCTGCCGCAGTGGACGAGAAAGAGAAAAAGAAAAAGAAATCCCGGACCAAGAAAACAGAAGTGGACGAGTTGGAGGACTTTCTGGGCGGAGGAGCGGGATCAATCAAAAGAGATGACGGTGATTATGAAGAACTATAAAAGCTCCGGTTTTATGAGGAAATGGAGCCGCAGAACAGCAGCGAGGCGCGTGGTTGTTCAAAAAACCTCCTGGTTCCTTGACTTGTATGTGCATAAAGCAGCATCTCCAAGCCATACGCAATACACAAGGCTACCAACGACACCCAGGTAAAAAAAATAACCAAGGACTGTGGTACCTGTATGTTCTTTCTGATTGATTTTCCCCATCTGCACTACTGCTGTCACTTCCATTTCAACCAATAAGAAACGGCGAGAGACCCACATGTACTGTAGTGAGTTGTGACTTTAAAATCTGATGGTTGGTGTAGCTACAAATTGGCTCTTTGTACTTTGATATGATTGAATATGTTGGTTTAATACTTTCTTTGATTTGATACACTCCGCAAGTGATCCAATCTGAATCAGCTGCTGTAAATAGGGTTACCATTTTGTCTGAATGTTTGTTTGGTGGGTGTAATAATGGAGAGCATGCTAAAAGTGACGACTGACTCCTTTAGAGACATAGTGTTCTGTCTTTTCTTTTTTTTCCCTACTTAAATGGTTAATGGCAGATTTAGTCTTGTGTCTCTAATTATGAACGCTGAAGAATTCATGATGATTCATGATGAAGAATTTTTCTCATCACCAACAAAGGAAATGACTTCCCCTTTTTCACTCTTGGAGCACGTCCACACTAAGCCGGCTAAATTTGACAACATCTTTGATTTGTTTTGGCCACTTGGCACTTATTTGACCTGAAAACGTTTCAAAAAACGTTTTGAAGAGTTGAGGCAGTAAGCACACATATGTCACCCACACACTCACCCTCCTTCCACTGAGTGGTGAGGAAAAATACACAGCCCACCTTCACCGCCCCATGAGTCGGTCCCTGGCACCTTACTGATCTGTGCATAACGCTATACGTCAGTGTCAAATGTGTACTGGAGTCTGCCGTGTCTCTCGGTCCCAAGTCACAGGAAGACTGTATGACTCTCGTTGCCTAATGTGACCATCTTGAAAGATAAAAATATTGTGTAATCTGATCCCAGCATGACCTGTTTTCCTGGCGTAAAGATGTGGATGGACATCTTCACAAGAATCATAATGTGGACACAATACACATTTTCACAGCATTTTAAAAATGAGCTGGCTTAGTGTGGACGTAGTCCTGGTGTGAAACTGACAACAGGCACTACCCCCAGTGCTTTTATCACCCCATAAAGCTACTTGGGCAGTGAAGTCATCACTTTTATTATTTAGCCCTGTTAGCACAACCTAACGATCAATGTAACGGCCACTTTTCTCTGCTTCAGCCTGTAGGCCACATACAAATTCTCTTCGTGATTTCTGCAATTGCCTTAATGGAGGTTACTACAAGGGAATGATGTGCCGCTATCCTCATGAACCATTTTTAAGTGTTCTTACTGTAAAGTGTTAGGTAGCTCGGTTGAGTTCAGAATGTTGTCCTTGCTTTTTATTGGTGAAACAGAATCTATATCATCCTTAAAGCCTGTCATAAGATTGCAGTGAATCAGTACATGTGTTTGTCTTTTGTTTTTGTTTGATTGGACAGCAAAACACCATCCATATAAAGGAGTATTATGGAATTATGTTAATATTTCTCTGTAAGTAACATTTCCAAGATTTTCTCATTGTGTTATTTATTGCTTCTATTTTGTTTTGTTGCGAAGTGTCAGGATTTTTGTTTGTGTGATTTGTGCTGAAACTGTCCTCAACTGTCAAACACATGATGCAGCTTTTTATGGGTTACAGTTGTTCACATTTGCTAACTTCTTCCTGTAATACATCCTCCGATGGTTTACTTCCACTGCTTTTAAGGACGTGTATGTGGTGATATGAACTCCTAAACCTTTCACGCGTTATTTCTTTTGTCCACTGCCTCAAATTGCCTGCTCATGATAGACGGAGATGACGTGCAGTATCTTCCATAAATTGCATCACCAAAATGTTTCCAATAAGCGAAGCATTCTTGCATCTAAGAGAAATAATGTGTATTTTTAGATATGTTTTGACAACTGACAAATTTCATACAGGTTCCATCTCCCATGCACATACGGTTACACTGTTGGTTTACAAAGAAATTATGTTTGATATTCCAAAGTTGAAACTATGCAGCATTGATCCTGAATACTGTGTGTTCTTTTTTTTTTTGTCTGTTGTCATGTGATTGAGGATAAATGCTGAAAGCACAGTTTCAAGCAAAGCATGAGACTTAAATGTACAGCAAGAAAAGAATGTATAAAGTATATAAATAAATCTATATATTTGAAGGCTTCGTTCCAAAAATGATATATACACCATGTGGAAACAATGTCGCTGAAATCCTATAAAAGTATGTTGACAGGAAAGATCCAGTCGGGGAAATTATTGTAAAATTCTGCTGTCTAAAGTAATAACATTTCTGAGAATAGATATTTACTGTGGAAATATTGTCTTTCAGGTATTTTTTCCAAATGGATGTATGACATTTTGGAATGAAACCCTTCATGTATTTTTCACCCCATAACATGTTCCATCTTTACACTATGTGTGAGTTTGCCTGTTTGGTTTGTCCAATAAATGCAAACTTATTTCTTCATAAAGAAAGTTTCTTGTCTTTTTTTT
>NTHP01000078.1:794151-815754 GCA_003416845.1 Oplegnathus fasciatus
TTTTTTTAAAGAATTTCACCCTTGAAATAATTTGGAAAAACACCATGAAAAAAAACACCTCGGGTGATTCTTTTTTAGATCATTGTTTTGTTTTTCAAGCTCACTTTCAACAGGATTTTTGGTGCCAGTCTGAAGCTCAACGCTGTCAGCACAGATCTTTCTATGCCACATCCTTGACCGAGATTCAAGCTTTTATTTTGACGAGCTCGTCAGTCAGTATCGAGCGCTCTCATTGGCTGCTCGGTCAGCCAATGAAGGAAACTCTTGTACGCGTGTCTTCCTATCTCCATGTGAGCAGTGCTTGCCCGATAGTGAGCTACTAGATAAAGAAACATCATGGTAAGTCGAATAATGATAAATATTACACGAGCATTGAGTCTTTTAATAGCTTGGTATGAAATGTACGTTGGCGAACTACGAAGTTTCATTAGCAACCTAGCTAACGGTAGATGTGGTGATTAATTCATATGCGCTTGAGATCTTCATTGAATGTAAACATCACAGTCTGCTCCACAACTTGATACATGATGTTAAAGTTTGAGAAATCGATTATGTGTCGTGTGTATTGATACGTTACCATAGGTAACTCAACGAGTTACGTTTCTCTCGTGTATGGAAATGGCCCCTTTTGGGTCTGCCACGAAGAGGACACCAAGAACTACATTTGAAAAACAGGTTAATCACATTAGCTAATGCGTACAAATCCGCATATCTCTTAAAACATGACTAATCCAGATTTTTCCTTGATTATCAAGCACTACACTTGAATTCGGCATTAGTTTAGGTCCAATTCGCCCTTAGTTAAAATAGGTGTCACCTGTAGGACACTTCCCACTGTGTAATGGATGTGAATTGGACGACGTAGAAGTCAAAATATTACCATGCATGCTGAATTGAACAGTGGTCGCTTATTATTCAGGAATGTCATGTTAGTGTTTGTTTGAAATACTTTAAACTGAATACTTAGTGTAAATACAGTTAACCATGATGTCTTGAAAGTCATTTTAGATTAAGTTCAGCTTTCTGACAATGTCACCATCCAACTTTACTTCTTAAAACTGTTACAACACAAATGTGAAAGTCTAGTTTTTTATGTCCCTGGTATACTTCTGAACCAAGCTCACATTTGATCAAAATGACATCAGTCTGTTAAGAGCCGGCATCTCTTTGCTTGAGAGAATTTGGTGTAATGTTCTTGATGTAATGTTACTATAGCTTCGTCGAGAGGTGAGACTGAGACGAGAGTACCTGTACAGGAAGGCACAAGAGGACAGGCTCCGGACTATTGAGGAGAAGAAACAGAAGCTGAAGGGCGCACTTGATGGTAGGACGGCATGATCATAAGGTTCCATGTTTCCTACTGACAAGTGGTCAGAGGTGTAAATGATCCCACCATAAATCCTCCTGTAACACAAGCTGTCTTTTTTTTTCTGCAGAAAATCGTCTTCTTCCAACTGAGGTACGCAGTGAAGCCCTGCAGCTGCAGAAACTCCTGGAGTATGATGATGAAGGAGCAGAAGGCTAGTGTTGTTATTTCTGCTATTATCAACAGCATCTATGTATCAGTGTTCATCCCATTTAGTTTAATCATCAATGTATTGATTTACGTTGATTTCTCGGGTCTTGTCTGTGCAGGTGTCAGCTCACACATGGATGATGAGTATAAGTGGGCTGGAGTCGAAGATCCTAAAGTCATGGTCACCACATCCAGAGACCCCAGCTCCAGACTCAAAATGTTCTCCAAGGTCAGGCCGGTTTCTCTGTAATGAGCTGCTCAGTTAGGACAGCAGGTGGACCTCGAGGTTGTCAGGGTGACCGATGACAGAAAGCTGCCAGCATGATTCGTGGGCACAGAGAGAATGATGTAGACTAGCCACATGATGGTCCCTGTATCACATAGAGCTCATTGTTTTAGTGTCTCTGAGCGGAGCCGTGAAACTTAAGCTGCAGGCGGCTTTTCACTCCCCATGATAAAATGTATATGTGTGTGCTGTGTGGTTGGATATCTACAGTGGACTTGATTGTGGCTCAGCCAGTCTGCTTTCCTGAAGGCAAGAGCTGAAAATGACAGTTTGGGATTTTACCCTGGCTTACACGTATTCAACATTTATAGTACTTTATTTTATGGGTCTGTAATTTCCAAATAATTTAAGAATACATTTCTCAGAAGTTTCCTAAAAAGAACTATGTATTTTTTTTCCTTATAATTATCGAGAAAATGGAGATAGAGTTCAATTGGTACACATTAATGAATTGCTAGATTAACCTTGTCAGAGCACAACAGGTCATCTGAACAGGTTAAAATGTCAAATTTGTCTACAGGCAAACATACAATTAAACATATATGGAGAATAAAGTTTCCAATGTTAAATGGGTAATAAAAGAATGCTTACTTACCCACCAAGAGTTACTGCTGCTTATTAAAGACTGATTTAAAACAAAATGCTGAACAACGGAGACATCTGAGTTGCATATGTTTCTTCTTTTATGTAATCCCATTCCTGTCTTTGTTGGACTCCGTCTTCCCACTCTTGGCAACATGATCCAGTTCTTCTGAAGTTTACTGAAGTCTTGAGAGTGTAAATTCACCTGAGCTACATGTCAGAGAAAAGAGCAGGTCCAAGACTCAAACAACTTCCTCTTCAGCTCTCTTGTCTTAATGATAAAAACACTGACAGTGGGGAGTAACAGGAAATCCTGAAAAGAGAGTGGAGAATAACATGTGATGTATGTAACTTGCTACAGGAGGTGAAGCTGATGTTCCCTGGAGCCCAGCGCATGAACAGAGGAAACCATGAGATCGCTTCACTGGTGCGAGCCTGCAAAGCCAACAACGTTACAGACCTCGTCATCGTGCATGAAACCAGAGGACAGCCAGGTACGCCTGTTTACTTCAGTCTTTTCTTCATTTTCCTATATGAGACATTGGCTTTGGCTTGGAGCAGGTAGTCCCTCTAGCTGTGTTTATACGTACTGCAGGGAACATATGAAGCAACCACTAACCAGGCTAAAGTTGTTCCCCTAATGTTATACTTGTACGTCGTGTGTTTGAATTGGAAAAATTAAATGATGTGTCCTGAAAAAGTCAATATACAGAATGCACAAAGGAAAAGGAACAGCTGCAAATCCTTCAAACTAATTGTGAATGGTGGTGAAACGGCTCCACAGAGATCTTGGGGAAAACAAAAATAAGTATTAAATCTTTGGAAAAACGTTTTGCTTTCTTTTTGTGAAGTTTAATTGGCAGTGGCAACTCAAGTCACTCACCGTCCATCAGCTGTGCCATAGCTACCATTGAGAATACTGAGATCATGTGGCAGTGAGTACAGTTTGGGCTGATAACTGTATTTTTAGACTGTGTTGGTGTATTTGAAGTTGACTTTTAGGCCAACAAATAGAAAAAACACACAGGATTCTGTTTTTTCTCACCCCAATTTTATTCCTGTCAGTACGGAGTACGGTATGAAACAGCATTTAGACCTTAATGTTGGGAAATGAAATTTACAGAAAACATAATTGAGCAGTTAACTGAGTTAATACAATACAAAGAATCCAAATAATAGTAAGAAAAATTGAGGTTTTTAACTTTAGTGTCCAAATTTTCTGTTGCAGTGGGGTTGAGGGTTGAGAGAAGGGTTGTATGCATTGGACACATGACCCCAGCATTGCTAAAATCCTGATTACGGCCCTGTCCATCAGCACACATATTGCATAATCTCTTGTTATTCCAAACCAGGGAGCATTCATTTATTGTATGCTAACTGCAAAAACAGTCTACGATGAGAATGAGTATGTTTACATGCTGTATACAATTGGTATGTAGTATAGAAAACAACATTTTTGGATGAATAAAATGGGGAGAGCTCTTCTCAGCTTAAAGACACGTTGTACGCACTCATTCATTTTTAGGGATGTTTGTCTGTCGGTCAGTCCACCACTTTGGTCCAGACTGAATATCTGAACAACATTTGGATGGATTGCCATGAAATTATGTGAAGACATTTATGTTCCCCAGAGAATGAGCTATAATAACTGAATTCCCATCAGCTTCAGTTGTAGTGTGCTAACACACTGATTTAAGATGGCAAACATGGTAAACACACCTGCTAAACATCAGAGTGTAAGCATGTTGTGTTGTGTGTTAGCACTAAACTTAATGGCACTGAGTCCACCAGTTGCCTCTCCCACTCTATTGCGATACCACTCCCACTCCCATGGCTAAAAATCTAACATTTTCCAAGAGATAAAAGGACAATTGGAAAACAAGGTAAAATGTGATTTTAAACAATGCACCCTATAATCAGAGTATTAATTTTAAAGTTAACTACAGTCCAGAGAAACTGCACTTTTTAAGTACTTGATTTTTTTGTTCCTGTGTATTTACAGATGGCCTGGTGGTGTGCCACTTGCCATTTGGACCCACGGCTTATTTCACACTCTACAACGTGGTAATGAGGCACGATGTTCCAGACATAGGCACCATGTCTGAGGCCTACCCCCACCTCATTTTTCACAACTTCACCTCACGACTCGGCAAGAGGGTGAGCGAGTGCTGGACCATGCACTGTACACATGCCATTGATATTCTCTGTCACCACTTGTTTGGGCTTACAACTAATTCATTCTGCTCGCACAGGTATCGAATATCCTCAAGTATCTTTTTCCAGTGCCGAAGGAGGACAGCAGGCGTGTAATCACATTCGCCAACCAAGAGGACTTCATCACTTTCAGGTCAGTGTGAAAGGACTCCCTCAATGCAAATTCCATACAAATGTGGCGTTATTTGAGGTAAACAGTACAAAGAGTAATACATTTTTTTTCTTACAGACATCACACCTACAAGAAAACAGACCACAAGAACATTGAGCTGACAGAAGTAGGACCCAGGTTTGAAATGAAATGTAAGTATTCATAAATAAAAAGCGATTTTTCACCTTTTAGGTTCACTCAGTCCAGAGATAGGTCCAGATGCTGCCAGGTCAGCCTAGCTTAGCACTAAGACTGGAAGCTGGAAGATGCCAGCACAGCTAAATAGCTATGAGAAAAGCTTAACATTTATAAAAGCACTTAGAGTGTTATGTGTAAAAATATTAATGTTAGTAAAACAACAAGAGGCGAAACTGAAAATATATTACTGATAAGATAATAATTTAGAAATAAAGAAGAAAAGTAACTAATGAGGATTTCTATTTTCAGGAAGTTGTAATTTTGGAGCATTTTCCTATAAAAAATTCGGTCGAGTTCCTCTGCTCTGTATCACTTGTCTTTTGGAATGTGTTTATAATGTTTACATCTGTTCTTTTGTTTAGTGTACATGATCAAACTCGGCACCCTGGAGAATGAGAGCACCGCAGATGTTGAGTGGCGTTACCATGCATATACACACACGGCTAAGAAAAGGAGGTTCCTCAGTGTGCAATAGGAACTAATAAAGCATCACCAAACTGTTGTCAAAAATGTGTTTTGTGGACTATGTTTTATAAAACTCTAATGAAAATGTGCAGTTTATAAAATGACAAGTGGGGTTTTCAGTAGCCTACCAAATATGACTAGAAGTGTAATCAGTTCAAGTCACGGCTTTCCCATAGTCAACAGTTATGGTCCCCTTTACAGTAAATGGGTAATCAAACATCAAACCATTATGAGTGACTGTATATTCCAAGTAAATTGAGGCTTTTTTGACAAACCCAATGAAAGACCTAATGCATACTGTACTGAGTCTATTAAAACTGTTGTGCTATTTTGTAATAAAATGTGTTTCCAATTACCTGTATTAGCTCAGTGGTATTTTTTTTTTTTTACCACAGAGAAAAAAAACAGCTAAACTTACACTTCTCCATATATGCCAACATAAAGGATATGCAAATATTGTAAGTATACAAATAACAATGTACTGTAAGTCTGCTTTTATATAGCTTACAATATAATAAATAAATATATATATATAAATATGTAAATATGTACTTATTTGTATTAGTGGAAATAGTAGTGGCTCATCCCAAATGTGTAGTGTAGTTCATTTACATGGCGAAACGCTATACTCACAGCTCCCACCTCTTGCATGTACAGCTGGTGTTGTCCAATGACAGAGCGCAGCTACAAGAATCAGCCAATGAAGACGGAGCTTTTCCGAGGTTTTCCGCTTTCCCCGAAGTTCTTGACAGATCCGACTTCAGATTGAGAGAATTCAAGATGGCTGCTACAGGTAAGAGTTTAACTTGTATCCAAATTGTATTAAAACACGGAAGGAGGTTTTGCTGTTACCCTGACAAATGTATATCGGCCACTGCATCGTGCTATTTTACGCATGTCAATTAAATAAGTCACTGTAGTTTATTTTGGGAAGACAGCAGAAGTAGCCAACAAGCTGACGCGGTGGTAACCCCCCCAAGTTGGCTAACGTTAGCTGGCTAGGAGTAGCATAAAAGCTCCACACAGTAAAGTAAGCTAGCCACTGAGTTAGCCAGATAATCTCCTCTCCCACTCCAGTCAGCACTTAGCCAGCTAGCTAGCACAGTTTCAAGTCGAACTGGGAGGAATTTACAAAAGCTTTGATAACTTAGCATTGTTAGCATTATATTGCCAGCATGTCACTTCTTACATACTTGATACTAACTACCTTTTAAAAGTAGTTGCTAGTTAGCCAAGGTAGTTAAACAGGCGCCCCGAGAGAAACATGGCCTCCCAAAACTTGAAATGTCATATTGCATAGCAGGCAAATCCCATGCTAAGCTAACGGGCTAACGTCAGCTAGCATTACCGTCCTGCGAGTAGTTGGCAAGTTTGCTTGTTTGCAACTTTGACTTTGACTTTTCATGTGAACATTGATGTAAAGCTCGGCCTGGCACATCCTCACACGTTACATCATTTAGGGTAAGTTAGGTAAGCTAATCCTAGCTGGAATCATCGTTGCCGTTTGTCTGTGCCGCTACGTTACACAGATGTAACGTTAAGACCCGGTACGTGCCATTCTCTCTTGTATCGCCAGACATGATTCAAAACCCAGACACTTAGTTGTTTTCCTCCTCAGGGACAAAGGTCTTTATCTATGTTAGAGTGACTAAGAACCTTTTACGACTCGTTAGGGTTTATTTTGTGTATCCGGCTAAATGTACCCACCAAACAGTATTTTCAGTGTCGCAAAAAAGTCAAGATTTTAAAGTGTCCTCTCTGCTTGCTATCCAGCAGATAGCGATTCTTGTTATGCGGGACATGTACCTATCTCTGCTCAGCCGTCAGCGTTTTTAATAGCTTTTGGCATCACAGTTCTCTTCATACAAATAGGGGCAGTTTTGGAAAGTAGAGATGCCTTACACCCTCATCCCGTCCTTCCGTCCCATACTCATTTAATGTTTTTTTCTTTGTAATTCAATAGTCTTGAACAACTAAAATCTGCCAGTAATCGGTGTGCTCAAATGTAATCATCATAACTTGTGTTTATGTATAGTTTGGCATTGTCAAATGTTTGCTATACTGTTCATTGGTAATGTTAATGGAGACAACACCTGAAATAGTTTGTCCTGATTCATGCCCTTTTCTGATATGTGTAGTTTTGTACAGTTTTGCTTGTGTTGTTTAGGTGGATGTCTTTTTAAAGTGATGTTTTATATATTTTTTATTTTTACACAGTATCAGTACAATATCAAAGGTGTTTGGAACAGGCTTTGTGCATTATGTTGGATTCTTATACTTGTAGGTGCATCTACACCTTCAACCCATGGTATCATCATGATATCTAGACCAGAAAATGCCCTTTTCACAATAATCGGATCTACTTTATTTACACAAGAGGTATATTGTTTATGTTGTCGCAGGTTCTGAGTAAAGGGCTAACTCTTCTGGATCCCACTGTGCATGAAGCTCTCCTGAGGTTGTGGTGTCCAAGTGCTGCGTCCCCCAGCTCCTCCTGCCTCTCATCATGTCCTCCACCTCCTCCTCCTACTCCTCCTCGGGGGAGACTAGTCCGGAGGATGTACCCCGAGGTGGGGGCACCATCCGAGTCTACCTCCCCAACAAACAGAGGACAGTGGTGAGATGATTAGCTCTATACTGCTCTTTATCAATGACACAGCAGCTGGTGTTAGAAAAACACATTTTACATATAGTAAATATGAGTGTGCTGTACTAGATTAATGAGTAATAGTTGACTAATTACAACCTTTGTGAACGAATTATGCCAGTACTGTTGGTTGTAAGTGTAATTACTCACACAAAATTTGACATTTTTCACAGGATGTTAATGAGTAAGCTAGTGGACAGTTGGTGTCAGATTTCACAGATGGTGCCTGCCACCATCTTCCGTTGGTTTGACGTACTAATCCTATCAGACATAGATGTCTTGTTTTCATATTCTGAAAAAAAGATTGTCCAGTCATGGTGGCATATTGATAAATTGTAATGTTAGTAATGATTGTGTATGGTAGAACTGTGTGGAGGACAATATGTCCTTCATGTTATCCATATCTCCCAAGTGTGCGAGCTTTACAATGCAGAACAGCTGAAAACCTCAGCAAGCAACATCTACATACATGTCTACTTTCCATGCCTTTAAGTAAAACCTGTTGATTTTTTTGCAACATTTGTTGTAATATTGCAGACAACCCATTGCTGACAAATACTGCTAAATGGAACTGTAGATATATGCATCAGCTCATGTAGTCTTCACATCCAGAACAGACAGAAACGCAGTAATGCAAGAGCTTTCTTCCTCTAAATGATGAATTCAGAAGCCAGGAGAACTTTACAGGCTGAATGAAATCCTGCCAAACCACAATTTGGCTGAGTTTTTCCAGTTTCCTGCTTGGCTATTTACATAAAATCAACGGACGTACAACACTATGTACCAAGTCTGTTTTGGATTACTATGTTAGAAATGCACATATAATTGTGAAACATCTTGTGTGGTAATATCACCATGGAACCAGCAGCTGTGGTTGACTGACGTCCCACAGTGTCGTCTTTGTTGTGGTCAAAACAGGAATGTAGCATTATTATTTAGGGAAAAAGTAATCTGTACACTGGACTGAAGTTCTAGTCTGCAGGAAATTCTGTCACAACATGGATAATCTGTAGTGTCAACATGAACTCAATGTGCAGCTGTCATTTTTGCTTATCTGTGCTGTCAGTATGTCTCCTTGTTACCTGTGTGTACCTAGCCAATGACTGTCATTTCAAAGTCACACTTGTTCAAATACAGTTTCCTGTTCTCAGGTGAATGTTCGCCAAGGACAGACTGTGCACGAGAGTCTAGATAAAGCGCTCAAAGTGAGAGGCCTAAGCCAAGACTGCTGTGCTGTATTTCGCCTTCTGGAAGGGTAAGATTGCATTATTGTCCTCTAAATGTCCTCCCACACCATATAGGGAAAATGGGCTGCATTCCTCATCGCCTACATAAAAGATCAAGAGGCAACAGCAAACAATTGTCATAAGTCTCAGATCTACGTTGCACAGTGTGGCTTGTTGATCAGCAGACTATGAAGTGTGGCACAAACCCATTTTGTGTGTTAAGTTATTTGTACATGCTCAGTACGTACCTAATATACATTACTCTTGTAATGTGTATATATATGCGATAGATTAGATTTAAAGGGAAATTCTTAGATCTAATTTTCATAGTTTTGGCCATCAGTCATATCACTAATAATAACATTTAATTAAAGATCTGGAAATCCGCAACACTTCCTAAAATAAGTCAGACATGGCAAGAACATGAGCAGTCAGATAATTATTGGCAACATTTCAGGTGTGCTCACTTTCACTTTTACCTAAAAATAATGTGGTTTAGGTCATCTGGACAAACTGGTTTGCTTATTTACATCCTGAGTGATCGCATGACTGCGCATCATATGTTAAACTGTATTTCACCATAGAAATACAAAAAACTAAGCATGTTCATGATCTCATTTTCCAAGAGAGATGAGTTCATCATGCAGTGTTAGCTGATGCAGACCAATGAAGAAGGCCCTTTTTCCTCACATTTCCACAAGAAATCTTAAGTTAAACAGCATTTTATTGGAAGAACTACCCAGTGCAAGTGTTTGCAGGTTAGCGAATCTGTGAGTTTTAAAACTGATAACATGTACAAACTTTCTTTTTCATTGAAATTTTTCACTTTTTCATGTTTTTCCTCTCCAGTCGTAAGAGACTGACAGATTGGGACACAGACATTACTCCTCTGGTTGGAGAGGAGCTTTTAGTCGAGGTCCTGGATGATATTCCCCTCACCATGCACAACTTTGTAAGTAGCTGGTAAACACACATACCTTGTTTTACATGTTTGTGGCTTCTCTGAAATACCTTATATTCACAGAATGCCAACCTATCGGGAACTACCTTATAATTGGATTCTTGATTATTTTTTTGTTTAAACGTTCTTAAACATTGCTGCTGTAGAAGTGAATATTGTGGCCTCTTTATCTGTGCAGGTACGGAAAACCTTCTTCAAGCTGGCTTACTGTGATTTTTGCCACAAGTTTCTTTTTAACGGCTTCAGATGTCAGACGTGTGGCTACAAATTTCACCAGCACTGCAGTAGCAAGGTCCCTACTGTGTGTGTGGACATGGATACAGTGAGCAAAAGGTGAGTTGGAGAAGAAGTGTTCAGTTTATTACTGGGGGTACTTGTATAAGGGCACCAAATGCCTTTCTGGTCATATGATGCCAACAAGGGCAAGCGTTATGTTCCAACTTTAGCATAGTTGCCACCCCTGAAAAGCTGAATTTCCTACTGAACTTTGAGTTTTCCTTGATATATATTTGATCACAATAAAATGTTTTAATAGATGGAAAAAATCTTAACTCAAAGTCCACTTACTAGCTTTTTCAGGAGCTTGAGACCACACTTCACTGTCTTCTCTAGTTTGCTCAGTTATGAATACAGTTTGTTTTTTGATGTTTTTTTTGCTTTCTGAGGTCAAAAACAGAAGTATTTAGGACCAGGCATAAAGAAAAAAGCCAAGACAACTATGCATTGTTGGTGCTGCAGGTGCTAATGAAGAGAGTTTGGGTGCAAATCATCAAGAGAAACATGCAGCCATTATCCAATGAGAAGGATCCACAGATGAACATGATAGTCTAACAGTGTGTTATTATTTGATAATTGTAATCACATCAGCTCGTCTCTTATATCAACATAGATTTTTGTGTCCTTTTTCAAGTGTGATATTATGAGGAATTGTAATCTGTGTTTCTCTTTGCCAGTGGCAACATCACATCGTGGTTTCTGTTTTGGTTATTGGCTGGGTTTCACCTTTGAGTCAGGGAGCCCTCATAAATAGATCTTCACCCACTTGAAGTCCTTATATGAGTGTTCCTTTGTCTGACACTTTGTTTTATTATGTCTCTTTGGCCTTGTCCCGTCCCTTTTCCCCTATGTTTTGTCCAGGTGTGACTCCAATGCCTGCACAGATGAGTACCCTCGGATACTATTGCCAGAAAATTCCCCATCACAGAGCAACCTAGCCTTAACCCCAGAGCCTGCCGGGTAAGCACCCATACCACACAAATTCTATTTAAATTAAAAGGATAGTATAGTCTTAGTCTGTGAAACTGATATTCAAATATAGAGTTTGACTACTTTAGTTGATCACTCAGGATGGACCTTCTGTCCCCGACCTCGGCCTTTCGCTTCCCCATGCCGGGTGGAGATGGCCAGTCTCTACAGAGGCATCGCTCCACCTCCACCCCCAATGTTCATATGGTCAGCACGGTGGGCCCTGCTGGTGCCAGCATTATAGAGGTCAGTGCTGGCTGCTTGGTCAATGTTTTGATTGCTTGCTATTGTTATGAGGATCCAATTGTATCTACTGTATGTTGTCATTTACCTGTTTAATGTATAACAACTGAACAGGTAAACTTTGTTAACCATTACCTGAAAAACCAAAATCACCCCTGAAAGAAAGCCCAGAAAGCGAACTAACTGCGGTGCACCAGAAATGTTCAGCTTTGACCAGCTTTGCACTGCTGTTTAGTTTTTTGATAGAATTATCAGTACAACTTCACAAATCCAAGAGTCTGTTGTTGTATCGACTATTTTGCTTCCAGTGTAAACCCATAAGGCTGTTTTCACACCTATCCAGTGCTTTAAAATGTTGGTCTTTTATAAAGTAGGCGTTAAAAACCTTTGACCTCAACACCTTTACTAACCTGTGTATTAAGCTAACAAATGTGAATTTATAATGTTGTGTTTCTCCTTCTTTTTTAGGAAGCACTAAAAATCAACAACACAATGGGTATGTTTTTGATTTTTAAGAAATATTTCCTTCCTCTGTTTCAGAATTTCTATTCATTTGTAATATTATTGTCCTGCCTTCTCATTCCTGCAGGTCCAGAGCCCTCACCGAAGCCCTCCACCAGCCCACCGTCTTCTCTCGGCTCCCCGGGGAGGAGACCGCCCAAGTCTCCCTCAGAGCACAAGGATCGCAAGCCCTCCTCGTCCGATGACAAAAAGAAAGTGGTACGTGGCCTTTGACCTCATTCACTAGTCATTGGGTTATCTTCAGACAGGTGTATAGAGAGTTGCTAGTGACTGCAAAACACCGGAAGGTCAATTCACAAATTGGTTGTGCAAAAATCCCAAATAAAGGGATTTACTTCTGGTTTGAGTTATTGGTTCAAAACATTCAATCCATGTGTTGTTTCAGCACCGAGGGGGCTACAGAGACTCAAGTTACTACTGGGAGGTCCACTCTCGAGAAGTCAACATTCAGAAGAGAATAGGTGCTGGCTCCTTTGGAACAGTCTTCAAGGGCAAGTGGCACGGAGACGTGGCAATCAAGATCCTTAAAGTCACCGAGCCAACACCTGAGCAGTTACAGGCCTTCAAAAATGAAATGCAGGTCTTAAGGTGAGAAGTGCTGTCTGTGTTTTACATAATTTGAAGTCTTTCTTATTTGAAAAGGGTCACCGACAACTGCAGCCATTTTTTTTTCTAACAGGGAAAAATATATTCGCACTCTTCATCAATAATCTTTCATCGATGAAACTTTTGCAGTCACCAATTTAGTAGGACATTATTATAACTCGGTGGGCACCACTTTGACCAACACCAGTCCATATTGTTACCGCATTTATTTTTTATTTAACTCTCAATTATAACGATTCAATAACTGTACCATCATCTTAATCTGATCATGGATGAGACAATGGAATGTCTAACACTATTGCTGTTTCTTTTCTCTGCAGGAAGACCCGCCACGTCAACATCCTGCTGTTTATGGGTTACATGACTAAGCCCAACTTTGCCATCATCACACAGTGGTGTGAAGGCAGCAGCCTGTACCGCCACCTGCATGTCACAGAAACGAAGTTTGACACTATGCGTCGCATTGATGTGGCCAGACAGACAGCACAGGGCATGGAGTAAGACCTGCTGCTAGATTCCATTTCACCATTGCCACTTACTTACTGCTGACACCTTTTTTTAAGTACTTAACGTCAAGTGTCAATTTGATTCAGTGTTTTTTCCAGTACACAACTTGGTGCACTTTGTAAGAATGGTTGTTAGTTTGGTAGAGATAAATTATTTTATGTGACACATCATGTTGGTTTCATTTCATACACCTTAAACTTTCCTAATGTATTTAGTTTGGTCTGTTTAAATGTTTTAACTTGTTTCAGTTATGGTCTTAAAAGGGAAAAGTGGGATTTGATAGTGTAAGAAACACAGGAGGCACTCTTGCAGTAATGGTAAAAGTAAAGGCTGTTACTACTGTAAGAGAGCCTCTGAGCAAGCTGATGCTTTACACTGTGGCTTTCTAATATTATGCAGGATGCAATAAGTGGAGTCAAGTCTTGGTGCTCTGCCTCTTCCCTTACATAGATGAACTCAATGATTTAGATTTTCTTTCTCTCTTTCAGTTATCTTCATGCGAAGAACATAATTCATCGAGATCTGAAATCAAACAGTATCCTTGTATTGTCACACTATGTAGTTATATGTGCGTAGACCACTGTAGACCAGACTGATAACCACAATGTCAAACTTGAACACCATGCTCTGTAGCTAACAAAGGTTTAACCACAAATAACCTTTTAATAGACAGACGTGTATAGAACAGTCAAAGTATTACGACAGTACTGTGTGATACATTGGCTTCGAAATGAAACAGTGACTTGAAGGTTAAAGTGTTGACTTTGAGCTTTAAGGGTGTTAGAGGGTGTTAGCATCAATTGTAGCAGGTGAATGGTCCTAAACATACAGACTATTCAACCGTGGCCTTTTTTATGCCTGAACATTTGAACATGAAATCAACACCTAAGATTTGATTGAGTTTTTGTTGATGAAATTAATGCTGACTGCCACTGGGGCAAGTTCTCTTTTGTAAAAATCGTACCTATTGTTTTATATGGGGAGTTTCCTTTCTACACCTCTCACTTCTCATAATTTCTTGCTTGTTAAAGGTTTTGGTGGTAGCTAATACCACAAATCTGTGCACCAGTTGTCTGTTGTAATATTTCCTGAGCTCTGCTGCCAGACATTTTTCTCCATGAGGGCTGGACTGTTAAGATTGGTGACTTTGGCTTGGCCACGGTGAAGTCTCGGTGGAGCGGCTCTCAACAGGTAGAACAGCCCAGTGGATCCATTCTCTGGATGGTAAGCCTCTCTTTTACTGTATATGATTATGATAAGAGACATCCACTAAAATGACTGTGATTATTATAAACCAATGACATTAAGGAATGCCTTTGATGTTATAGGCGACAACAATTTTTATGTATATAAATTTTAATATTAAATATTGACTGGAAACTTTTGCCAGGATAGCCTGACTCATTGCGTTCATTTTCTGAAGATAGTGTTCCCTCTTTGCCTGTTTTAGTTAACAATGATAATAATTGTTTCTGTAAATTTTCATGTAAATACAGAAAAATGGATGTTTGTAATGTTATGTACCTTTTCAATGCTTTTAGGATACATTTCCTATCCATACATGCAGGTGTTATGTGAAGAAGAGTACTGTATGTTGGCATAGATGTAGTTGCTATATTTAAGACATACCAGCTAAATTAGCATAACCAGTAATGTTTAATTTATCTCAAGATTTTGGCAGGTCATTATGCAAATTAAATGCCTGCTTTTGTGTTTGTCTCTTTTTTTCCCTCTAAGGCTCCTGAGGTGATCCGAATGCAGGACAGCAACCCGTATACGTTCCAGTCTGATGTGTACGGCTACGGAGTAGTGCTGTTTGAGCTGATGTCAGGGACCCTGCCTTATTCCAATATCAACAACAGAGACCAGGTTACATGACACTATTCTTCCTTGTGTTAACAAAACACAGACATAGTCTAAAGCAGAGTATCTGATTAATCCCATTCATCTTTCTGAAAATTTTGCCTAATTACTTTGAAGGATGATAAAAGGAAAGATGGGCACTGTAGGGCTACTGTATATCCTGCTTGGTCCTGTGTTCCACTTAAGCTAGCTAGCTGGCAGGTGGCAACCGTGCCCACACAGATTTAGAGATATGTCACGTTCAATTGGAAATTTTAAACTGCAGTGCTAGAGGAAAGTCAGGGGGAGAGCACAATAATCATTTTTATTATCCATTAATGTGCAGATTATACTCTTGATTTAATGATTAATTGTTTTATGTACACAGAGCTAGAGATAAAGATATCATCTTCAAATTTCTTGTTTTGTCTGACCAACATTTCCCCTAAACGTATACAGTTTACAATGCAGAAAGTCATCGGAATGGAAGAGCAGGAACAAGTCAATATTTGACATTTTGGCTTGAAAATGACTTCTAATGATGATTAAGCAATTATCAAAATAATCTGTTGATCAACTAATTGTTTCAGTTCTAATTTCATCTTCTATGCGTCACCAATTTCTACAGCAAATTTCACGGGAATTTGATCAGTGCTTGTTTTTGAGATGTTTTATGTCAAACCCAAGTGTGGAGCAAGTGGTGGCACTAGATAGAAAGTCCGGGCAACACCAACTCTGGAAACCATGAATTTCTGGACAAAATGTCATGGCAATCCATCCAAAAGTTGTTCACTCTGGACCAAAGTGTTTTGCTAACTGACCAACAGCTGGAGAGACAAACATTACCATATATGGTGGCTTTCTCACGTTCGCCAGCTGTATCAAACATAGCAACCCTTATCTCTTTGTTTTTTACTAAAGCTTTACTACAGTTAGTGACAGTGGCACTGTTCCCCTACACTAATAGCACTGTCAGATTTCAGTATCTCATCTTTGTTTTCTTTCTCAGATAATCTTTATGGTTGGACGCGGTTACTTGTCTCCAGACCTCAGTAAGCTGTATAGTACCTCACCCAAGTCAATGAAAAGGCTTATCGTTGACTGCCTGAAGTTCAAACGTGACGAGAGGCCCCTGTTTCCACAGGTGAGTATTATATAGGTTGCACATGTACCAAAAGGTATCCCATAAAATTGGGATAGAGGTGTGCGTTGCTGTCTGCCTTACTTTTGATGCTACACCACTGGGGGCCTCCAAAGTCAGAAATCTTCAAATCTCACACAGTGGCTTTAATCCAGGCAATGCATCTGTGGTGTGAGACACTGTAAGACCATTTTCCTTGGTGTAGTCCGAGCCGCTGTTAGAACTGCCATTACCTGGACTTCCGTTTGTCATATCTTAAAGTTGCAGAAATGCCATGATGAGTGGTCTATACAAATACTCTTCTAAAAAGAAACGTCATTGTTGTCCGGCAAGTTATTATTTGTAAATGCTGATAATGTTCATTACATTGTGCACATCCACAATTGTTTGTAATCGGGAAACACATCTAAAACAGGCCAGCTGGCACGTGGGTGACCACCAGTTGTATATGAACACCAAACTTAAATCTCGCATTGACAGTTGCCTTTACATTTGGTTTTCCTTTATCAGATCCTGGTAGCCATTGAACAGGTTCAAGACCTGCTGCCAAAAATTGAGCGGAGTCGCTCGGAGCCATCACTCCATCGGGCCGTCCATGCTGAGGACCTGAACCCCCTCCTGTTCCACACCACCAGGCTGATGCCCCTCTAAACTCCCCACAGCACTGGGCAGAGAGGCCGTCCCCCTGTTCAAAACCACAGCATTCCCGTGCCTCAGAGAGGCCACAGGCTGACCCCCAGCTCACTCCCCGCCTCTGCAGAGCCCTGGAGCTGCAGCACTCAGCGCAAAACTCAGTAACTGCAGAAATAACCATAACACATTGTTTAGTCTGATAGTGACTTTTCTTTTCATTTATACATTATACAAGCGACAAAGATCGGCTCATTAGGTGAAATAATTGTCTACTGTATCTAGAAGCATGTCCACTTAAGAAAAGTTATCAGGTGTCTGGATCTTTGAGAATCAAAATGACCTTTTCTCCACAAAATGGTTACCACCTCAGAATAACGTATCAAATTTGAATAGACGTTCTCAAGGAGGCACTCTATTGTCTTTCAAGTCACCAAGTTCACCTTGGACCTGACTTTCCATTGAAGTTAAACTCCAGAAGAGCATTTGACATGTGGAAGTTGAACAGCTAACCCAACAGGGTGACAAAATTGGCTGTAGACCCAAATCAAATAATTTTTCTATCACCGCATTTCTGTCTGAGGGGTAGAGATATGCATTTTAATTTACTTATTCCTCTGCTGAGTCTTAAAACCGTATTGTTTGGGAACAATACAAGTTCAACTGGTTTTACTAATTTTCTTCAACTAAAGGCTAAAAAAGAGAGTCACGCCCCATCGTAAGACTGTCAGTTCCTGAAACAGATTAATATTAATCATATTTACCTTACTCCACTGGGAGTTCTTCGAGCTTGTTGTAATAAGGTCAAACTGGGTACAAGGTTAAATTGTTAGGACCAGTATGTTTGCAGTGTACACAGAAGGGTTTGTCTGATATTTAACATTTCCAAGCAAAATTTTACTTTTATTTTAAGTTTTCAAAGTTTTCTTAAGCATTTTATTTTTACCAGTTCAGAGAACAGATAACATAGTTGTTGCAGAATTGATCAATAATATGCTGACTGCAACGTTTCAATCCTGTGTAAAACCAGCTCAGTTTTATTGTTCTGACTCTAATACACAGTGACATATTTATATGTGTTCCTGTACAGGTCACAGCAAAGTACACCGGCAAATTCAAAGAACTCTCAAAGAGCAGGGAAGTCCTGAGGCTTTTTATTCCACTGATTCCTTTCATGAGTTTTACCAGAGTGTCATTGCGCTCCAGATTGCTGACGAGTTGACTTTTACGTACGTTCTTCTCTTAAATCATGGTTTTAGCCTAATGAGGAACTGACAGACCTTGAGTAAGTTGCAGTCTTAATGTAAATGGTTAGTTGTATTGCTGCTACATAGAGTGAGTTTCACGTCAACAAGTCTTTTGCAGTCTAGTCTTAAAAAGGTATTGTTAATGCTCTCAAATGCTCCACCATGGATTAGCCACTGGTCGATATTTCACAGATACATGTCCACTCACATACACTTTAAACTAGTGCTGTAGCTGTTGATGATGCAATAACACTGTGAGTAACTTGGTTAAGTTGTCGCTCCAACTAGGCTGTAAGATATTTTGTCAGACCACGTCTAAAGGCAAAGGTGTTTACCTGTTCCAAAGGCAGGATGAAACCCTGCTGTTACAGACGCCAGTCTCTCCAAGAATTCTGTCTTGAGTCTTGTAGTCGTGCAAATTGGGGGACCGTGCATCTTTTACGGCAGTCTCTCTTCAAATTCGTATTGTTGTTCTCCATTACACACACACTGACTGGTAATTGTGTGAAGAAGGCGGGAAAAAAAGAGAAGTTCAACTCCTACTTGTTTTCACCTGGCCAACAATTGCGTAAAGTGGCCATGATTGTCTGTTTCATTATAAAAAACTGTCTGCCCTACCCACCCCCGATCCCACTGTGAAAAAAAGAGTTTCAGATGCTATAGATGATTGGGCAAGCACTTCGTTTGAAGCATAATGAGGCCTTACAATTTGAACGAGCAAATCCTGTTATTTGGTTTTGTCCCGTGTTCATGTAGCTAGCTGGAAAGTTGAGTAGCATTAATGAGTCTGTGTTTATCTCCAGAGTAATGCAAGCATTCTCAAATTCTTGGTTTTGAGACTTTAATGCCTCGTCGCCGTCTTTGAAACAACAGTTGTAGACGACCAGGAGACTTCTAATTTAGCGTCTTGAACAGCTGCCTGGAAGAACGAGAAGAAAAAAGAAGGAAGCACGGGAATCTGTTGATAGCCAGGATAGTACGGTGATTCAGAGTGCAGTTCCAGCCTTCTGCACGATCTACGTTGGGATAGAAAGTGGTGAAATCCAAATTTCACATACGGCCAGTGTTTCTTGGCCAAACTTGTCCGTCCATACACTGCCCGCCTTTCCCTGCTCTCACCTCTGGAGAAGAATGAAAGAACCAAACAGTGACTTGTCGATCATGTGGTTCACAGCGTTAGTCACAGTAAGGCAGACACTTCCATTCATTACTGAGGAATATTTGGTTCAGGATAGTGTTTGACCAGGCAGCCTTCAATGCTCAGGTGTATACTGCTTCCTGATGCAGTAAGTTTCCGATGGAAGTGGATGTGTACTGACTTTAGATGAAATGCATAAAACAAGCAGCCTTGTTTAACTAGTAGATGTGGTCAAAATAAAGGCTACGGCTGCATAACCTTCTGAAGTAATGATGGAGGATCTGTAATGGTGTGTGGTGCTTTCTGGCATGGTTGTTGTATGTTAGAGGTCAGTGTTGACATTGAGAAGGGTCCAGGAGTCGGCTGACATCGCCGTGCTCCTCAAAGTGTTGGATGACTACCTGTGCCTTGTTGATAGGGGTGTAGTCCTTTATGAAACACTGCTCCTGTTGAGAACAAAATGCATCATGCGATTTTAAGTCAGCACAGGGAGTAATTAGTTTTTTTGGGACAAGCTGAGCCCTTTCATGGATTATTAGATTATAAACCTAATTCCATGCAAACACACTACACCAATGTGGAACCATCAAAAGTGTGTATGGCGGAAGGACTTCGTGCCAGTATCTCCTCGAACCATGCCTGGAGTGGCTTCTCCTCTCGGCTTCTTCTGTGATCTGTGGCACTAGTGGAAAGTCTGTACTTCTCCTCTTTCTTTTCTGTTGTTAGCGCCTCCACCACCAATGTCACACGTGGGACACACAGGAGGCAGAAGCGTCGCGTTATGACAACTCGGGCGAGCAGCAGCCTGGCTGTTCACACCAGAACCGCATTTCTCTGCGCTGGTTAACAGACACATCTGCTCTTTTGTAATCACACGTAGGGCTGATCTTTAAGTAATAACCTCAAGAATTTATAACATAAAGCTTTTTATATGTTCCTGGATAACACTGTACATGTTTGTCTGCCTATAGTAATGACTTTTTATCGGGGTAAACGCTGAATGAATGGCCACAGTATAGACCAAGTGTTTGTTACCAGTGTTGTGTAGTTAGGTCTGTAGCTTCAGTGATATACAACTGACATATTAAAAGTTTATCCAGTTATCAGTGTGTTTTCTGGCCAGATTCACTTGCCGCGAGCGGAGAAAATAGAACAGACGCCAAAGCCATTGCTGCAGATCGTGAGCCTGCCACGGCGCTTCCTGTCTGAACAGCCCAATTGGTTAACACGGGCGCCAAAGGAAGCGGGCAGCGCTTCGGGCAGCGCTTCGGGCAGCACTTCAGGCAGCGCTTCTGCCTCCTGTGTGTCACTGGCGTTAGGGATTTTGGTTGGGTTCAAGCTCATTGTTTATCACATAAGTAGATACCTGCTGTATACTCTTAGATTTTGTGTCTTTGTGTCAGGGTTTTAGAAACTTTTAAGCCATAATTATTCGATCATGTAGTTTTAAACCAGACAGTTTTTGCCATACCATGCACAGTGTATCAGTACCATCAGCAGGGCAGTGCTTTCAGATTGAGTAAAGGTTCCTGTCACAGATTCATACCTGATTGCCAGTCAGTACGTTCAGTCTCCTGAATGGAAATGGTTAATTCTGTGAAAACGAATATACAGCGATAAAAAAATTTGAATTTGTTAAATAGATAATGATAAAATTTCTGTTGACAGTAAAACAAAATGTTCCAGAAGAGAATTGCAGCTCCCGGCTTTGTCATAATGAATGGATAGGTTTGGATTTTTTCACATCTATCCTAATGCTATACTATACTAAGAAGCTTAGCTTAGCTTTGGTTTAACTGTCAAGTGTGTTTTTGCACAGAAGGACTGTGGACCTTGTTTCCTATTTCTTACTATGTAGTCGCACCAAGAAGATACCACATCACGGCCAGTATGGAGAGGAGGAATGACTACAGCAATCACCAAGTCTTTCATATGGCATGAGGGAATTGTAGTAAGATAGACTTGAAAAAAATTAAAGTCACTGGTATCCATCGTAACTCTACCGGTCCCGTTCAGACGAGTAATTGTTGGCTAATTCACAGCAAAAAGTGCCCCTTTTTTTGTCTTGATTGTAGGCTGGAAACAGCTACTGAGTGAAAAGCAACACCTCCCTGCAGATTGTCTCGACTCTTTCAGGATTTTTAACCACAGCCCTTACACAGATATTTTATTTTTAATTTTTAACATTTCCACCACACTCCTCTGTGTGTGTGTGTGTGTGTGTGTGTGTGTGTGT
>NTHP01000078.1:815806-883715 GCA_003416845.1 Oplegnathus fasciatus
GGCTCTTATCCTCGCAGCAGTGGTAGCTGCTGTTCTTTGGAATCAAATACAGATCAATACAGAGTTCGTTGCTCTCTGGTGTAATTGGTAATCTTGAAAAGTATTAGCTTTATGATACTGACGAGTCATATGGTTTTTAGTGTGACACAAGTGTAAATGGACTAGCAGCAGCTGTGAGGGTGATGCTTCAGGTGGTGTTGTGTTAACTGGCCTTGCTTCTCTGTTTATTGTATGCGATGTGACTGAGCATTAAGCAGAACAGATGTTAACAGCTGTGTCAGTCATTAATGATGCACAGCAGATCAGACGTTTAAACCTTGATATTTTAATGTTGTGAAAATAGGGGCTGGGTACCCTAACTGTTCTTACTCATTCCAGTTATATCGGTGGATCGTGGTTGGGGGGGTGGGCTTTGGTTTTACTAGCGGGGTTTGGAGTGGGGATTTGTGAACCAGGGTTGGGAAAGACTTTATTTCTGTCTTTCTCTTATTTATTGATGTCTTTGCAGATGTTCTCGTCTGCGACCGCGACTCTTCGAGGTGGATTAAATGTTTACTGAGAGTGATCACTCTTTGCAACATTCACGTCACCGCCGGGCACTCTCTCTAATAAGAATGTTCTTTTAGGCACGGTACTGTCTGCTCCTCCAAATGACTTTTATTGTGATACCGTCTCCTGCAGGGGCATTTCCAATGGCTTTTATTTTAAACATCGTGAGCACAAACTAGGTTTAAAACATTTTGTTCATAGGGTTTCACTACGATATCATTTGTTAATGGCAACACTTCAAAATACTGTAAAAGTAACTAGTTACATGGTGGGCGGTGTGTTAAACTTGAGCGTGTCCTGTGATATATAAGTGTAGCTTTTAAGTATTTGAATAGCCTAAGGCTGCTGAATGAAACAAACCACCTTTTCTAAATGAGCTGCTTTTTATAACATTTCAGCAATAGCAAGGACAACATGTCTTCTTTAAAATTTCCATAATGCAAGATCAGGAGTGCTTTACAATAATGTTGCACCAGGTTTCCTGTGAATCAATGTCATAAGTGCATGGCCACTCAGAGGGACTCGCCGTAGTAGAGGACTCTATTCCCCTGTTTAGAAAGGATGGATCATTTTGACTCAGTTTTGTGTTAGCGTGGTGTCTCCCAAAGAGGACTGTGTTTATCTGGTATCTATGGGAGGAAGGAACAAGTGCCACAGTTACTGGAAATCCCTGTTAAAATGGACCTGAATGGCTTCATGACACATAGAACATGACAAAATACTGTGCTGCCTGCACCGAAGGGGGAAAACCAGACTTAACACAGCTGTTTGTTTCAGAGAAGAAGAGCTGTGTCAGTAGTAGTTTTTTTTTTTGTTTTTGTTTTTTTTGTCTTTTCATATCTCTAGGTGAATTGCAATACTTGTGTTTATAGTTTCTGAGGTGTCAGGGGTGTTCAGTTTGCAATAAATGGTATATTCTGCTGTGTACAGTTACATTTTTTTTAATTACAAAAATTGTACTTGTTTCTATTTTTTGTGTGATGGTTTCAAAAAGAACAAAATTATTTTAAAGTGTAAAGGAAATCTTAGTATTTTTTTAGTTTTTTTGTCTTAAAATATTGCAGGATTTATTCTTTAAATAAATTCATCTGTGTTACTTGCTCGTTTTCAACTTTTTGTTCAGTCTTCTCTGCATCATTTCAATAGATCTTTTGTTTTTGTTTATGTTTTTGTTTACAATTGTGTCAGTTTCTTGACGGAATTTCCAAAGTTTCTTAAAAATTGAGTATCTCAAATATTTATGTCGAGGGGTAACTACATATAAAACACTTTTCACTGCCTCTTAAATAATAAGATTCAGAGAAACATGAGTGTCAGAGCAGCTGTTAGAGGAACCAACTGATGGTTGAACAGGGCCAAAAAAGGAAGTGGTTCATTTATGGCTCCACCACAGATTAGTGAACTGCAAGCTACAGACCGGAAATGCTGATCATCTGACAGCATGAAGGTAGTCAAAATGGAGGATGCACTTCAGTCTTAATATTGTAATTAATACTTTATTGGTTTATTATAGGATTTCCAAAAAGTTGTCAAGTTTAAAAAGTTTGTGGCAGAAAGTTCCAGTGGATATGTCATATTTTACAAGAACAGATGCTTCTCATAATTACCTTTACAAGTAACAATGTAGAGAAGTTGAGAGAAACTTCAGTCATATACCAAGCAGCTTTCTTTTTGCAAAGCTCTGACTGAAATGGCATTTTACAAAGCTTGATAACTCACAATTACAGAAGGCCAGAGATGCCATGTCTGAAACGCTGTTGTTTCATTTTCCAGTGACTAAAACATGTTTGTCGTGTGTCAAGTTGAAAAATATTTGGTGATCATGGCTTTTCTAGCCTTCTGCACACGATTTAAAAGACAACTGTACAACAATATTAACTCTAAAATATGAAGATACATTGTTTGAGAGAATATTGTCTATAACTTGTAGCCCAGTCCAGATCTACTGATGTGGCAGAAGAGCGTCATGGCGAAACACATTCCCAAAACCTGTCAACAAACAAGATAAAACAAATTGTAAAACACAACAGATGAACTTGTTGCCTGATGTTTGTCACAGAAAAGAGCATGGCTAGATCCTCATGGCTGTTACTATATGTAAAAACCTCAAAATCAATATTTGTTCAAAAAAATCAACTTTTTTTTTTAATTATTGAAGCAAACACATCAAAGTTTAGCACTGTATAGTGCCCTCAAAAATCCCCACAATGCAACGAAAAAAGTAGTGTCCATAGCTTGTACACTACTTTCTGCTAACAATCCCACAGTGCAATGTGTTGCAATTCATGAATGCAAAAATCTCAGTCGTGCGACACTACACCTGTCAGTGTCGGCGCAAAAATGAAGTAATTAAAATTATTAAAAGTATCCAAAATCTCAATTTACCGTTCACTATAAAGTGAACTACTGATTCTATTACATAGGAAGTAGTGAATTAATGGATGAGGTAGTGATTTCAGACACTGCTATTGTCACCGTATAAAGTTGCTAAGGCAAACATGTTGGCCAACAGTTGCCTATCTGCACATCTAGCAGACACCAATTAACATCAGCATTCATTTGGAGCGGTGCTTGTGTCCAACTGATGAAGGTTTGTCCAATATTCACTCTCCTTTTAGCTCCGAGTGGTTCTCCACCAAATGTCTGGGGCTTCAGCAGCTAAACGCTCCACTGTGTTTACTAGCGACTCGTTTGCCAGCTAGTCACTAACTTGGTCTGCAGTTTGGTGCTTGCCAGGTGGTGTACAGCCGGTTTATCAGAGCTACTTAGCTAAAAACAGCTGCCTGGTGCTGCTGGAAACAAGGCTGATGAGAGCGGAGTTGGGGCCCAGGCAACCGAAACAATTAGCTAAAAGAGGCCGAATCCACAGAAACCTGATTTGCTCTTCAATATAATAGAAAATTGAGTCGTATAAGTAACAAGTAAGTGGCCTAAAACAAGTGTTTGAATGTGGTCAATATAACTACCAGCAGTTTACCTCGATAATGCAGAGGACGATGACAGAAATCCCAGTGGTTAGGAAATTCTCCTCAAAGAAGTTCTTCAATTTTACCAAACAGCCCTGCAAACAAAGAGCATAACGTTGAGATTAACTGCAACCAGCAGTCAAAAGCAACAGTAAGGCATTTCAAAAACGTGACCTCTGACTTGTACAGTATGTCAAAACAAGCCTTAACCCAAGCTGTTCACAGAGGTTACACTGTGTCTACCTCTGGCTTGTACGGAGACTTTGGGATTTCACATTTGCTCATGCAGCAAGATTTCGGCACGTTGGGTCCCCAGTCTGTCACATTATTGACTCCACAGCAATCAAGCTGAAACAAATCATTAAGATTATTAATTAAAAAAAGTTTTATAACACCAGACTGAGATCACTCAGCTCTCAGTATTTCGGCACACCATCCACACCCATAGTCGTTTGTGTCACCACATTATATGAGCCGTGGGTACGTCTCTGCTCCGACACACTTACTTTCTCCTGAAGCAGATCCCAGTCACTCAGCACCTCCGTTGAATTCTTTACTCTTGCCTTTTCCAAACCGCTGTTGAGATCCTTTGTCACCAAGTCAGCAATCTGAAGGGTGATGTGAGATCTGCAGGTTACACACTGTGTGCATGTGTTTCTTTTATTGGCGCAACAAACACTGGGAGTCCAGATGGATGTGACCCTACCTCTCCCTCATACACGAGTAGCAAGCATGCTACGGTCAGCTCCACCAGCATCAGAAAGAACAGCAGCAGGAAGAACTGTCAACAGAGAATATTTCACAACATTGTTTTTTTTACTCTGAAACACATTAACATGCGAAAGCACCACAGAATGTTTAAAGAAATCCAAAGAAAATTGATGTTATTTTCTTAGTTTTGTGCATCTGTACCATCAGTAATAATAACACTGTGCTCCCTGAGTTCATTCCTGAGACACAACCACATCACACAGGCTTTAACAGAAACCTGAAGGTGACTCAAACAGAAAACAAAGGCCAACAGTAAAATTATTACCCAAACTGTCCATTGTTTACAGACCCACTTCCTGCTTTAACTTTGACCTACTGTTCTTAGTGCAGTTGTGCACACACACTTTTCCTTAGCCCCTTTGAGCTAATCGTGCTGACATCAGCACGTTAACAGTCACAATGCTGACATGCTGATGTTGAGCAGGTAATGACTGACATGTCCACCTTCTTAGTTTAGCATGTTAGCATGCTAACATGCACCTATTAAGACTAAGCCCAAAGTGCCGCTGAGGCTGATGGGAATGTCATTGGTTTTGCAGGTGCTTGGTCATGAACGAAAATCATTAAATTATAATAACGTCAACATTTCACCATCTGATGGCGCTAAATGAAAAATGTCGGGACCAAATTTCATGGAAATCCATCCAATAGTTGTTGAGACGTTTCACTCAAAACCCCAAAATGCCAACCTCATGGTGGCGCCAGAGGAAAAGTCAGGGGATCACCAAAGCCAACGGGAGTCATCCTCTGGGGAACACGAATGTCTGTAACAAATGTCGCAGCGATCACAAAGTAACGTACGAGGTCACAAACGGGCTACGTTTCCAATGAGGGATTATTAATGACATTTTGGGCGCGCTCACTTTCAGTTTTTACCTCCAAACAAAGTGGTGCATCTAATCTGGCTAAACTGTTGACTTGTTTACAACCTGTCTGATCATCTGATTGCTCCTGTTTGTTTCCCTGTCGGACGTCGCCGTCTTCCCAGAGTACAGTGTCATCCTAACTGATAGAAAACATGGTACAAACTATGACAATAAGACCCAAGTTGTAATAAATGTAAATGATCCTTTAATTAATTAATTATGTTACATTAGTAATATAAAATATGTACAATAGATACAAAACAGAAGCATGCTGCAGTCTGCTTCAAATGTTTCTTTCCACTTGGAGGACTTGACGTATCTGTCTTCCAACACAAATGAGATGAATGCATTTCATTTGTTTCAACAGCAATATGTCTTCCCAGAAACAGAGTCTCGTTTTACTGTGGATAAGCCACAGAACACACCATCCACAGTTGTAGATGGAACTACTTTCTACAGAAAAAATGAGGTGAATTTTTTCTGTTAATCCTTGTGTTAAGGTGACAGTGTACAAACAACGTCAAAGTCGCCTAAAACAGAGAGAGCCTTGAATGGCTGAACGTGAGAAGTTAGCAGACGGACTAGAAAACATCAACACAACCGGTGTGTGTGTGTATGTGTGTGTGTCGTACCGTCAGGAGGAGACAGCGGTTCTCCTTCAGAGCGCCCAGGAAGCCCAGGAAGGACACGCAGGTGATGACGATGCCGCTGATCAGGAGCATGTTGGCGAAGTTGAAGTTGGCCAAGGTCGGGGTGAGCGCGGTCATCCTGAAGTTCACCATCATATACACCCCGAAGCTCAGCACCGCCACGCCACACATCTGACGGGGAGGAAACATACACTGCAGTCCGGTTCATGCTACACACTCCTACACCTGAGTTACCTGATTACATCATCACAAAAACATTCAGCTGTAGATACAAAACCTACACTGACTTATTATACAATGCATTGCTGTGGGTTAATCTACCTGACAGTGCAGTATAGAAGTTAAAATGGACTCCAGTCAACCAGCTGCAACATACAATGCTTCTTACACATGAATGCATCATAATAATAATCCAGTTACATCATATGTAGATAATGAAACAACACTGATGGGAGCATTTTCTCTTCATAATGAGTACTTTTACTTTTGATATTTTTGGTACATTTGACTGACAATACTTTTACTTCAGTAAAGGATCTGAACACTTCCTCCACAACTGACTTTTTCCTCTTTTTCAGCAGGTTCAGTCACATTTGGATTTGAAGTGGCAGAATTTTTTCTATGTTATCAGCTGAGCTACACCACGATTGCTCCACATCCCCCCCTGACATAAAAATAGATACTAACAACATGTACCACAGTGACCTCTGAATGCGAGGCTGGATGATTGAGACATACGTACAAAACAAAGGAAGTTGGCGGCACACATGGTGTACTTTAAACACTTGAGGCAGCCTTGAGCCATTCTGTAACACCTCTGATCAGACCTGCAACAAGAAACAAACAAAAAAAACCCATCATATTCCATCTGAAATGAAAAGAAGAAGCCAAAGTAAATCTGATCTGCACTCAAAAGCAGCATTTTATTTAGGCCTTTTGTTTCTTTGCGTGTGTGTGTGTGTGTGCGTTAACGCTGACAAAACATCATGGTCACACTGCGGGGAAGAGACGCTGACACATTTCACTTCCTGTTTCCCCGCAGTTTACAAGCCAAGAGTGTGTGTCAAATACATTTGATGTTTATTAAACATGACACAAATATATTATGGTTGGCATGCTGATGACATCACAGGGGTTATAATTGGTGTTGCCGATGACATCACAGGGGTTTGATCTACTGTGGAAATACCATAAGTTCCCCAAAATATAAAATGAATACTTCTGGTAACCGTCACCAAACTGTATGTGTTTAAATATGTGTTTAAGACATTCGTTTAATCAAAGTGTTGATGTATTCAGAACGGATCTTTGCTGTAAGAATGATTAATAAAGACAGATGTCAGAGCTCTATATTATTTTGCCAATATCTATTTTTAGGTGCACATTACTAAACTACAGCTGCCATATTTTGTTTTTCAAATAAGTGTGTACTTTTACATAGTTGATACATGACAGACCACGTTGGATTCATTTATAGTATTATATAATAAGTATTTTTGTAGTTTTTCAACATCTATATCGGGTCATGTTTTTAGACGTATTCTCTGAGGATATAACGTCAACACATTTCTATATGATAAAGAGGAAAGGAACGAGAATAGCGTAAGTGAGATACAATCTTTACAACGCTCTAAAAGTTCGGAGATCTTATTCAGACACTCAGACGAGGCAAATGAAGGTGTTAATGAAGTTTAGGTCTTACCTGTTTGGGAGAATAATCTGCTCGTCTCTGTTTTCAGACTTGCGTTTAGTGAACTGTGCTGCTCACACTTCCCCTTCTCTGCTGTGGACCTCTCTGCGCTTCGTGGTGCTTTCTGCGCCTCCTTCTCACTTCCTCTTTCTCAACATGAGCAACATGGAAAATCTATGAGTGAGAAAGTACAGCAGGGGACCGACCAAAATAACAGCAGCAAACACAGAAGGCGCACGTCTGAGACATGCTTATATTTAGACAAGATGAGCATTCAGACACAAAAAGGCCGCTCTGAGACAGTTTAGCTGCGGTCAACAGCTGTAAGGTTGAAAACATGCCGAATGATAATGCGGCACATGAGCTGAGGATGAAGGTGTCAGAGAAAAGCCTTACTGTGTCAATATCAGATTTATGTAAGAGCAAAATGTTTTCACAGTCAGGTGTCAGACTTGCTGCATGTAAGCCTTCACAGATGTGGCAGCTTGGATCTGCTTTCTAGAACAGTGGGTGGGTGGGCTGTACCAATTTTTCACTAATAATTTGCGTTATTTTTGTTTTGTTTTGTACTGACCTTTGGTTTCTTGTAATATATTCATTCTAACTACATTAATATTATTAATTATTAATTAATAATTTAATACACAACAGAGACTTTATTCCTGACTTGTTTTTTTTAAATTTATTATTATATATTTATATAATTATATATATTTATTATTATCACTCTTATGTGACCATTTCTCCCCTCATGTTTGTGTGTTAAAAAAAAAGAAGAACATGTTTGAATATTTATGATACAGCAAGAAGTGTTGGTAAATAAATGTCAGTGTATTTATGTGTGAAGCCGTGGTTCTGTCTTCTTCTATAGAGACTGGAGAGGGAACACTTTCACAGACGAGCGAGCATCACCAGAGTGAAGTATGGTAGAAAACATTGAAGTGCTCCCCGCTGACTGAACATGAACTTTCAGTTTGAACCGTGAACCACACCCTGCTGGAGGACCACAGGGCAGACTGAGGAGCCTCTGAAAACCACCTACTAAAATACAAGTACGGCAGCCTGTAAGAATAAATACAAAGTGATTTCCCTTCATGTCAAAGTAACACAGAGGTGCAGGACACCACCCTGCCAGCTGATCTGAGGATAAAACCTATTTTCTGAATAACCTCAAAACATTTTTGTTTACTTCAGCTTTTTTTTTTTGGTTTTATTTGTGTGTGTGTGTGTGTGTGTGTGTGCGTGTATGCTGTCTGCGTGTATGCTGTCTGCGTGTATCGACATTATAACTTGCGAGTTCACTATCTTGAAGGAAATGGCTTGACTTTTTAAATCTGATTATCTGCTATAAATATGCTGGTATTTATAGTACAGATTACATACTGTATCTCCTGCGGGGGCATTTCTTCATATGACTCCAGTTCAGACCGAAAAGGGAACTATAAGATTCAGTTTGAATAAAATCACCCTGGGGAACTGGGGCTGGGGAACTTATTATTTCTGAGGGGGCAGATTGTTCAGCTATGGACATACATTTCAGGATTGGAATATATTTCTTTGTCTTTAGTAAATATACTCCATTTTGTTTCAGTTTTAACTTTTCAATGAATAAAGACAACATACAGTAAAGATCCTGTTAAATGACTGGGGCCTCCTGTTGACTTCTCCTCTAGTGCCACCAGGAGGTGGACATTTTGGGGTTTTTTTAAATATCTTGACAACTATTGGATGGATTGCCATGACATTTGCAGACATTCAAGGACCTTGTAGGATGAACTGACTGACGTTGGTGATCCCATGACTTTTCACACCATCCTGAGGCTGGCATTTGTGGTTTAGAGTGAAATCTCTTATACATCTTAACTATTGCACTGAATTTGTTACTTCCTCTAATGACTTTGGTGATCCTCTGACTTTTCCTCCAGCACCTTAATGAGTTTCTGATGGGAGTTAATAGTAACACACAGAAGCCAGAAGACGGTGCTGTTCCCCAGGTGACTGACGCTACCTGTTGGCTTTGTGGTTTACTCTCCCAGACTCACCACTTCAGCAGCATTTCCCTCAAAGTTTACCTGCCCACCCTGAGGTGTGTGTTGTGTACGTGTTGGGTCTGGTTCTGGCCAGTTTCAGGGTGTGGGAAACTGAAGACATAGTATTGTATTGTGTATATACGCTCACTTTATTAGGTATATTTATTTATTAGGTACTTGTTCTACTGCTTGTTAACGCAAATATCTAATCAGCCCATCACGTGGCAGAAACTCATTTAGGCATGTAGACATGGTCAAGATCTGCTGAAGTTCAAACCAAGTATCAGAAGAAAGAACGGTGATTTAAGTGACTTTGAACGTGGCACGGTTGTTGGTGCCACATGGGCAGGAATCACAGGGGAGGGGGGATCTGGACCAGGTCTAGATGCAAAACAATTGCCCCGTCCACTCCCTATAAACTACTACGTGTGTGTGTGTATTATATATATATGTATATATGTGTGTGTTTGTGTGTATTATATATTATATATATATACACACACACATATATATACACACTCACACACACTACTATAATATACAGTATATATATTATATAATTGGCATGATTATTTTGCATCTATAAAAGCATTGATGACCTTTCTAAGATGTTTAGTAGCACACCTACACTGACAGTCACAAACTGTTTTATTTGAACATGGCAACAAACAGTTTCATCTCTACTTCAGATTCCACAGGAAAATTCATCTTCTTCACTTTTCTGTTGAGCTTCTCCGTTCGTTTGGCTTTCACAACAGCACAGCTTAAAGAAAAAAACATTTCTATCATATAGAGCATATGTTACTATTATCCAACAGCCTGCTCACTAAATATTAATAATTAAATATTCTAAATCATTCTACATTCTATTATTTAACAGGTAATAAGTCACAACAAACTGGAAATAAGGATTTCAGTTTTTCAAAGGCAACATCTAACAGAAAATCTTCTAACAGAGTGGTGACTACTTCATATTAACACAAAATCATAAACATCAGCATCAAAAAAAACATTTAGGTATTTATGAAAGCCATTATACTCATAACACTCCCCCTTTTTTGCCATCCAGTCATAAAAACTTAAAACGATAAATCACTATGAGTCAGTGCCACAGGAGCTCTGTAACCAAGGTGATTAGAAAGGACAAATGGCAGCTTTAAAACGCATGCATGAATTGGCAGGAACTAGTTTTAGTATAGCACCAGTGTTAGGTAGTTCACACTTCTAATCGTGATCAGGTTCTCTGAATCTCATCCTATCATACAGCCTGACATAAACAAGTCCAGGCACAAGGCGTCCACGTGTTACTGACCACCAACAGTAAGTCATGTCTCTAACAAATGAATTATACCCCGACCTGCCTGCGTGTCTGTTCTCTGGTGCTGTCCGTGTAAAGACGCATGAAGAACTGAGTGGTGGGTTCAGTAATATCAAGTGAGTCAAAGTGCTCAGGTAAAAAAAGAGAAAGGTGTGAACCATACCTGATGTAAGAAGAGGAGATCTGAAAAATGAAGGCTGGTTCACTTGTATACTCTATTTTCATGGCGCAGTTGCAAAGACCAGGGGCACGTTCAGTCTGAACACGGTGTGCACCGTTTTGTGCTGCTTGAACGACGTTTCCTCGAAAGGTGAAAGATGCATTTTTCTCTCGTTTGGTGGGTGTGTCAAGCAGCGACTCAAAGACTGGCCTTCTCAGCTGCTTCTAAACTCTTTGGCTGCCAACACGGTGTTTAACGCACCTCCGTTTCCGTTTAACTAAAGGCTTTGCTCCGTTTTGTCGGGGCTGAACGCGCCCCAGCTCTGCGGTCATGTGAGGTCACTGTGGGTGTATCCATACAGTACAGTACAGTACAGGGTTTTCGGTTCGTGCAGGCGCGAGTCCCACGTGCAATAAGGCTGGGTGCGGTGGAACATAGAATTGAAATGTGTGGTGACAATCACGCTCTTAGCTGGTGACATCACTCACAACAACAAAAAGGACTCACAAAATGGAGACCTGTGACACAATAAAATATTGTACTCAGGGGGCTTACAGTGGCCGCAAACTCCGGGGCGCCTGTAGCTCAGTGCGTCGGGACTTGGCTTGGGCACCGGAGGGTGGCTGGCTCAAGTCACGGAGTGTGGACTGGGTAGCTGGAGAGGTGCCAGTTCACCTCCTGGGCACTGCCGAGGCACCCTTGAGCAAAGCACTGAACCCCCTAACTGCTCAGGGCGCCTGACTGTGTGGCCGCCCCCAAACTCTAACATCTCTCTACAACAACTGTAAGTCTATGGGTCCTGTATGTGTGTATGTGCGCATGTGTGTGTAGAAAACAAACAAACAATGGAGAGAAAACATTTCCTCCATGGAGATCAATAAAGTAAGTCTTCTTCTTACTGCTGCTTGCTCTGGTCTTTGCACTGCCATGAAAATAGAGACTCTCACGTGTGTTGTAAGTATTAAGGCTCCATGTAAGAAATACATTCATGATAAACATCTGGTGTGAGTGATTTTGCATGTATGAAAAAGCTTATTACAGTGACTGTTCACATTACACTTGTCACACCTGGTGGTGTGCAGATACCCCTACTCTACAGGAGGAGAAACCCCTTCATCATTGGACAGGCATGAGGGTAACACTGTACTTGAAGTGCACATAAAACATATATTTACTGTTTTAACTTATACATAAACATTATGAAATGCACTATTGTACTTTATGGATCGGAGCTTATTATAGTAGGAACCAGCCATGCACAGAACTGTCCCAAAAAGTGGCACTGCACATTATGAAATATGTGCTTGTATGAAGAAACCGATCTCAAGATTTCCAAGGCTCTCATGGTGGTACAATTCAATAAATTTTCCCTTTTTTCCCATAACTATGACAGAGTGAGAGACGGCTACACAATTCACTGACTGTGTAAAAAAAAACAACACTCTGCTGTATTCCCCTAAATTAACCGATTGGTAAAATTTTTTGCTATTCCCCGACTTCCCCAAGAGAACGGACAGAACTCACAGATTTTCCCTGTTCGGAATACACATGATGCATGAGGTGTTAGGAATTCCACGACCAGGGGGAACCCTGGTTGTTACTGAACTGTTTAAACCACTGAAATTCACAAAGTGCGGGACACAACGAGAAACATCAATTAAAACTACCTGCCTTTGCTGGCAGGTTTCAGCCTCACAACACGTCACTGTATCCATCAACAGTTCTGTGTCTTGCTGAAGTGCCTTTGAGCAAGACGCTGAGCATGCTCATTGGACAAGAGTATCAGCTACATGTTTGTAATGCAAACTCAGAGAATTTCTCAAACCAGAAATACTTCACTGAAATGTGTGTGTCGTGGACCACGCTCAGCAGCCCAGTCGCGGCTTTGATGGGTGTCACGGTCTAGGATTTTGTGGGGCGTTCTTCGGCCGGCGTCGAGCTCGGATTTGAATCTCCTCATCCTGTGAAAAAGACAAAAAAGTGAAAAGTCGTTGCTGTCTTCCGTTTACTGGTGATTGCATCTGTGGTGATCAGAAAAAGGTAAGCAGTGATGATTACACTGATTTAAGACGAGTAAATGATGTTGGTTTTATACGTACTGTTTCAGCAGTGTCTGCCGTCTCCTCTCCCTCCGTGTATTCACTGCCGGGGGTGAACGCCTCGAAGTCAGACAGAGCGCTTTCCACCGCCTCCTCATCATAGTCTGTCTGGTACTCATCGGACAGTTCCTCTGAAGGCCGACAAAAGAGGAGAAAACATGAGCACCAATTTTTATCATTATTAAATTCATATTGGAAAAATATTGTCCCATTTGAAACCATAAAACGGTATTAATCATGCAGTTTTTCAAAAGGATAGTCGATCATTTGAGCCTTTTTTGACAAACTTTATCCTTAAACTTCTTTCAGGATGAACATAAGGCCATTTGTTTTAAGTGGATATAGAGGAACCTACAGATCAAAACGTCAGAATTTCAAAAGGAGCTTCATGTTCATGACTCCTGTAATTTTGTTGGGGCTTTTATAAGATTTGCACTACTCAGAGCGCACACACGGCTTTAATATTAAGATGTGTTTCTATGTATATATATCACATTTTTGACACATTAGTTTATGATTTCAGTATTTTACTGATATCTCAAGGAAACTGAATCGAACGCAACTGGATTTTTGGTTTTGTCTNAGACAAAACCAAAAATCCAGTTGCGTTCGATTCAATTTCCTTGAGATAATTATGACCTGGATGAATGAGAATATTCACAGGCCTATTTTACTGATAACGAACCCTCTATTAAGGCGTTCTTGACAGGTTCGATTCTCGACACTATCTCTGCCAGGTCAGTGAAGGAGGCGTTCGGACATGTGACCACCTGAAAGACACAAATTTCTTTTTGATTATACATTTAGAACAGACATCAATAAAACAGAACCTAGAATTTAACTGATAAGAACCCTGTTTTATCTGTGTAGATCAACTGCAGTGACTTTGTGCTCACAGAGCCTTGAAGCACAAAGCTTTCTGCTTGTGTCTCAATCTACATAAACCACGTCTTCCCCCACGTAATATGTTTGCATGGACATCCGAAGTGTGACAGCAATGCAAGGTACACTGTGGAGTTTGTGACCACTAGTTGCACTGTAGAGCAATGTTTGAGAGGAAATCCTGGTATTGTTTATGTCTTGCATGCCACAAGCTCAGGTGACGTGATGTTCCTTTTTGCCAACTGTAGAGGACGTACTGCATGTCAACAGTCGGTGGCAGTAAAGCATCTTAGAAGGTAACAGCACACCAGTAAAAGAGAAGAAGACAGAAAGCATGCAAGTTTCAAATAATTCATTCAAAGGTGTCCTGAGGCACTAAACATGTTTGTTAAAGCTGCATGAACTGAATCTGGGCCACCTGGAAAGAAATCAACAACCTGACAGGTGCACCGCAGATACCAGCCTGTCAAACTTGCCTACAGTGGCCTATTTACACATCCAGCAGACATGGAGCAACGCATGCATTTATTTGGAGTCGTGTTTCTGGTCACCTGATGAACATAAGTTCAACATTCATTTTTATTTTAGCTCTGGTTTGCTCTCCATCAACTCCTGAGACAAATAGTTCTGTCTTTAGCTGCTAAATTTCTTCACCATGTTCACTCAGTATCTTTGTCAGTCTGCTGTTTGGTGCTGGACAGGTAGCGTACAGGTGGTTTATCAGAGCTTGTTTACTGCAAACTAATTTGAGCAGCTCATGAAGAGGCGAGAGTCGATCTTGGAGTTAATAAGAGCAGCTGCACAGTAAAGCTACAGCAGTGAGGTAAAGGAGGCTAATGGCACCAGAGAGCTCCAAAGCCGGGTGTTAAATCCCTGGGCTTTTAGCACAATGACAGACCTTTTCACATTACCCAGACTGATTCAATCCACTGTAAAGCTAGCCCGCTTAAACTTGTTTAAGCAGGTCTGAGCGTCAGTCTGACCCCGTCTTCTAAATATTTAGATAACTATTCTGACATTTCCACACATTCTGAACTGTGTCAACACAAAATCCATACTGGTCTGAAGTAAGATAAAACAAAACGTCATGATCATGGCTTAAAAATTGACCCCCAGGTCTGTAGTGTCTGTAGTTTGTACTCACGTGACCAGTTTTGGTCTTGTGGAACTCCTCCTGGTGTCTGTCCTTAAGCATGCTGTCCACCACGCCACTGCGCTGCCACACATCGAACAATGTCTTTCCGTGATGGTATCCCACCTCCTACAGCCACAGTGCAGGAGGGTTAGACTGACACTCAAAGCCAGCAGATGGAAGAGACATGGGGAACAGCATTGAGGAACAGAAGGGAAACTCACAGCAATCTCGTCAAACTTGCCAAACTCCAGCGTGCCGTAGTGGTCGATGGGCGGCCGGATGTACTCGCAGTATTCGCTGTCTTTGACCAGTTCCAACTGACGCACACAGCAGACGTACGCAAGCCGGGTTTGGATCTCTGCCATGTTCAGGACCTGGAAGGTAGAATGTGTTGAGTACTGTATAACTCATCTCATATCTCATATAGTGATAACTTTGACATTTTCCCACTTTACCACATATTTCTGCATTATTTTTGGTAAATGGCCACAAGAATAACTACGGAGAATGTCTGACATGAAAGTGTACCTTGACTTTCTCAGCCAGAGGGTTGAAGCGTTTCCACAGCAGCCACCAGCCGTTCAGGGAGTCACCATAGTTGGTCAGGTTGGTTTCATCCCGACTTCCAACATCAATTGCAATCACGACCTTGGCCCCCATGGAGCGAGCCACGTCAGCTGGATACCAACAAGAGAGAAACACGGTTATTCTAGGTCTTAAAGGCCCTGATAACCTATTTTCTCAATCAGCTTCTTATTACGAGCGATGAGGTCTGACATAACCACAAAATGTTCAGCCGAAGTTAGAAGTTAGTAATTTCACATGAGAGATTTTTGTATTTGCTTATTTGTTTGTATTTGTTTTCTTATGTTGCCCGTCAATCAAATCGATCGTATCCGCACAGTCCTAATGATGCAGATTAGCTGAGTTTTTGACTGTTAAAATCTTGATAAATAATAATTATGGATCTTATTGTTCTAAACTTCTTTTTTTTCAAACTAAATAAGCAAAAATTTGATTGTTGATGGATACTTAAGATTCGAAACAAAGTTTTCAGGGGACTTCTAATAGGAACTTCGCTGATTTCACACATCAGGTCTGTTTCCAGGTGTTGGGGACTACTAGAGCTGTATAAAGCCTGTTGTGTCTCCAGAGGGAGCTGTGTGAAGTCTGATAAATGTACTGAAGTGAAGACTACAAGTTTTTTAGTCCAACGCAAAGTCGCCTCTGCGAAAGACCCGTTGCACTTACTGTTGGCTAATTTTTTGGATTTAATCATGAATACAGAGCCATGTCGAGCATCTCCCACAATTCTTCTCAAAATGTTGATTTGTAAAAGTTCTATATGTAGGATTTATGAAGGTACTTTAATACAAAATTAATTATTTCTTAATGTAAAAAAGTGTGATCATGTTGGACACAAATGGCAGGACCTGTCTTACATCACTGAGTCTAACATTACAAGCAAGTTTCTCTTTCTGAGGTTAAACTCTTCAGCTTCCTGTTTACTCTTCCCTTCGTTTTGGACGGTACTGAAGAGGATAAACATGTTCATGGTGTTTTTTCTACAGTATGATTAACATTTAAATTAACGGTTCATTTGAGGCTTTTCAGTGTCTGTGCCACCACGTGCGTGTTTTTGTGTAGTGTAATCTGACGTGACTGAACTTCAGCACTGACTGTGCTGGAGGAACAGCACCCTCTCCTGGTTAATTGCTGTAACACGTCAGCAGAAGCAGACAAAGTCCAATGTGGCGTCACACAGTGTACTCTTACTCACCCGGCAGGTTGTTAATGTACCCTCCGTCCATGAGTAAGTGTCCGTCTTTGGGATCACAGAGAGGTGGCAGGTAGCCAGACAGTGACATACTGGCCCGGACGTACCGCCACAACGAGCCTGGAGAGGAGAGACAAGTGTACGCTTAACAGGCTGACAAATACAACGAAAAGACAAAGTAGTCAAAAGAGATAGAACAGTATAAGAACAGGCTTTACATTACATAACCAAGTCCAAGATATTAAGGGACCATAGCAGAGTTATTTCATATTTTGGTTGATTAATATTACAAACTGCATTTACATTTGCTTTGCTGCCCAAGTTTCTCCAGGCAGCCAATCATTTCAGTAAAATTGTATTTAAAAAAACAATACATTTTCAGAGGGGATTTCAAAAATCTAAATTCATTGAGATTTTGCTATATTTAAAAAAGCAGCTGGGTGTNNAAAAAAAAAAAAAAAGAGTTCAAATTTGCACAGACCGTCAGTGTGAACTCTCATGGAGGAAGCTGTGATGTCTGTTGTAATGTTGAAGTACGGCAGCCACAGGTCCTAAAACAAAGGAGGTGGTAAAAGCAGAAAATATTAACATTTGTAGTTGTGTATCAGACCATTAACACTGAAAGACACAATCTCACAAGTGCTGCTGCTGTGTAACAAACGTATCATTTGTATTTGATGCCAGTCTTGTTTTAATCCATTGAAATGTGCTAACAACGAAATATTCTCACAGAACACTTAACAAGCACAGAGCTCCTTACATTAACACAGGGTGCTCTCTTCAAGGTGAAATGATTCACTGCACTTTCAGCTGTTGTAACTGAATTCAAATGACTGTATAATGTTAGGTTGAATACAGAGCCGATAGAGGAGAAGCTGGTCATATTAAGTGATGTGGAACAACACCAATCTTCTCTTAAGCTTGGCTAAGGGTTAGGGTTAGTCTAATAATTCCTTCTGCCTCACTGCTTGGCTCTTTGTCTTTTTGTAGAACTTGTTTCAACAAAACCCCTCACCGACCTTACCTCTATCTGTTTGCCCTTGAAGACGGAGCTAATGCTGGAGTTAAAGGAAGCTCCAGAAAACATGGAGGTGACAGGGTAGGTCAGATCCAAGATCTTCTTAAAGTAAGAGGTCATATCCTGAGAAAGGAAGTTACAAATGGAAGTGAAGAAAAGTGTGTACTGACAGGTAAACAACAAACCTTAGCCCCCAAAATCCTCTCTTGGAACTAGAAATTACGAGAGGAAAACTAGTGTCAAGAAGAGAAAATATACAGCAGGAGAAATGTTGAGAAATATGAGAGTAGATGTCAAAATAACAACCAAAATCTTGTGAAGCCGTTTTCTAATAATAACAATAATAATAATAATAATAATAATAATAATAATGATGACAAAGATTTAACTAGCGGCATTCATCATTGTCAAATTGAGGGAAAAAAGTTGAGTTGAGAGTATAATGTCAACACACCATGGCCCACTCACGAGCCCGGACCCTCATGCGACTGTTGCTCTTCTCCTCAGCGTACACCGCTCCCATGAAGGAGCCGATGGAGGTGCCGCCCACCATGTCGATAGGGATCCCCGCCTCATTGAGGGCCCGCAGGATGCCAACCTGAGAGCAACCCCTGAAATCAGACAGTCCTCCATCAAATAACATCACATCTGATATGTGACATTACATTTTGTTCAAATACTACTAAAAATGTTCATTTTAACAAGTCAGTCTGATTTTGAAAATTCTGTCTGTAGTGAGATTATTGCACGTGTTTCCAACAGAGATTGCCTTGAGATATAATGTGGCAAATCTCTCCAGTAAGAAAGTTTCAGCTGTGTTGAATGACTTGTTAAAATTCACACATTGGAAGTAAAGTGGTGTACAGAGCCACAGGTGCACAGATAGGTGGCACTAACCCCACAGACCCACTCAAGTAATGGAGGCAAGGAGGAAATCAATGGGTGCAGCAACAGTTCATGAGAAACTGGCACATGTGAAAGCATTATAACTGCTGGAGTTGTATGTCTTAACAGGCGTCTCAGGTCGTAGCTGAGAGGAACACAGACCGTACCTTGTCGGAGCTCCAGGACAAGCCAGAGCAGTGAGAAAAAGAAACAGATCAATCAGAATACGCCAGCTTATTGTAGGACACATATTTTATAAATTGATTATCAATCGTTTGCTGTTTCGTATTGATACTTCTGCAGCATGTGGATTAATGCATTTTATTTTTTCTTATCATTCTAACACTAAACTGTAATTGTACTGCAGTCGTACTGATGGAGTTATTACATGTGATGCACATATCAAAACAAGAAACTGTCCTACACTGCCACCTTGTACTGTGTTGCTGCTAACACAGGATCAGTTCATGCAATTTTTGAGATATTCTTTAAGAAATATTACAACTGTTTCTAATATGATCTAACATTGGCTACAGCTAATGCTTAGGCAAGAAGTGAAAACGTTACTATGGCACCAAAGATTTGTACCATTTTCCACACAAAATTCAATCTGCAGTTCATGCTTTCTCTGTCCACAGAAAGCTGGAATCACCAACATTAGATCTCTTTACGCTCTCCTCACTTTGATTTCACATGCTATAAATAATAATTAATTGCTTTCTGTGTGCAGGTGACTGATGTCACATTACAAGATTTCAGTTACCTCAGTTAATTGAACAAAAATAAAGCTAATATGTGGAGGTCCCAAATTCCCAAAATAGTGTACCTGACTCAGATTGTGGTTGCAGGGTGTATTGAATGTGTTTGTATATAAAGCCGCAGTACCTGGCGCCCCCTCCACCCAGCACAAGGGCGATGCTGTTTCCTGTCAGGACCCTGGCCAGACGGGAGAAGTCGGAATGGCGATCTGGACACTTTTCAAACACACGCTGGTACAACTCTCTCTAACACACAAAACACACACACAGACATAAATGAAGCGTTTGCTAACTGGGCCACAATTGCCCATAAAAGACTCAGTGGGTTGGTGGTTCGTACCAGCTTTGGTAAACTCCTCTTGGAGAACACTCTGCGGGGGCAGGACAGGTGATGGTGTCTGGAGATCCAGCTCCGCATGTTCAGCCACTCGGCCGTCCCTTTGGGCGGCGGGCCGTCCTCCCTGTGCAGCAACACCAGCTGCTTCTGTGCACGAACTGCACTGCCCTCCAACATCCGCTCCAACTACAGGTGGAGAAGAGGAAGAAGAAGCAGAAGCAGAAGAAGCCTACTTACCTACAGTATCTAACAGTTTGTACAGTAGTTAATGTGATTCAGGCTGATGTGCAGCTTTAAGTTGCATCCCTCACTGAACTGAATTTGTTTAAATTCACAGAAAAGAGAGCTGGTATTTAACTCTAATGACTTGTCTTTCTAAATAAGAACATCCCGTGTGCCTCTGCTAAAAAAGCTACAGCAGTTGAACAGGTGTGAGTGAAGTTACACTGACCTCACCCACAGCGGGTTCCTGCTCACCCAGTCCCACAATGATGATGCAGTCAGCCTGTCGGATGCAGCGCTGGGTCCAAGGCGTGAGACCAGAGTCGGACTGGTAGAGGACGATGCGATGGATGTCTTCCTGCTGCCCGAGCCAACTGGACAGACGGTACTCGTGGACACTTAAAAAGATGAGGTACAAATATATCACCTGTTATTGTATGTGTATGCCTGTTCACTGTAAATTAAATAACATCTGTTAAACAAAACATGTCTGTTTCTTGTGGAGTAGGTAACTCTTAGGTAACTGTTGTATTACTGTAAAAGTTCACATCTGTCTCAATCAACGTCTTGTTTTCAGAAAGAACCAAACATCATAACCAGCAATGGCTCACAGGACTTTACTTTAGGCATTACCTATATATTTATAGTTTAATCACTCAATACCTGTCCAGAGCAGCAGAGCCTAGTCGCTGTTTGATGATGTCACTAGTCAGGAGTAGAGTGGGGCCTTCAGAGAGCAGAAACACATCAAACAAGTTTTTAAATCAATCAATCAAGCACAAAATTACTGATGCCTTATATTGTCATATATATATATATATATATATATATATATATATATATATATATATATACATATAATATGCTCTGCCAGGTACAAAACACTGTTTGTTGGTGTTGTTCATGTTGAACACATTCTGTGAATGAAGTGGTCTCTCTGTGAGTCATGACTCTTCGTGTAACCTGTAAAAGTGGAGTAAGCACTTGTGTTGTGCGTGTGTGTGTGTGTACCAATGCCACTGAGTGCATGCTGCAGCTCCAGAGTGAAGGCAGTGAGGGGAACCTCCTCAGACACAGGCAGGATGGCCACAGTGGACAGGTTGGAGGCTGGATTCCCAGCATCCCACTTACTGGTGGGGGTGTGGAGAGCCAGACTACGAGCTGCAGGGCAGAGGAGTGTTTTTCTCATTGGATATTTCAGACAGAAAAGAACATTTTTAAAATTTTGTATATGTGCAATATCAAATACTGTTTACTGTATGTACGTATATGCTCTTTGAAATACAATGTTTTTTGGCCACAGTGGCTGGTACATGTCATCACTCAGCCAGGTTACATTTCAAAAGCAAACCTGATCTAAACATGACCACTAGTAATCTTCCTATTATCGGTAGAATACATCATTTCAGTCCCATCCTGACACACACTATAAAAAGGGAATGTGATTACCAGCCAGAGGTCCATTGACCTGCTGCATGTTGCCCAGGATCTTCTGTCCCAGCAGATGAATCAGCCGGGTGACAACCTGAGGATACTTCCTCTTGATGGAGTTCAGAGCTCCTTCAGGTAGCTTGGCCAGCTCAGAGTCCCTGACAGCGTGGACCGTGGTGGCTCGGTTCATGTGGGTCAGGGCCTCAACCTGGACAATCCACGAAACAGAAAAATGTGTTTCCCCAAGCAGTATGTCTTTAGATTGTGTCTTTTTATTTTCAGTTTCTGACCACTCACCACACCAATTAAATCCCCACGGCCATACTCTCCAGCCAGCTCCTTCTTCCCATCATCCTTTGCAATGACAGAGCGCAGTCGGCCACTGAGGACGATGAAGGTGCTATCTGACTTGTCTCCCTGTCTAAAACCAATCAACAACGAAAAAGACAACATTACCCCACACACACTAATTGATTTATCATTCTTGCAGTATACTCTGTTGCTGTCACTTTCCCTGCATGATTGTGACAGACTGACATGAAAGACGTCCTTATGTCCTATTTTCTTTGTAGTAACCTTATACAAGCTGTTTTTGTGTCTCCAAAACACAACAAGAACGTTGGACAAGCTAAAGCAAATGTAAGAAGCCCACCAATGGCTCAGTAGTGTAGATACCTGTAGACAGCACGGCCAGCCTCCACAGCCATCCAGTCCAGGGCAAAGTCAATCTGTCTGACAAAGGGTGACACCCTCTTCACCACAGTGTGAGCTACGTTCAACACCACCCTGGGCTCCTCGCGCATCATCCTGCAAAGTTGAAAACACAGATTTGTTTGCATCCTGGTGGCGTGATGGGAAGAAGCCACTTTGCAAACCCAAACAAATGACTGAATGTTTTGTGTGTGAGCTTGATCCTACTCATAGAAGTGGGCCTTGGATATGGAGAGGAAGGTGCAGTCTCTGTGAGCTCGGACAGTGAAGATAAGGGGCTCCCCCGTGAGAACAGCCAGGTGACCCACCATCTCCCCTGGGTGGGTGACAAACAGCAGGGTATCCTCCTCACGGTCTATCATACGCTGGTAAACGTGGAGCAACCCTGAGATGACAAACGCCACGCTCACATCCTGTAAGTGACGTGGAAGAAAAATAAGAGGTGTGGAAATGGTCTGGATGAAAAATACACATTCTCATTCACATGTAAAATAGTTTTATGGACCTCAGGGTGGTTTTGATTACAGTTACTTCGATATAATATGTACAGTAGGGCTATAGGGATTTATCAAATAGGGTTTCTTCTCAGCAAAAAATGAAAATGTATTATTCCTCAAAGAGGAGTGGGAGAAGAAAGGGAACATGGTACCATTTATTGGAATTGGCAATTTAATGTGTGGAACACGTGGCCATTGTTTGTTAGAAGATACACATACATTTGGTGCTTTAATAACCTGTCTGTCCCACAAAGGGGAACACATTGAGGAGTGAGTTTCTGTCAGCGTTGGCCCAACAGACTGACCTGGTCTCCCTGGTGGGCCACAACAGAGCCGGCTTTGACCTGGCGAAGATTCACCCTCCCCTCCAGCAGACTGGGGTCCTGATAACATGAAATGACATTTTTAAGACACAGAGAAACGTCTTTTCACCAGTCTGTCTGACGTATCCACTTATAACTGCCTCACCAAACATGGATGCATGTTTCACAGACTTTCACAGTATTTCACTGTTGCTGTTACATTTAGATTTCCCTTTGTGGGGTCAATAAAGTTTATCTTTTAAGTGCAGTAATACCTTGAAAAATGATTTTGCAATGATTTTTCAAACTCATTTTTTTCCACGTGTAAAAAAACAACTAGGTTTAAATATTTTAAACCAATGAATTTAAGTGTGCTGAACAATCGTACAGACAAATAAAACAAAGTAGTTGATTACCTGTATTTGGATGACCTGCAGCAGGTCCTTTTTGGCAGCTTGGAAAATGGCATTGACTTTATTATGGTGGACATTTCCTCCTCCAGCATCACTATAGTGGTAAACAGCAGATGGAGTGTGCAGCATGGTCACACTCTTCTTAAGAATAGACTGAGGAGACAGAGAGAGACAGAAAAGTGTGATGGAGACTTGAAGCCATTTAGAAAGACGCTAAACCACAAACTAAACACTCATTCTAAGTAACAGCAACCTGTCCATGCCTGTGCAGAGTACTAAAAGGATCCATTAAATCTACTGTGTAACATTGTAGTGTAACTTGCTGCCCAAATGATTGTTATTTGGCTGAGTCTATGTCAAAATGGCATATTATTTTGCTCAATCATGTGAATACACATGAATACAACAAATACCTGCTAGTTACAATTCTTAAACCAACTGAATATATGGCCTGGTGGTATGGTGGTTAACTTTTTAGGTTTAACATAAGCCAGTCTTTATTTCTGTGAAACTGTCTAACTTGCCTCAGACCAATCTAACAGCAAAATTAAGACTGGCCTGACAATACAGACCAGTCTAAAATGTCTTTGTGAAACTGGTCCCAGATGTTCAAAACCTGGATTTAAGCAAGTGCAAGAAAGAAGATTGTTATCCAGAGACCTTCACAGGACTTTGAGGCAGAGTCTCCTCTTTGGCAACTCTAGCCCGTTCATATACTCTGTTGAGGTCGTCTGACATTTCACCTGCATGACACAAAAAGATCACAGTCATCATACTGATCATTCAGGTTTAATATCAGCAACAATACTCGTTGACACTGTGCCTCTCCCTGTGCCCATGTGTCTTAGAGGCTGCAGTATTTGTTATAGTTCAGAGACCTGCTGATGCTACTGTCGGTGCTAGTTTTCACTGCAGCAACATTTAACAGCATAAAAACAGATCATGTCTCTTTATAACTCAGATATCTTATGATCCTTGTTAGTAGACTTAATTTCAAACTTGCTAGTTAAAACTTCAGATTGTTTGATTCAAGTTTGGCAACTTGTTGTCATCTTGTCAGATTTTGTCACTGCAAGTGGTCTTAACTCTTTGATAAGCATAAAACTGGCATAGTGGACCCTGCTTATGAGAACATTAGCAATAACATATGTTAAAGAAGTGGGCAATTATTGGTGATTTGGTTTTATAGCATTATAGCATTTTGGTCCATTATATTTCTTTAAAATATAATGGCTGATCATCTACTTGTTTCAGAGTCTTCTATTAAAAACACACAGTTTGAATATATTTAGATAAGCACGCAGCATGCAGAGCTGACATTGTTTGCTGAATTGCACATGTTCTATCGATACAAGAAAGGCACTGAAAATAAAAATATATAAAATATCTATATATACAGAAATGATACTGATACTGTGTGTGTGTGTGTGTGTGTATACCTGTAACAGCCATCGGGGTGGAGAGAGAGCGAGATTTCTTGTATTTAGATGTGGACATGTCAGAGAGGCTGGACTTTTCTGTTATAGTGTGTAACAAGAAAACAGATAGCTTAAGACAAACATCACTACACACACATTACTGCAGCCTAACTGTGAAATGTTGAGAGATCGTGTTGTTTCTGACCTGCATCAGCTTTTTCGGAGCCAAGATCATCAGAGTGGGAAGGCTGCCTGCGGAGGCCTCTGTGTGATTGAGCATCGCCCAGGACATGGGCCACCGACACCAAGGAGATGGCTTGGCTCTCCTGCAACACACACATATCTATCAGTATTTAATAAAAAACATCTCTTCATTTGTAAACCCTCTCTAACTACATATGGGCTACGGTTAAATTAATATAGTGGAATTCTAATATCAGAGTGTGGTCCATCTGTGGCATGATGGATGTGAAGTTTATCTCTCACATACTCTATGATGAGATAGAAGATATTGGCACCAAATATTAGCTTGATTGGTTCAAGTGGTCCCAAAGTGTAATGTAATGTGGAGGTAATACTCCAAACCATCTTCCCAAAAAGAAACGCTTCAGATTGACAGGCTAAGCATGATGGTCTCCACAGACCTTAATGACAGCTCCAGTTTTAAATCATTCTTATCATTTGGACTGAACTTTGATAAATCACATTTCTGTTGTGTTCTCTCCATAGTTATCATGCCTTGGTCTGCTACAAATGTTTGCAACAAATGTATTTACTCCTGTGTCTCTTTCCTTGCCTCTTGTGGCTATCTGAGCCACAAAAATGTCAGTCATAGACAAGTGAAACATGACAGAATCCAATCTATTTTTGCACAATCAGTCAAACCTCAGTCTGGAGCACAGTCTGGCAAAAACAAACAGTACCGGGTTGAAGAGCTCAGTGGTCAGGCCGAGGTAGTTGTGTAAGGCAAGGAAGGTCACTCTCTGGAGACGAACCATGATTATCTACAGAGGACAAGAGGAAAACAGGACAACACAAAGAAAATGCAGACTGCACTGTTAATACTGAAAAAAAGGGAATGGTTACATATTGTGAAGCTGCCTTTGCTTTTGTTGCATGCTAGGCACTGGGTACAGGGGTACTTGCAATGCATGTAGCTCACTTGATGACTCAAACACTTCTCTTTGGCAGTGGACACTTTACCTGGATGACACGGACCAAAGTTTCTGGATATTTCTCAAAGACTGACTCGAAGGCTGCAGCCGGAAGACGCAGGACAGTGGAGGGAACCGCAGCTCGGGCAGACACTGTTTTGTAAGGAGCTGGATAGCCCTGAAATACAGAAGATACAGTGTGTGGAGAAAGAAGGATGTTGATGTACTGACTAATTGAAACAGAATAGAATATAAGTCACCATTCCAGTAAAAACAAGTCTAAAATGAGAGCATTTGTGACAGCTACATTTTAAATCTGTTCTAACATACAGACGCACTAAATATGGGGATGAACGTACAGTGATGATGTCCAGGATACTGAGTAAACTGTGAACGCTGTCTCCTGGTAAAACTTCCTTCACCACAGCGTCTGTACCATCCTGCAGTAAGAAAACACAATCAAATCTCAACATGAGAACTTGACAACAATCACAACACAGAGCTGTGACAGGTAAGGGTTCCAACACTTGAGACATCTTCCTCACGGATCACCGATATACACAAAACAGCAAATAAAACAAGTACCAATCCGTCGCTGAGAGTGAAATATTCTTGTGATTTCTGTGCAGCAGTAGCCGCTGTGGTAAGCCCTGTGGTCTTACACTCTCATGGATGCACAGCTCCAGGCGGCCATCTTGAACCACATAAATACTGTCATCAGTGTCACCCGGTCGAAAGAGTCCCTCTCCCTGGTGCAGCGGGATCAGCACCATGTGACGACACAGCTCCAGGAAAAGAGGCTTCTCGAAGTGGCCGAGCACCCTGGTTACAACACACGTGTACATACGCCGTAGTTACATTGCTAGTAATGATAATAACCACGTTTCCATTAACAGTCATGAAATGTAACACTATGAAACTCTATCATACCAAAGGTATAACAAATCCAATTCTGATTCTGACACCACAGATGTACAACAGAGTCAGTAATGGTCTGTCCTATTTTTCATTTTGAAAAAAAAACAACAATCTTATAGTTACAATCCTTAAGATTTCAGTCCTGGTTGGTTTGGTGACACCTGTAGTTACTCCTGAGTGTGTTTTAATAACACAGGTTGCAGAGTTCAAAATCAGTGTGTCAACCACTGAGGTCAGAAAACACACCTTGAATAGCTGAGCAGCATAATGTACATTTCCAACCCCTTAATTTAATTTACATTCAACAATATAATCACGTTCAGCACTTTGTGGTTCTGGATTACTCACCTAAAGTGTTATTGTCCAGTTTCAGTCACTGCAGGTGTGCATGTGTTATGTCCCAGCCAAACTGAATTTTTGCCACAAGACAGCAGCAGCTACATTTGAAGTGCCGTATGAGAACCGTGCACATCACAGAATTTTCCACAACACGGTGTTTCAAATTTTTCATAATAAAAGCCTTGTTAGGAAATGAAGGGATTCTGTCCACTGAAACTCTAGAGAGCTTTAATTTGAAACAGTTGAGTTTGTATTAACAGCATAATGCAGTAACCAAACTTTAACTGGGCAAACTGGAGCAGATTAGAAAACGAGGCAAATATTTATCAAACAGAGGGAATTAGAAATAAAGGTCTGTCTCTAATAAAAGCCTGCTTCAAATAAAGGACCGGTACCCTCTACAGCTGAGGGAAATAACGACCCGACCAACTATTTGAGGAAATAAGGTAGTCACTTAATTAATTAGTCGATCAACACAAAATTAATTGGGAACTATTTTGAAAATTGATGAATCATTAAAGTAATTTTGCAATATAGGTAATACAATGTGTGGAGAAAGAAGGGAGCTGTTAATCATAAAGACCGGACTATAGTATATAAAGCAAAGACAAGCAGCAAATCTTCTCATTTGAGAAGACGAAACCACAGAATGTTTGGCATTGTTGCTTGACAAAATGACCTAAACGATTAATCGATTATCAGAACAGTTGGCGATCAATTTTCTGTCAGTTGACTTATCGATCTCTTTTCAGCACTGGAAATCCCATTTTTAATGTGACTCAGCATAGAAACGGTGCTCCTGGTCAAGTGGAGGATGAAAATAAAACATGTCGTTTTACTTACCTGACATTTTTCAGCATGTACAGCACCTCAGAGGGCAGATGGGAGTTCTGCACATCAAACTCAGTCAGGTCAGCCTCCAGCAGGCAGGGAGGAGGCTCCTTGGGCTGCAGGGTGGGGGGCTCCCTCCGGATGCGCAGGATCCTAACATAAACACACACATATAAACAAACACATTCTTCACACTGTAAAGATGTACTTTTTTACTTTGATTGGTAGAACAAGACTCTGGACCAAGCCTCAGCTCAGCAAATTTGACACATTTACATATTTTTAACACTAAACCAAGTTTCTCTCATCTAAATTGGAACACACCACTAAAATGGTGCCTACTATAAACCATCATATTTAATACATGATACACTTTTTCTGTGTATTTATATTGCAAATCTTCCTTTTTTAATAAATGTATGTCTATTTATGCACAGAAGATCCAACATTTAGTGGTGGCTGACTCTGATAATGTCTTTTTTCCTGTTCCCTGGTATCTTAAAATACCAACTTATCTTCTTTGACAAAATAATCTGAACTCAAGGTCCACTTACTTGGACCTTGAGTTAAGATTATTTTGTCAAACAACTGTTCCCATGGTGAGGAATGAACTTTTAATGCTCAAAGCTCATCTTCTGTCTACACCGAATGCCTAAAAAAGGAACTCACTTGCGTGCTATGGACAGGACTTTGGTCCTCTTCCTCACTCTCTGCCGGGAAGCTGAGTTAGAATTAGAGGCAGGGACCGAGGACAACGTCTGAACCTGCAACAGGAAAAGTCTGGTGATTTGACACATTTGTATTTAAGTGATGATTTACAGAAGGCAAACTTTCTGATAATGAAAATGCCAATAATGCTAATATCAGCTGTCTGAAGTTGTTGAAGGTATTAGTGCCCCGCTAGTAACAAAGCCTAATGATGGCGATGTCATCAGCCGGTCAGTCAATGGCCTCTGTCTGCCCGTCCATCTGTCCAACATGTCCAACAGAGAAAGATACCATGACAGCAACTGGATATTCACGATCCACAGTGGATGAATTGTAATGTTTTGGTGACCTCTTGAGTCTTCCTCTAGCACCAATAACGTTTCCACTTCCACATGAGAAACATCACAATCTAATGTGCAGATTTCCAACAGATGTACAGTTAGTGTGGTTGCACTGACTGATGGTATGCATCACACTCAGTTGACAAAAACACAGAGACGTCTCGTGGCCTTGAACAGAATTGTTTTTTTTGTTTTCTATCTGCGGCCATCAGCCTGTGCAGATTAACCTCACGCCAGGTTTAGAAGGTAACTGTGTATTTAACTTCACTTATCAGTTTAAATGCTACTCTATCACTGAGGTGGATAGAGTAGCCAAACACTGTACAGTAAGCCTCTTGTTACTTTTTAAGTAAGTGCTAAGTAAGCCTAATTTAATGTTCATTCGCTGTATTTGTATATAACCTCAAACTTGTGGCCGTCAACACAGTGTGAACAGACTTCGCTGCTGACTGTCAGTGCTGTGCTCTGAAACCAGTGTCTACAACCTGAGCTCACTGTACTGTGAGTTCAGCCCCAGTTTGTGCCTCTCATGTGTTATCATTACATTTGGGTCACAGACCCAAGCATCCATTCATTAAAAGATAAATACCTGGTAACCTCTGACAAACCCAGCTCATTTAACAACATTTACTGGTGTTTCCTGAAGACTCATCTGACCATGTGAATGAAAAAAGATTTCCTCTGCTTCACTATAAAAAAGATTTGTAACCCGTTTCCTTAGTTGCGAATGGATTTCCTAATCCAAACAAAGATGGCAGAAGTGACACTTCTTTAAATTTTGGTTCATGTCATACAAATTGAGCAAGGACATATGTAATTTCCAACTGCCATCTTTACTTTGATTAGGAAACAGAGTCGCAACTTGGGAAGTGGGTTAAAAATCTTCTTTATGATGCAGTGGACAGAACATTTTTCCATTCATGTGGTTAAAAGAGTCTTTGAGGACTCGAAAAATACCTTCAGAACAGCAGAAGGTCTTGTTACACTGTCTTAGGTTTTCAAAGGGTTTCAGAAAACTGATGCTGATGTCTGTGACTCAAAAGTGAGGCCAGAGTAGCCACGCCCCTGATAGAGAGCCCAGGCAGACTTACGATCAGCAGACAGTCAGCCTCTTTAAAGTTTGAGAGGAAAGAGAAAGGATCGTTCACTGAATACAATATGGATACAAAACTGCGGACAGTGTATTATTAATGGTTAAAAAAAAATTCCCACACACGCACACACTCACACTACCAGGTTGGGGCTCATAGTAATCATGCAGACAGGGCAACAGTGAGTGGGATACTGAGGGCACTGACCTTTCTCATGATCTTTCGGCCGTAGAACATCACCTTGTCTCTCTTCCTGAAGCGATAGTGAGGAACGCCAGCCTCCACCTCTGAAACGCACCAGACATTCTCTGTGAGACCATTTGCATATCTACCGTATGAATCAGTCTGTGCTCCTCATACCAGCATTAAACTGATGTACCGGGCTGATGCTGCAAACCCTGTCTGCTCAAACCTCCCTGCAGTTTGAGGGGATCAGGGGTTCAGTTTTATTCCCTGAGAATAACAAAATTCATGCACTGAAACTGAATTCTTTTCCTTTTGCATGAACATGGTCACTTTTAAAAAATTACGTATTTAAAAATATTATCAGCTACCTGTAATATAACTACAGTACACAGTTAGAGATACTGGCAATTTTTCAAAAACCAATAACCAGTTTAAATCTCTTAAAATGCTTGTATGATTGTGAAACTGTTACGTTGTCTCTGAAACACTTTGTACATCTTTACACACTGAAAACAAATTGTACAGATGCACAGTGCGCAGGGAACTGACTTGACAGTTTGTATCTTCTGTAAAGAAGGAACACAACAACTCCAACGACAGAAACAACGGTCACAGCTCCAATCAGCACAGCCGTCCACTGGGAGAAAAACAGAGAAAACAGTGAAATGAGCTGTTTTCAGTTCTTTAATAAAACAAATGACACATATCTAAAATCAGAACCCTCTCATTTACTCTGTCCTTTCACATGTTTACGCAACATGTTTTTGGTAGATGTGCTAAATGACAAGAACATCAAGACCATAAAGTCATTCATGTGTCCCTAGTACATCCACACATTAGTTACATTCATTATAACCAAAAAGGCCATTTGCAAACAATGTCCCATTTAAACCATTACAATCACAAACCGACTGCCAGTGGTTACCATATTGGCTTCCGTCCTTTCCTCCACAAACTGCTGCATCCTGGCCTTGATCTTGAGAGGAACAAGGCTCTGAAACATCAAACATGAAAACAACACTGAGGGAATGACCTCAACTGGACACGGGACAGGCTGTGTTAAGGAGTGGGAGAGCAGTCGAAGCAGAATAAGGACTGGGACAGCAGCGTTCAGCTGAAAATAAGGCAACAACTTCATCTTTTCTTTAGCATTTGAAGGCAAAATTATGATCCTTTGTTTTTTTTACCCAACACAGACGTAATGATCTGGTGAAAAACACAAAGTATGCAGAATATTCGTCATGTATTTCACAGGGAAATACACATCTGAGTGACTGTTACATCGTCATCATCTTGTACCTAAGTGCCTTGCTGACAACAAGGACATGGGACTTATTTTCAGACAATGAACAGTGTTGAGGAACAACATACCGGATATATGCTGCAGCTCTCCTCTTCATCATTGTCCTCCATGCCTGTTACAAAAGAGAGTGCAACACTAAAACAAGGCAATCTCTAAGGGTGGGGTGAAAGAATTCAAACTATAAAGAGTACCTTTAATAAAACAGTCATTTGGGAAAAAACAAACTAAACTTAGGAAGATCATTACTTGCTGCCATGGTGCTGTATTTCGATTAAGCTTTTGTGCTCATATATTAATAGCCCGCTGATTGAACCCTTAACATTAGTGCCTCGCTCCACCCAACTGACCGACACAGGGTCACAGAGCAAAAGGTTTCAGAGATCTGGGTTAAAGATCACCCACTTGGCTCAGTAAGAGAAAGAGGTCACAAGCTCAGAGCCTGTAACCAGACACTCCCTCCTGCACTTATACACCGGTAACGTTATACAGCCGGACAGACGCCGCTGTGGAGACACGGTAACGGTAGAAAGCTCGTCCAGGGGACACGGGGCGAGATATTGGCCATCATGTTTAGTTTGTTTATCAAAAACATCAGAGAGGGTCGCTTCTCTCGCTTATTTACTCTCCGTGTTGACTTAGGCCGGGTCCGTCTTTGACAAACTTGGATTGTGTACACGCCGAATTGAAAAGTGGATTTTAGTAATTAATGTCGTATTTTCTCGGAAGTGTGAGTGCATTTGCAGGAGAGCAACGACCGCAGAAGTCACCGCTAGCCAGATATTTTAAAAGAGTTTGGCGACAACGCGGAGCATCATATTCGTCTTTGATTTAAATGTAGTAACGTCATGGTGTAGATGAAGCAAATACCTCACACTTCTTTAGTTTAAGCTTTACCTCGAGCTGACACTTGAACAGTACGCAGCGAGCCAAAACGTAACATCAAATTTAGCTAACGTAAACTTTAACTTTGTTGTAGCTAATTCACAGACTGTGACCGCGCACTCCGCTCCGTTGGCTGCTGCAGTCCGCCACACAACAACAAGACGACCCGGTGCACGCGAACAACTGAACCAGCGAGTCCGCACTGACAGAGACTAACACAAATAACGTTACCAACCAACAAACACACCTACAGCTAACCATTTTCGACTGAACTGACCAAACAATTTCCCCCACGTACCTCTCTTGTGTCAAAGTTTTTGTGTATAGCTACATGCCTTGGAGTAGTGTAAAGACAGTGCGGTAAAACCCATCTGAATGTCCTGTCACTCTTGTCAAAATAAGACCCCCATTGAAGAAAATGCACGGAGATCCAGATGTGATACAGCCACAGACTGTATTTAAAGAGGATGTAGAGTGCAATTCAATTGCTGGGTTGTACTTTTTAGTGATACAAAGTATATCCACAGTTCAGCTGAACGTTAACACAGAGCTTAGATCATTTTTTGCTTTGCACCTACTAATGTGCCTTTTGAACATTTATTTTGAAGGGAAATGTGTCTGTGTTCCGGGTAACTCTGGCTCACTTGACGCACACCAATCACTGACAGCTCAGTGCTAGTATGTCGGATTTTAATTGGTGGACGGTGGTGCCTTTCGGCCAATCACTGAGCATTTCATTGGACAGCCAGGCACATTACTTGCATTGGACCAACAGTGTGGTCAAGGTGAGAGGAGGCGAATTTTGTAACAATTTATGAACTTACGGGCAATTTAAATGAGTATTTATATTTAGTGTGTATTTTATTTATACATGTAAACAGTGTCTGCTATTTTAGTGTTAATGTACGATTAGCTTTGCATGAGACGGCGCAACATTAGCTGGCTCGTAAGTAATCGTTAGCTAGCTAGTTACTGAGTTAATCATATGATGTTACAGTAACTAGGCAACACAACACTTTGAAATGTTCTCTAACTGAAGTTAGAAAGGTAATACGGGTTTTCATTATTCTGCTACATGTGGAACAATGTGTTAATAACCGGTCATGCTAAGCGGAAACAAACAAACTGAGCTAAGTTAGCATGTTTAAGATGGTGACTACTTCTGTTGACTCCCTGCTGTCTTCACCGGAATACATTTTATTATTATAAAATGTGAGTAAAACACAGTCATTAATTCTCCTCAGGTTTTCTCTGTCCTGGAAGGAGACAGCGCGGCGGCACCATGGGTGTGTTATCCACGCTGATGCGGGGTCTGGTGAGAGGAGCGGACAGGATGGCCGAGTTCACCAGCAAGCGTGGATCGAGGACTCATAACAAAGGCAGGGGCTCAAGGCCCACCGGACTGAGGCTCTCCAGCAGAAAGTTTCTGTCCATACGGGCCATGATTCCTGAGTTTGTGGTGCCCAACTTGGAGGGGTTCAAACTCAAACCCTACGTCTCCTACCGCTCCCCTAAAGGAATAGAGCCTCCACTCACAGCACAAAGTCTGTTTGCGGAGGTCGCGGCTCCTCAGATCAAGAAAGACTTTGAAGAGGGCACTTTCAGCAGAGAACAGCTGGAGAAATATGGATTTGAGCCCACGCAGGAAGGGAAGCTCTTCAAGCTGTATCCCAAGAACTATGTGCGTTAAGGACGCACTCGCAGTGTAATGTGAAGTGGAGACTGAAAGCTGCAGACCAACTGATGTGACACTTTGAGGAAACCCCTCACAGATGGGACTGTATATTATGTTTAGAAACATCTATTTCCTACAAGTGGTTGACTTTTCTGTTACTTGATCAGTGGGAAAAATAAAACTTCAAGATCAGTTGAACAGTTTGAGCTAATCATCTTTTCCATGTCAAAACTATTAACCTACAAATCCATGGGAGTGTTTGTCACAGAAAAGATCTTACATGTGGGCTAGTGACATTATAAAAACAGATGACTGTCCTGAGGCTACTGATAACTATTCTTCACATTATCTCATATAGGATGTAGTTAATTACCATACATTTACTCATTCTGCGCTTGGTTTCAGAGACATTTTCACACGTGTCCAAGTCATACGCAGTGAACTCAGAACTTGTCAATGCAGTTTTATTGGTCAGAAAGTGTAATGAATGTAATCAGCAGTAAAAGTGGCCTCTACAGATTTTCACATACTGTGATGATGTTTCCAAAATCATCATATGGTGAAGATCACCACCTCAGATTTCTGGAGAGCAGCACAGAGGCAGGCGTAGCACTTTTTTTACAAATGCAGAAGGGAGTTTATCTGGAGGAGGTTCGTTTCAGGGGAGCCTTAATACCAGCCTTCAAATAGCTAATCTGGGATAAGATCACAAGTCATCGAGCATCAACCCTGCCAAAATGTCATTAATGCTTAACTGAATCCAGGAGCACAAAATCCTTCAGAACAGAAAAGGGGTGGACGTGAAGAGAACTTCCCTTTGAGGATCAATGAAGTCCATCACACTTTCACACATACTGCACAGGTGCTTAATTCATGTGCTCAAATCGGTGTTTGTCTTCAAGCAAGGTGTGTTTGCAATTTCCCTCAACACGATCACAAAGTGCTTAGAACAAGCTATAGTGAAGGGAAGGTACGTGGGCGACTGGTTGTTGATCCTGTGGTTACAGGACATACAGAATAAGGATTGTAAACAATTTATGTTTCAATACAAGTTTATAAAAATCAGAGTCCTTATGAAAATATAGGGTTTTCCTAATTGCATATTCTGTGTGTGGGGACTTATTTTCATGAAGACAGTGAATGGAATAACAGCATATCATGCCCATGTTATAGCTGGGCTGTATGTTATAATTTGATAGAAGATATTGTAGTGTCAGTGAAGCCAGTTCTCCAGTCAACATCGCTCTGATTCCTGTTGAGCCTCATCTGGAGTCCAGTCCCAGCGCCACACATGGAGCATATGGTCGTAGAATGAGCAGCTCGCCAGCAGACAGGACAGTGAAGGGCAGTCCTCATTAGAGCTGAGGACAGGGCCTGCACTTGGGGTGGTACAGGGCGCTGCGATGCCTTCTGGGATGTATCGTCCAGCATCATCCTCCAGGGAAGTGTCAAAGCTGGCAGTGGGAGATTCGTACTGAATCCTCAAGTGTCCTCCGCCCTCTGTGAGGCTTTCCTTTGGTTCTGCAGCAGCAGCAGCAGGGGAGCAGGGAGCAGGTTCCTCCAGGGACAGCTGGGACCAGTCGGCTCCGTACGCCAGGGAGTTGTGGAGGATGTAGGAGGCTACGACAGGACACGCTCCTCCACTGCCCTCTGGACAATGACAGGAAAACAACGATGGTTTCAGCTCGACAATAACCTTTATGGCAGAAACATAATTACACACTGTCCTGCTCCTTATGGGATCCATTTCATTCACACAACTTTTAATACAATACGTTAGGTCAACTGACTGTTCTCTCATGTTTACTACCACCTAATAGGACCTAATTTATTTTGTAATGAAGATGTATGACTACAATGCAAAGTCTGTGTTTAGTTACTCTTTCAAAGGCCAGGGCAATGAGACTCACATTTGTCATTCTCATTGTAATGTTACTACAAATGTAACTCATCAGCTGGCTTTTTTGTTGAGTTATCCAAAATGAATCAGGAGGCCTAACTAACTAACTAACTAAGCAACAATCAAAAAAGTTCATGTTAACAGAGCAAGTATTTCCTTGCCCATCTCACCCAGGGCCTGCTGGCAGTGAAGGATATGGAAGTCATTGTGCATGCAAGCTGCCAGCAGCAGGTGCTCATGGGTCGGATGCCACTTCAGCCTCCACACTCCACCACCCAATGGGCTCTCACTGAGAGGCTGCCGCATGTTCCTGCCATCCCACAGCAAAACCTGCTCATCGTAGCTGCAGAAAGAGAAGCCCAGAACACAAGACTTACAGACTACCACCTGACTGGAAGAGTGGGCCGGCTTACAGTTCAGGACGAGAAGATCAAAACAGAGGAAGCAGCGGTAATAAACAGTGGTAACAAACATCAGTCACGATCGTACAAAAGATCTTTCTCACACAATGCCAAGTTACCATACACAGTTCATTGTTTACCTGCCTGTAGCCAGGATGTGTTCCCGATGTGGGCTGCTGTGAATACTGCACACACCCATCGAGTGCCTTCAAGAGAACAGACCAGAAACTGTCAATGGACTTTGCCAAAGCAGACAGTCCAAATGAATGCTGATGACACTAACATCAGTACTCACCTTTTACTGGTGAAAGTGGGGCAGGAGGAACCAACCCTGAGATCCCAGCCTTTAAGTTTGCAATCATCACCACCTGTTAAGGAATGACACAACATGCATATATATGCATACTGAAATAATCAATGACAAGAGATCTACAGTAGCAGTTAAAATGAGCTCCCTCTCATCCAACAAAAATGCTGATTACACAATAAAGCATCAACAATAATTACTTAGTAATATATATAATCATATATACTGATACTTTAAGTACCCTTTGCTGATTATATGCATGTACTCTTACTTAAGTGAGACTTGTAAGGCAGGACTTCTACTTGTTATTGAGGTATTACTACTTTTCCATACTTAAGGATCTAAGTACTACTTCCAACATTGTCATGTAACTATACTATAATTAATATTAATGTAACTAATATCCTAGGGTGAAAAAACAATAAGATTATTTAGTTTCCATTGTGATGTTAAGATCTTACTGTTACATTGTTAAATTGATGCAGCTTGAAGTTCTGTAGGTGGCACTCTTTACTGCTGCTGGTGGCTGTCACTGCTCATGCTGCCAACTCAAACTAACTGTCAGCGAACAATCTGTGAGGTTTTAGCATATATTGTGCAAAATGTGTAAAATAAGTAGATGCTTCTGATTTATCAGACGGCTAATGCAAAAGCTTTCATGAAGTGCCAACAGGTTTAATACAGAGTTAGACCAATAAATCAGCCGGGCCGATATATAGGCCAGTATTAGCTTGTTCCACATATATCTGTATCAGTGGATATGTCGGCCGATAAGTAACAAGAAATTGCAGTACAGAAATGCCAAAGATATATTTGACATCATTTAGAAAAAAATGCAAATTCAAATGCAAAATGTCCTGCTTTAGTACATATCCTGGCCACAAGTCTTTAAAACAATTTAAGGGATACTTACAAAAATGTGTGTGTATATTCTGTGTTTATGTAAAAAACTGGAATATCAGCTGATTGGATTTTGGTGCAGCACCACAGATTTATTTTTTACATAATAACTATCCCTCAACCTGCTTTGGCTCTCTATCAGGTAGCCACGCTTCTTCATGACTTTGTTTTAGCTACTGCAGGAGATTAAGATGAGGTAAACATCCTTGATCTCACTTTTTAAAATGTTTTCTTCAGTGGGAGTATCAAACTGCTCTGGCAGCTCGTGCTAACAGAGCACCGCTCAGGCTACAGCGAGCTCTGGCTGTGAATGCTGGTTTGAGGTCACGACATCAGAGCTGAGAGACAGCAGTAAGTCTGTTTGCGCAGTCTAAGACTTTAGACAAATATTATACACCACATGTTTTGGTCTGGGATGCTGTAGTTACATACACTGTTACTTTTGCTAAACCATACGATGACACAGAAACATTCTGACATTAGGTAAATCTAGGCAGGCTGACAGCCACATGAAGAAAAGTTGGAGGCCTAAATAACATTTCTGCTGAGGGCTCCAAAAAGGTCATGGACAACCCTGCATGAGTTCTTTAAAAAATGTGACAGATTATAATCCAAAGAGGTGTTACCAGAGTAAACCAGCTGTGTGTCCCAGTAGGAGAAGGCTGAGATCCAGGCCTCAAAGTCATGGGCCTTCCATTGTGACAGAGCCGTCAGAGCGCCTTCAGCCAGGGAGAGCACGCTGACGCAGCCTGCAGAGTCACTGCACACCACCCGCACATCACTGCTGCTGACACAAACAGGGGACGTTGACATGATCAGTGTTGGCATAAAAGAAGCCCCATTTTTTTATATTTATTTAGGAAAGGGTTTTATATATCTGTTTGTGTGTGTATATACATAATGGTAATGATAATGTAACACTCATATGGACAGATGTAGGCTTTTATGTCTTATCACAGAGGTATGACATAATAATTGGAAAAACTGACATGACATTTGGTTTTGATAGTCATCATGTCATCACGTCAGTGAGCGTTCAGCTACTGAACTCAGAGCTAATTGGAATATTGGAAACTGCCCAAATGGTACAAAAAGCAGCCCAAATTATCACAACCCGCCCAATTAAATAAAAAGTAGCTCAACTGGGGAGAAAACTGCCCAATCCGGCAACACTGGACAGCGGTTTTTGTACAAAATTTAAAATTAAATGTTACATGGAAAAATACAGCTGCAGGTGTTCTGGCTCTGGACCATGCTGAGTAGGTTACCTGTGCATTCTTCCAGTGGACCAGTCTAATGACAGAGCCAGCCGCTCTGCTCCCACCTCCAAACTGCTCATAGCCTGCAGACTGCGGCCGCCTTCCTACTGGATACACACATTCATGAGTGCAGACTACCACATCAACAGCTAGAGTCACACCAAGTCTTATAATAATGACAGGTAGAGCAGAATAAACACACTCGCCCTGCATTTAAAGATTCGCTGCCCAACCACCATTTTACATCAGCAGTGAACTAAGCAGCTATTTAGGATTTCTGTGGCCTACGGAACAAATAATGTTGGTTCACTTCTGCTTCACATTTACTGTCTTCCTCTCTAAACACACTAAAGGGGTGATGTGTGGTCATGTATCATTTAAGTTACAATAACATAGTACAACTGTGCAAGCTTATGATGTTTAGATGTTGTTGACACTGAGTCAAGTGTTTTATAGGGCAATAGTATGTTGTAAGGCATTTGTCCATCCAAAATAAACTCAGTCTTCAAAAAACAATATTAAAATCTAGCAGTCTGTTTTGGTGTAATTCCTTTACCAGAATATTAGATGTCACTGGCTGTGATTCTTCTGATGCCACATTTCTTACCTGACTGTCTGACAGGGTGTACAACTGCAGCTCTCCGGTGGCAGCTGCCATTCCCAGCACTGCCTCCCCTGACACCGGCACGTGACACCTGAGAACATGCAAAAGAGTCAGCAAGAAGGAAGCAGACAGCGGCATCAGTAGCCTCACTGGTCAGACCTGATTTCTTACCATTTTAAATCTAAAATGGCTGGTGTGTCCATGCACTGTAGCTCAGTGAGAGGAGGGCTCATCGATCCTTCTCGCCGGAATTCAAAAAGGTACAGACGACCTGTCCGGCTCGGGGTGGCATCATCTTCCCCTGCCTGTATGTGAAGGGGAAATACTGTTAATACTGAAGAAGAATACCGAGATAGTTGTGTAGGCACTATGAGTGAACCCTATAAATAACCCCAGCATGTTTTCAGTGATCTTTATTCACGTGTACTGGCCCTTTTAAATAATCAGCCAAAAGAGGGTGATAATTCCTACAGTGGATGTGGGCAATATGGATGGTGAGCAACCCCAACTTATGTTCCCCTGCTATGGGGACCACAGTAAAAGTTGCTGGAGCCCCATTAATTCCCCCACACTAGAACCGAACCAGGTTTGCTGTCTTGATCATTTGACTGAACACAAATTCATCAATTCAAGGAAGCAGAGAACATAATAAAACAGTGAAGGTCTAGATTTTGACACAGGGCCTGAAGACAAGGTCCCACCTATGTCAGGTGATATTGTGCTTTAATGGGGCAATATGCTTAACAAACTGACAATCACATTTCCGCAAACCAGATAACACAGACTGCACCTGGGGCAGTTGTCCACTTCACCTGTAGATAATCCAGCAGCCTCATTCTTGCCAGTACAGCTCAGAGTACTGTAAGGACTTAAGCCACGTAGTTCTAGTTTGATTAATCCAATGTGCTCCAAACAGAACAGAATCAGTTGCACTGCACTGCCAAACCAATGTGGTCCTGTCCACAGCACAACTATAAAAAGGTTTGATGTCAGGCTGTGTCACACAGACAGGGAACATCAAGCATTCACATCTTTAAATAAAGTACGGATGAAAACAGGTGAGATAAGTGAAGTGTGAGCTTCTGCCCATACTACAGGTAACAGGATGTACCGGGACAGTTCAGACTGTTTGTTTGTAATCTCACCCCTTTCTGTAGCTGATATGTCCCGCAGGCCAGGATGTCGTGGCTCGATGACACAGGACACCACTCCACCGTGTCAGCACTCAGCTCCGTGTCAAACACCTGTAGATTGCGGGTCCTCGACTTCCAAGCCATGGCCACCTGCTCTGCATAACGTTACTGTGCCGGTGCAATAGCTGAAAAGCAATTTATATCCCGTTACATCTCAACTGTCAAGGCAAAAGTAAACTCTGAAAAGTCTCTCAAGTAGCACGTCGGACCTTAAGCAACACTATCTAACTAACTTTCACCAGACTATCTGAGCTAACTAGATAATGTGTTTGGTAGTTAGCTAGCTAGCAAGCTATAATTATCACTCTGCGTGCAGCCTCACGCAGCGCAAACTGTCAACAATTGCTCACTTCTGAGAGTGAGCAGATATTCAGCGGGAGAACAAAATGTCCAAATTCGAATGAACTTTTGTTTATTAGTGAATATCCACACAACAAATCATTATCAACAACACTCACATGTGAGCCTGCTCCGACCGACGACTCTGTGCGTAGTGACGTCACCGCTGGGCGTAAGGTTGCATTCAGGCACCACCGCAAAACAACAACAAAAGGAGTCGTGCCAACTGGAGTGCGCAGGCGCATGGAGCAGTGTTCACAAACGCCGACTGCCTTTTACAACAGCGTATATAAACGCCAGCTGGCGATATAAAACTATATTAAGAGGCGTATAAAACATAGAACAGTAGTGAAAAGGAGACGAATATTGACATAATCGGCTTTCCATAAAATACAACTACTTCTGTCCACCCGCGTTTATTTTGTGTTATTTCGAAGGTCTTCACCGGAAGTGCTAGTGTGTTAATCTGTCTTGCTGTCACAAGCCTCAAATCGTGACTGTTACTGCCTTCTAGTGGCCGCTGGTGTGTAACTACATCTCTGTCTATTTTTGAAAGTTTTATTTTTTTATGTTTACCAGAGAGTTTAGAGTGCTAATGTCACTGTCCTGACATACGGTAAATGTGATGGGATACATGAGTTTATAACCATGGATGTACACTGGCCACAGTCACAGTGTGTAACTGCATCTGTGTCTATTGTGAGAGTTGTGAATGTTTCCACTGTATACCTTGGCCTTGATGCCACAGCGGAGTCAGCGGTTGTCAGGAGTCTATTTATAAACCTTGGTGTCCCTTAACGTTGTGGGATTTTCTTCTTCGTTGGCAGGAGTACAGCAACATGGATTGGGGAACCGAAGCAGGTCCATTTTGAAGTAACTGTGCTATAAATTGTTGCGTTTTTTAAGCATTTGAAATAGTAAAAATGGCGGCATCTGCTGGCCAACCTTTGGTATTGCATTAATTAAAACATTGCAATGAAACTGTTGCCCAAGTGAAGTCCCCTCAGTTATTCTCAACATGTTGTTATATTATAGAAACTAGCCACTGGTAAAATGAGTCTGATGATTCGCTTTTAAATATTTGGGCAGTAATAGAGGTTTGACGTAACGAGGCCGCGTCCATGGTGGTCACGTGATTTTTGGCGTGCGCCACAACATCCAGCCGCTGGTGTCGAGTAGTCTGCTCCTAGTGTAACATCACTAGCTAACAGATCCAAACACAATGGATTTCAACGTGAAGAAATTAGCCTCCGGTGCTGGAGTGTTTTTCACACGAGCTGTCCAGGTAATGAAATGCTCGTGCTAAAGCTCGTGCAAAGTAGCGCGGGTCGGCTGACGCTTCCTTTCATTTTGACAGCCAGCTGTTACTAACGTTACTGACTAACGTTACGGTACCGTATCCGACTTCGCAGCTAACGTAACGCTACACATTAGCATAGGAAGCAGATACTTGATATTCAGCTTTATGTTTTAGGCCGACATCATAATTAAACATAGCGGTGTTTAAATGCTATTATTGGCGGTGTTGTTAGCCGCTACGGTAACGTTATCTTTTTAATGTTGCGTTTTATTTTAGCGCGAGCTAGCGTATCAGTTGCTCGTATAAATTAGCTTTTATTACTCAGTCAAAAGAGCTTAGCAAATTGTAATAACGTTAGATGTATTAACTTTTATTAATTAGGACAAGTTTGAGGGTGACAGGAGAGGGGGCGAAGAAGACTGACATGAGCAAGAGCAGCTCGTGAACCGGAGCCGTCATGACGTCATAACATCGCGTTGATTCCTTAGCTTTTTTTTATAATATATTGATCAAAACGAGACAGGAACAGCTGCGCTCCAGTGGTTCACCTGTGAGAGTGTGTGTGTGCTCCGTGTGCTCTGTCTCAGTTCACAGAGGAGAAGTTGGGCCAGGCGGAGAAGACCGAGCTGGACGCTCACTTTGAGAACCTGATGATCCGCGCAGACTGCACCAAACACTGGACTGAGAAAATATACAGACAGACTGAGGTCCTGCTGCAGCCCAACCCAAGTATGACATCAATATAGCAGCCCTATAATTACTGATGCAAAGAGTATTCTAATCTAGAGGACACATTATCTTCAAGCAGAACTACTGCTAAACTGATTGTTTTCATAATTACAAGTCAGATGACTGGTGTTAAAAGCAACAGAAAGGTATTATTAGTGCATATGTACATTACTCACCCTGAGCGGAAGGTAGTGATTATATTATAAAGAGATACATTATCAGATATTGGCCATTTAATGTAAAACGAGTAAACTAGCTGATTTTATTAGGAAAAAAACCAACAAAATAAAGTCCAACAAAGTATAGCATGACTTGGCACACTGATGGGGAAGTGAAACCACACTTAGGCCCTGGTTATGGCTCTTTTCACCCCAAAAATCAGGAGCATTTGTACATAAATCTGAGTTTCAACTGCCTGAACTCAGTTCCAGTTTTGGTTCCTGGACAGTAGTTCTTGTCCACCAAGGTGGAGCTGGTGTCAGCAGTCATTCAGACTGTAAGTGAGCACTGTTGTTACCAGTATCAACCTTTGGACTTGGGATGGGAATTCTTGTCATAATATTGAAGTTTACTCAAAGTTACGCAGCCGACTTCCTAAGTAGTCTAAAATAAGAGTGACATAAAAAGTGGGAGTGGGCTAATATATTATCAAGCGATACAAATATTGATCACACAAGGCCCTACAGGACTGCAGTAGAACTATAGTTTATGTTCAAAATAACTGTTTTCCTGTTTTTATGTTGTTATGTTTTTATCTGTTATTGCTGTCATTTATGACATTTCAATCTGACTATATGAATGTTGCATTTCTTTTTGCCATCAGTGTAATTAATTAAGCTGTACAGTTAGACAATACTATGTGATAGTAGTAGTAAAAGTACAATAGACAGTGCAGTACTTGCATATATGTATGATGCACCTTACTACAAATTGTGCATGATGCGACTTACTTCTGACTATATTCCAAAGCATACCTATACCAAACCAAGTTTTCAGATTGTTTTCCCACTTTCCAGACTGCCACTAGTTTCAGTTTGTGTCAAGATTTCTGTGAAAATCAACGTGAAGAGATTTAAAACTTTAATTTTTATCTGTTTTAACAGTTATTATGGTGCTGGCTCGGCATCTCCTCTGCAATGCACATTTTAGAATAACTAAGAAATAGAGCATTTACTCCACATAAATGGATCCCTCTGTAAACACCTCAGTTCAACTTCAGTTACATTTTTGCCAAGTGTCCCACGTCTCTAACACACACAGTCCTTCTTGTAGGATCACCAGTATTGTGTATAAATACAGAGCACTGAGGTGCTGTGAAACTTGCAGCAGGAATATGTTGGTGTCGCATGGGGACCCAACTGAGAAAACGTTCCATAACACTACTAGTGGTCAAAAAGTCCACAGGGTACCTTTAAAATGGGGGCGAGCTTGCGAGTGCTACTTTGGCAGAAAGAATAAAGGCAAATTAAATTTGCAGTTAAACAGCTGAAACATGCAAAACCACTGGTACGGTCTTACAATAATACAAAAAGGCTGATACAAGAAATTTGATAGTTTTCTCTGAATGTAACTGTAACTCTCATAACCTCATACCTACTGTCAGTTGGTACAGTTGTGAAACACTGTGCAAGAAGGTTGTGTCAGCACATTTGCAGTGACACTTGAATTCAGAGGTCAAAGTCATTGCACATAATGTAGATTATTAGCATTATTTTTAGGTTTAGAGTGATATGGGATGACATACTGGAGAATAGGGAGCTCTAACATGTGACTCTTTGATTCTCCATGCTACAGTTGATCATACTGGTGAGTATTCTGCCTCCCTACTCTGGTGCCCTGCTGTGGAAACCTTTCATGCCTTTGAATTACCAGTACAGAGCAGTAGTTGATGAACATTCACAGGACCAAATCAGCACATGATTTGTTGGTACTGAGATCAAAGTTGGCTGCAAAATGCATTTTTGATGTACAGAGACTCAGAGCATCAGTGTGACTTCAGTGCTGACCACTACCAGCAGGACGTAACTAAGGATGGATCCTATTCTGGCACACAGGTGGTTGTGAGTCAGCACATGCTGTACATGGGTGAATGGTTAGCTGTGCCAAATGAGAATCCAAATGGGTGTCTGTCTGCGAAAGCTGAAGTCCTGCCCACTTTTTAGGTTAGTCTGTGTGTCACTGGTCTCTGTCAGACGATGTATTTGGTTACGGGTTTTATCGCTTTTTCTCTAAACCTGAAACATGGTATTTGGGGTGTTCTGTCCATATTCTAAGAAAAAGGAAAAGAGCGTTTACTACTGTTCTCGCCTGTCTGATTAGAGTGCTCGTTAGCATTTGTTAGTGTCACATCCGGGTCTCGAGGAGCCTGAACATGATATGTATGCATGTCTTTCCTGCTTCCAAGGTGACCAGCTTAGATCAAGTGGTGAAGATATTTTGACTCTTAGTCCGTGGTATGGGTCAAGCTCCAAAAACACTGTATCCTACATTTCCTATAGTACAAAAGTTTTCACATTTTGTGTAGTTTTTTTTTTTTTCAAGGTTTGTACAGAATATAGCTTTTTACGAAGTGTATTCAATTATATGCAGACAAGAAATGATGAGTCTGCCACAGTACTCACACTTTAGGTATTCACGAGTAAGGTGCCTACTTTTGTGACATATTTGGGGTAACTGCCACAGTGAAGTGCCCAAGACTGCAAGCGTGTGGAAACAGAGCACACTGGGGTACATATTGCTCAGCCGAACTTGGACGCTCTGTGAGTTTTATGTAATTTCCACATAAATTCAATCGAGTTCATATAAAAGAGACAAAATGTGATTCTGTCTGATAATTTTTTTTTTACAGAGGGAACGTTTTTCTCAAAATCATTGATAAGTCTCATTAGGAAGAATAGATTTTTCACACGAGTCTTCACTATAAATGTGCCACAAAAGCCCAGTGGAAGTGCAAGTAGTCAAATACTTACATTGTTTTCTTTGTTAAAATGTTCAGGGGGTTCAAACTCTGTTGACACAAGAGTTTAGTTTAGAATATGGACAGAAAACCTCACATGAGAATATTTCACTTCTGCAGTAAGAATGACTATTAGGCTACATTTAGCAATGACAGCTTGTGGAGCAAAGGATAATCCAGAAATAGGGCAGGATTTCAGATTTCTGTACCTTTGGGAATTTGGCTCCTCTATTGTACCATTTTCACATAGTTCCCACTCATGTCATCATCTCCCACTAGTTGATAACATTCTGTGAAAGTGTGTGTAGTGTGTAGTGTAGTGTCTGTTTGTGGAGTATGTAAACCATATTTAACTATTTCTTGCACATAGGTTGCTGGCTGCCAAGTTCTGTCTTGGTGTGAAATGTTTTCCACTAGTACAATATGGCTAGTCAGCCAGCTAGCTGATTAGTAAATCATTTCCTGGTGGTCATTTTAAACTTCCTGCATCAGATTTGCCAAAACATGTCATGATCTCTGTATCAGTACATAATTAACAGTAGAATTTATTTTGTAGAATAAAGACAATACAAAGTGCTGTATGAAAAAAATGTGAGCAGCAACAAATAAGCAATAAGTAATGATGAAAAAAGAATGAAAAAAAATCAAATTCACAGCCCAGAAACAAGAAGTTTCCAAGAACCAAGAACCAAAGTAAGGATGTCCCAATCATGTTTTTTTGCATTGACTTAAGTCTTTTTAATATTGTGTATCTTATTTTTATTAATACGAATATTATTAAATATCATGGACGTGTGAAGGAGACCAGGCCTTAACTGAATCAAAGCTAAAGTATGTCTCATCTATGTATTGTCATACCATTATGACATTATGGGAAAAGAGGCAAAACTAGAGTTTGCTTGTCAAATTTGTCTTGGTCGGGGGAGCATGACCCCTGAATCTCCTGGCTTCTGCTCATTTGCTGCATAGTGAAAACATGTTACTTATATTTATCGCTTCGTAATTCTGTAGAATCAACTCTTCCATGATATTCATTTATCCTACATAACAGACATTAGGCCTGGCTGATAATTTGGTAACAAGTCATAGACTGGTATTTTAATCCGGGCAGTACAGTGATGCATTGTTGCATAATGAAATTTGTTCTGAAACTAGGTGAGGCTTATTGCGTAGTAATAGGTGGGACTAGTCGAATCAGGTTTGTGGTGGACTCGAGCCAAAATAGTGCACATTTGGACATAGCTGCCACAGTGCTGTGTGAAGGTCTGCTGCTCCCCAGCTCAGCATCCGTATGAAACATGATGTGTGCTCCCTGCCTTAGTTACTATTTACTTAAAGATTCTGCAGTTGGATACAGAATCATCACATATTCAAAAACAAAAATGATTTCCCTTCACTTAAAAGTTTTCCCTTGCATGCCTTTACAGACAATGCATATTTTAAGCACAATGAAACAAAAGCAAAAATACATGTCAGGAATACACTAAGCATACTGCCGGATACATCTTGGACTGGGTTATTTTGTACAAATAGTGTGAGAATTTGTTATAGACATTTTGTTATTGATTTTCTGCTGTTGTGTGCCACAGCATACAAGGAAAGACCTTTTCAAAAAGTTATCCAGAATTCACAGGGTGAGCAGAGGTGGAAAGTATTGTACTCCCATACTAGTGAGTGTTTCCGTTTTGTGCAACTTTAAACTTTTATTCCGAAAGAAAAGGGAAATAATGAACTTCTTTTTCTTTTTCTTTGCTAACAGCTGTAGTTACACATTTGTTTACAGATAAAGATCCCACTTGCTAAACATAAACTACTCAACAGCAGTATAGAAATGTATAATTAGACTTAACAGCGCCTGTACCAGTTACAAAAATAAACTGCTGCTTACAGGTAAATGCATCAATCATTTAACACCACGAAAAATGTAGTTGTGCTAAATGAGCACCTTTACTTTAGTGCACTGTGGTCTTGTAAAGGTGTATTTTTACACTGTCGTATAACTACTTCTACTTAATCCATTGATGTTTGACCACAAGGGGGCTGAAAAGCATCAAAATAACACATACACTTACCACGTATCAACAGTTTATACAGTCGTTATGACTAACATGTTAGAAAACAGCTCCCTAATTTTACATCCAGCAGCACCTGGTGAATATAAGTCCAGAACTGACTCTCCTTTTACCTCTGTTTTTGTTTCATTGACTACTGAGAAAAATAACAAGGTGTCACGTTTATTAGCTGTTCACCAGCCACCCTGTAATTCTGCCTGTCTGCTGTGCTGAGCAGGTAGTGTTCAGTGTGTTTATCAGAGTTTATGTGCTGTCTATGGGTTGATGAGATTGGCTCAGACTCCACTATACATGTGAAAAAAATAAGCCATAATACCACAACAATGAGCTACAAGAACTAAAGGCTTCAAGTGCTTTTTTGTGTCCCAGCTGTGCCATAAATAAACTCTTCTTGACTTTCTCTGCAGGTGCCAGAATTGAGGAGTTTCTCTATGAAAAGTTGGACAGGAAGGCACCATCCAGAATTACCAATGGAGAGCTGCTGGGTCAGTATATGCAGGACGCAGCAAAGGAATTTGGTCCTGGAACTCCATATGGTGAGTATGCAGCCGTTTAAAAACAAGCTTCATGGGGTCAAAAGTGATGCGAGATTATGACTGGATTTACACCTTGTATTAACTTCTGATCTACGTCTAGATCAGGAAAAACTCGTGAACACAAGGTGTAAATACATGCAGAATTCATTGCAGTTGGGATGCTATCAGATCAGTCTGGGAATCGGCAATATGTATAGTGTGACCACATTCTTATGAAAAATATCCACCCAGCAAGTTGAAAGGTCACCTAACTCCACCTCTTTCTGCAAACTGAAGCTGCCAGCACCACCTAACTAATTTATATGATGAAGGTATATCCAGATACTGATAACATGTTAATATATACATATTATGTTGAAATATTGGACCATGCTGTTTTCCTTAGAATTTGTGTTCTCTGGACTTATAAACGCTTGATTTTCCACCTAAGTGCCAAGACGATAGCACTCACGATAGCACATTTTTGTCAATGATGGTAGTCTAAATATACAGCAAATATTAGAAACACCTGTCAGTATAACGCATTACAGCTCAACAACAGCACCACAGCCTCCAAAATGACCACGCTGCTGATTCAGCGCCTCTCTAGAACAGTTTCAACAAACAAAGCTTTATGAATTTGTAGTTGCTGTATTAGACTCCATTAGTTTTTGGTTTTTGGCTACAACACTGGCTCAAGTGGACATATTTAGATGTTTAGATTCATTTGGACATATTTCCCTAAATTCAGCTGGACATATTAAGTGTTTTGAGTTAAAGAGGTTAATTATTTTGATGGGAGTTTTATGAGCAATTGCATTGGAATCTCCACACTAACCAGTTCTTAACAGTTGCTTCATAAAAAAGCATACAAAACTGGGTGTGTACAAAGTTTGGCAAACCAAATGGTAGTTTGTTGTCTTTACGCTCCCCACAGGGATTCTTTGGATTGTGGAGCTTTAGAGCATCCCAGGATTGTGTCTGTTTAGCTTCTCTTTATTTCATTTGGATGTGATGTTGAAACTCCCTTTTCTGTAAACAAGATTATCTTCTCATCTTAAGCTGTGAAAGTCTGATATTGTTTGGCCCATGATAAACATTTACACTTGTTTTGTTATAAACAAGGAATGAATGATGATCTGTGATGAATTTGCTCGGGTCCTTAGATATCCATCTTGCAGATTTCTCCCACCACCCCACTATCATGGAAATTAATTGAATTTTGTTTGAGGTATCCATAGCATGCAATAATAGTATTTAAAAATCAGCCACAACGTCTCTTACCAGAAACAGTGCTCTGATTACTCTGGAGAATCCACAGACCTTGCTGTAAATAGTTTTCATTGGAACTACTTTCGGCAGAAGAAGTAGTCTCTAAATGTGTCCACAGCAGGTTTTGTGGGTTATCTAGAGCAGTGGTTCTCAAACTTTTTGGTGTCAAGGACCTCCAGATTGATACACAATAGGCCGCGCACCCGTATTTGTAGTCTCAGGGATCCCCGTCTGAGAAGATTTAATTATTCCATAACTGTCTATACTGTAGATTGGCAGATTAACAGTGAAGAGTGTGAAACTTATGATCAGAATGGTCATTTTTATACATTCTCTCATTGGGCTAACTTTTAGTCAATGAAATAATAGTGAAATTAAAATATTCAGCATTTTTCTGGGGACCCTCTGGAACCCCGGTTTGAGAACCGCTGATCTAGAGGTCAACCGTTGTCATATGAAGTTCTGTAAATGAACAATACTTAATTATAATTTCTTTAGATATTTGAATACACACTTTTGTGTCTGATGACTGTACAAACTATTAATATTAAATGAAATAAAGATCAATGGACTACATTGTTGAAAATAATCCATAAGAAAGAAATTCAGTAATCTTTCAGATGAAAAATAATTTAAAGAACTTTAATGCCCCCGGTGTTCCACAAAAAGAAAACCAACACCATTCACACATCCTGACTTAACTTCCTGGATTGTCATCTCAGAAAAGTCCAGACAATCAAACATGACTTATCTGTTGAGAAACATACCACCTACTCTAAAATCAAAACTTACACAAATCCCACGTGCTCTTTTATCGCACTCCAAGTGATGAATGATTGATTACAAAACATTAAATAGAGTTTTCAATTGGAATTTCACGTCAGCTAATGGCTTTTTTGGAAGGCCTTTTCAAAAGCTGGGTTGTCAATAGCCAGATTTCCATCCAAATGTATCACAAACTTAAACCAAATCACGGGAAAATCAGCCAAAGAATTTGCAAATAAAACTTTGTTTCCATCCACTACTGTTATGCAATTATTAGGAGTTGCTTCATCGAGATAAACAGTAGGCGCAATGTAAAAATCAGTGTAAAAAACACGATGGAAATATGACATTCTGTTTGTTTCATTTATTAATTTGAGGAAGGTTACAGTCTCCTCATCGCTCCACGCAGATCCAACAGATGTTTTCATCTGCTGCTATTTTTCATCTCTTCAGTGGAAGCTTCAGTGGGTGTTGAAGTCACAGGCTTTGTGTACGTCTTTATTTGTGTAACAGGGGTCAATCTACTCTTGAGTAGCTATACACAGTTTATGACACCCCCGTTACATTTCTTTATATCGCTCATAGTAGTAACAGCCAACAGTCTCAAACATCTCCGATGTCTATTCCAGGATGATTTGCTTTGCTGGCTTCAAGGACACTCATGCGCACATACAGAGGAAAAGCTTTCCCATTCCAGCAGGTTTATCAACAAATTTATCACACAACACAGAGTGGATGCTTGAAGCTAAACTAACGCAGCTGCTGCCTACTAAACCGGTCTTTCCAGTCGGTCCTCTGTTGAGAGCAGGGGCCAGTTGTATAAACGATTCATACGCCATTTTCCCAGGGGTATATTTAAAGATAGAACATGCAGTGAGAATATACCCACCTCACACATAATTCAGACAAAGTGGGAGTGATTTCGGGCATATCCAAGGAGAATCAGCCAGCCTCACTGCAGTAGAGATAAATAGACATGAACACTCTGTCAGCCTGTACTGCCTCCCACCTTAGACACATACAAAGGTAATTTCCAACAAACAGTGCTTATTTTCATTATCAATTAATTTGCCATTTATTATTTTGATTAATCAACTGGTCTTAATATGTCTGAAAATAGTATAAAATGCCTCCATAATTTCCTGTTGCCCAAGGTGACATTTTCAAATGACTTGTTTTGACTGACCAACAGCCAAAAACCCAGAGATAATCAGGTTTGCTATCATACAAGGCAAAGAAAAGCTGCAAATCCTCACATTTCAGAACAAAACCAAGGGAATGATTAACTGACCAGTGGTTGCAGCTGTAGTGGAAGTATGAGCTTACACAAGCACTTGAAGGAATACTGTTCCACCAGATCACTGACAGCCAGAAGGCCTGCCAGCATTTTCCTTGTTGTTGACTTAACAATTGATAAAATGGATTTCTGGATTGTTGGATTTGGTTGGTATGGTTAATTTTTTATTTTGATATATTCTAGTCTAAATCAGATAGGTCTTGATGCATATTCTACTTGTCTGGAATTCTGTAATCTATTGGAAGCCCTGGGTACATACGATAATTTTCCAGAAATGTTTAAATGAACTATATTGCATAATATATACATAATTTCCTTCAGTGTGTAATGGGTTGATTCTTTATTTTTCCAACTTTAGGAAAAGTCTCCTTGCATTCGATTACACTTTTGGGCCAACCTCTCTCTTAATATGTGATCATGTTTTGAGAATAACATTTAAAGAATGTTGGCACTCAAGACGGGGGAATTCCTGCGCTCTCTATGTGCCGTTGTCATGCCACAGTAACTTAGCTGCAGGTTTTCTATTATTAATGCAGTGTAGATTGCAAAGAGCCACTGGAGCATGGTTCCTGTCTTTTTCCCAACACTTTTATTGGATCTACATTTAATTTAGAGAGAGTCCATGTTTTGTCTCCACCATACCAGTGCCAAATAATAATAATAATGATAATAATGACTCTTTCTTGATCTTATTAGAAAAGATGTGGTAATCAAATTTAAGACAAAGATACGGCTTGTTTTTGACAAACAAATACATGACTGTTGAAATCTGTCCAAAAACAAAAACTACTAGATTTCTTCAGCCCAGGAGAGGTGGTTTTATATTATGACATAAGTACAAATGTTTTCTTTGTTATGCATTAGTAGGACAAAATTGTGCACGATTTTGATAAAATTGAGGTAACCAATTCAGAGGTGAAATTTGCCTTTAAATCTGTAATTTAAAGTAGTAAGAGCCTACCTATTTTCTTGATTTTATTCATTTTTGCATATTCAATGATCATGGCACATCAGATGTGTTGTACAGACAGAAGGAGTAGTCAAAGTATGGCAGGCAGTAGCTTATCAGGGGTTTGTGTCATAGCAATAGTATATACAACTATACTGTACCTTCAGATGGCATGTTAAGGCCTGGGAAGAGTGTGGAATTCGAATGAAGACTTTGTGGTGAATTAATCTAATCTGTTTCTTGCAGGGAGTACTTTGATCGAAGTGGGGGAATATGAGAGAAGATTAGGAGCAGCAGAGAGGGAGTTCCTCCAGACGTCAGCCATCAGCTTTCTTACCCCCCTCAGGAACTTTCTGGAAGGAGACTGGAGGACCATTTCAGTGAGTCTGAAACACCACATCCTCTCTGCTACCAGTAGGAAGGCCCTTCACTATAGTCATTCTACTGGTTAAATAGTATTTTGAGGGAGAATGTTGAAATGTTAGGGAGATTGTTGCATTTCAGAACACATAAAAAGCTGCCCCTTGATCCCATGTATTCTGGCTAATGTTGAAGGAATTAATTTCTCATGATTTCATTTAATATATTTTGCACAAAGTGGGATCCTGCTGACTGTGCTGCAGATACATCTGTGGCAGCAGCTCTTAGTCAAGACTCTTAGTTTTGTGATGAAAACTGATTATAGATTATCCAAGGCACATATGAAAATGGCATGGTATACTTTTAATAGTCAACATCTGAACATGACTACCCGCTGATTTGTGGTGGAAGTAGTCATGTTGCTTAATTAATGGGATTCACCATAAAGAAGAGAGGATGGGCCACTGACTAATCTCTCTGTTTTTATATATATATTTTCCATACATTTCCCAGAATGTATCTTTGGGAATTGTAGATATAATAAGGAAAATAAAGTTCTGTGGGTCTGAACAATGCTTGGCTGCACAATATGAGTTGGTAAAAATGGACCCATCAGGCGGCCTGGCAGAGTGTGACGCTGGATTTATATTTCTGCGTTAAGGGGTTGTGGCGCAGCTACAGAGCCTGTAACTGACATCTGCCTCCTGTGGCGTTTGATTAGTCTCAAAACTCGTGCACATAAAAACCAAGCGCATGCACGTGATACGGGTGCACAGAACACGTACACGCGCTTGGTTTTTATGTGCGCGAGTTTTGAGACTAATTAAACGCCATAGCCTCCTCAGATGTGTTACTACACGTCAGAGCTAGCGGTTATGGAGATACTACGTGGACCCTACAAGCTTGGGCTGCTTGATTGTCGATAGTTAAGACAACATTAAGGTAGATGAAGAAAGTCTCAGTGGTGTTTTCCTTTTCAGTAACATACGTCTATCAAAGACATCTCCACTGCAAACCTTATGAACTCAATGAACGTAAACACTGTGATTGTACGGCAGCCTACAATAGCCTACCTACATTATGTTAAAATACTGAATTTCAAAGTTTACAGCCCACAAGAAGTGTAAAATGTGAACGTCACCACCAGAGGTCAGCATAGTTGCTTTTCTCTTGTATGATACACTGTTCTACACGTCTTTGGAAGCCTGTGGCCGTTTGTCCATGAATTGCCGTGAATTGCACCGGTTGCTCACAGCTCAGTGTAGCTGCTCCCTGAATGTGTCATCGTGTGTACTTCAGAAAGAACGGCGTCTTATGGAGAATCTTCGCCTGGATCTGGACGCCTGTAAGGCACGTCTGAAGAAGGCCAAGGTGGCTGAGGCTAAGGCTGCGGTGAGTCCTTTAGTGCCTCTCAACCCATAGCCCCGTCCCCACACTCACTCCTATAATCACTCTAATGTAATAAAACTTTTGCTGGTGCCAGCATTAATCATTTAATCATGACTAACTGTCTGTATATCCATAACCTTTGCAGTGCGAGGGTGAAGTGAGTATTAAAGCCACTTTTTAAATACTTTCAGTATGATGCACATGTTGGGTTGTTTTTCCTGTCTCACTTGCTTTGAATTAATTTTTTCTGACATTCAGTTATTGTTGGCAAGAAACTTTTAATCATTAGAAGAAAAAGAAAGAAAAGGAAGCAAAGCAAAGGACTGAAAAAACAACTTTGACCCGAAGTTGACTCTTTGCCGGGAAAGCTTAAAACATGTACCATATTAAACAAGTACGATGGGAAGTTACATCAGCCATTGACCAAATTCAGCAAAATATTGGACTGTGAGGTTATTTATTCTACCAGCTACTTCTGCAGATCACCAGAGTTTGTTTTTTTCACAGTAGCAGTCGTGAGAACAAGTCACTAGGGGTCTTGATTCTTGCATCACAATGTCTTGGCAAAAACAACCCAAAAAAGTGTAACTGTATACATATACTGTATAAATAAAACAATGAATCTGGTGAACACACAAAGACATTCACTAAACCTTCTGAGTTGAACTGATTCACTGAACTGAGTTTCTGTTGGGGGGAAAAAAATGCAGAAGATGCTCTGGAATCACAGGTTCCCTTTCTCTGCAACTATTGCCGCCATTGCTGATGACAGGCAAATGACAACAATGGAGATGAGCATTAATCAGAGTGAGGCTGCACACTGAAAACTGTAAAACAATTATCATGTTTTGGACTGAACATTACAAGACAAATGGCCATGTTTTTGTTAAGCACATGATTATGTGGTTAAATACAGATTGAAACTATTGGAGATTGTACTCCGTGTGTTAGGGTTTTACTCTAAGAATCAGTTGGTTAGTAGAATAATGGAAATGGTTGTTGTAAAATTGTAAAGGCACTGTGGCCTGTAACCAAAACAGAGTCTTCCTTTCTTTTCCTCTGTGACTTTTGAGTCGAGGCAAAGAACGCTTCTTACCCTCCAAAAATCCAGGGATGCTGCTTTGTCTCACATCTAGACAAACCACTGTTTCTTTCATTCTGCTGTGTTCATTGTCTTAGAAGAATGTTCCTTCCTCATTTCACTATGATCTGGGAATAATTGTCCCTTCAAACAGCTTCTGCTTTTCTTAAAGCCTGTTTTTGTTTCACTGTTGAACAGAATTTTAGAATTTCAAAAAATCTGGCCTTTATGCGAACTTTTGTTTTCAGTATGATGTTAACAAAGTCACACATTGTGCTGACTGACAAAGCCAGATTTTTGCAACATCTATGCATGTCAGCATGAGCATGATAAACTACGGCTGACTAGCCTCAAAGCTTGCAATATCAATGACTGTACTATTTACACTGGATTAGTCAAGTCAGTGAATTAGTCAGATTAGTCACTAGTTTCAGTCATGCTGGAGAAGATTACATACAGTTGTGTTGCATCACCTCTCTGCACCTTTCTTTTCAGTTCAGACACTGAATCTAAAAGTGTTCTGGCAGGTATTAACCACAAACCACCTCTCCCATCTTTGCAATTGGCTGTGGCAAAACATAACTGCCCTTTTAAATTAAGAATGGATTGAAAACTTGTATTTAACAATTTTATATTAAAGAGTCAAAGAAACTTACATTTAAGGTCAGGTTTGTCAGACCTTTGTCTGCAGTAACCTCCACATTAGAGGTGATGCAGCATGACTGACATACATTTTATTTTGATATATTTCATACATTAATATCATATTGATGTATTACCTAATGTATTAATATATTGGAAGAACTAAATTATCAGCCACTGATTCTAATGCACAGATTGACAATTTACCAGTAACCTGTGCTATCTTGTAGCTTAAAGTGTAACTCATCAAGATCATCATCATTCATTCCTGCTGTGCTTTCTGATTGTTTTGTCTGCATTTCTTGATGCATAGTGTGTGAAGAAGTATTGTTGCCATGTGTGCACTGAGTACACAATAGTATAGAGGTTAAATAACCTTACTGTTTCTGTAGACGGCTCCGGATTTTCAGGAGACCAGACCCCGCAACTATGTGCTTTCTGCCAGTGCCTCTGCGGTAAGGAGACAATCCTGCTTGACTAGTATGTGTACAATGTACAATCATCCCTGAAAAATAGTTATGGTTCTTACAAAGGCTTTAAGGCAACTTTCAGTTACATGTACTGTCTGATACCAGTCACGTACTGTAAGTAGCTATGAATCAGTACAAATGTGATTATGAACTGAGAGCTGCATACCAGACCTCTGTGTCATGTTTGATATTACTGTATGTAGTAATGATGAACGTTGGCATGCCATTGATCAAACATCTACCAGCCCAGAAGGATATTGCTCATTAACTCGTCTTGGTCTCTGTGCTTTTTATTGCTTTAGGGTTTAAGCTTAGCGTTCAGCACTAGTGCTTGATTTTTTTTTCTGCTAAGCGTACCTTCTCTTAAACTTTGTGTGCGCACAGCAAAATAGTTGGCATAGTGTGTCACTACACTCTCGGAAGTTTGTTTCAGCTCTGAGCACACCCATGGTCAGGTGTCGTCAGAAGTGTGCTTTGTTGCACCTGTAACCACTCCCAACAATGTCGTCACAGAGTCCACCCGTACATCACTGCAGCATGGTGACAAGTTATACCTCTGGAGGTCAGCAAAAACAAGATTTTCAGGGAGTGTTAAGTTACTCTTTAAATGGTGCTAAAACAGATAAAAATAGAAAAATAACATTGTATTGTGTTGTGGACATACAGTTTCTAATACATTAAAACACTGCAAACAAAACATGATGCAGGACATTTGCCATAGTTGAGACATGAGTATAGTAACAGGATGTGTCAGGAAATTGGTTTGGAGTTCAAGTCATGTCAAATTTATGACAAATCATAAATTTACCTCGAGGGGCTTTACAATCTGTACAGCTCAAACTCAACTTGTCAGTGCTCTTTGGTGGAAAAACTGTAATGTTGACACTGTTTCTAAGTTGCCTCAAAACTACTTTGGCATCTCTGCTGAAATATACATGGATAGCGATATATATGCAGTATGCTGATATTGGCCGATATATTGGTGTAGCTCTAATCTAAAGCCACATACTGTATGTGTCTGTACTGGTCTTTCCCTGCCATGCTCTTTCATCTCTGTCATCTGGATCACAACTAGCCAAGATACTCTGCATACCAGACCTCTGTGTCTGGTTTCTTAGCCTCTTGAGGGACCATCAGCTCTAGATATTATGATTTTGTGCAAGTTAACAGCAACAAGAATTCAGCCAAGACAAACTATGACATTTTTAACATTCTGCAGGGCTTTGAACTCGTATGCGGGGAATGCAAACTTCCAAAACTGACTCAACACTGGCTAAATCGTCAATGTTACCAAAGGCTAGAGCTGTGGACTTAGAATGCACACCACAAAATGTAGCCCATCCCTAGGAACTTAGGCCTAGCCAGACAAAAAATTCTGAAATGGTCAAAATCAAATGATAAAACCAAAATTAGCCTGCATAAATTCTTTCACACATGAGCTCAAGAAAGCATGGACACAAACGAGAAACAAATCAACCCGCAGCTGCATGCGTCGGTGATTGGTTAGAGTAAAACTTTTTCTCTTTTAAAAAAAAAAAAGAATGCAGTGTCAGACTGAATAATGGAGTAGTAACAAAATGGCATTTTAATATCAGGTGGGACACAAAAGTTTACCTACATTTACTCTAGCCTTAACCATCAAAATCCATTCTACAAACTTTTTACGCCTACCATGACTGAGAGGATGTGTTCCAGGGATTAAACAATAGGTTTTATAATTTAGTTAGGTTAGGCACAAGTTGTACATCACACTAGTGAGGGCCTTCTGGGATATCCTTGTCATAACTTGTATTTCTCGCTTCTTCTTTTGTTGTATGCTTTGGCCCCTCAGCTCTGGAGTGAGGAAGTGGAAAAAGTAAGTACGGCTATATTGTGGTTATGAACTTTGTTGTACTGCCTGGTCTCCAGGATTAATGCCTCAGTATAATTCAAATGCCAATGTCTGACCACTAATAGCACAACAGTACCTGTTTCAACTGGCCACACTCAAAGTCAATTCCCGACACAATTAATTACAATTGGGCATAATGACACACACTTACTCCGTTACTTACTAAGGGGGTTTCAGAAATTGTTAAATAATCTGACAAGCACTTCGTTTGAAGCATACTGAGGCCTTGATTCTCACTCTATGGATCCATAACTCCTAACCTGTCAGGTTTTACTCTTACCACTTTTCTGCACACAGTATAGTACAGTTTACAAACAATTCAGTAATACAAAACAAAATGCTCTTTGGTATAAATTACATCACGTCTTCTGAGGGTTCTGGAGCATGAAAACATTTGAGACTTTCCGATTTATATAACAGTTAAATCACCTCAGCCTCATCATATTTATTACCAGTCGTTATCTTCAAGCGTGTCTCCAGATTCAGGTCTGGACTTTAGATGTGGCAAACATCATGAAGGATATGCAGGAAATATGTCACTAATATGCTTCCTATTGTTTCAGGCTGAACATGAGCTCCGAGTGGCCCAGACAGAGTTTGACCGCCAAGCCGAGGTTACTCGGCTGCTTCTGGAGGGCATCAGTAGTACACATGTATGTCAGCCACACTCCCTCCACCACTTCTATCAGTGTCTCTCTCACACATTCGCAATAAGTTCCAAGTTGCATTTGTGGTGGCTGTATTTACTTACTGTCATCTTTTCTTTTTGTCACCTGTTCTCTTTTTGTCACGTTGTTCAAAGCCCTGAAGTCGTATTCAGAAGTTTGCAGTGATTTCACTATTTCACCGTGGTGTATATTGCAATTAGGTTTTATTTTAAACTATAAGATTAAAGAGTAGTATTTACATTTTTTGTACTTTTGTGATATTTAGTTGAGGCAGAGATTTGATAAGTAATTTAAATTGAATAAAGTGAATGCTGTCAGTTACTTGAACAAGTTTAATACACTATACAGTATATATGGTTCATTATTTTAATGTAAATCTGAGAATTTGTCAATATTTATTTTTTATTATGAAAATGGATGACTAAAACCCAGTGAAACACTCTGTAGGCCTATTTTATATGCAGTAAACATTGTCATCTTTGAGCTGGAAACAGCAACTTTTAGATGTACGTATGAGGACATAAAAGTGAAAAGTGATCTGTGGTGTCCCTTAACAAGCACACACCCAAAATATAATTAATTAAATAAGTGATCACTGATTAAAGTCATAATCCTGGACTCTTCACAAAAGGTCATTCTTTTGAATTTAATATTTAAATGCCAGAATTGTGTGATACAGAATGAACACATACATTTATTTAATACATTTTTTTATTTAGCTCTTCTGTTTTGTATGCACTCAGTGCCACACAGTGATATTGGGATCCTTACACATTGTTGAGTGCACAAAATCTCCTTCTTACCAAGTCATTTTATCCTGTAATAAAATAAAATCTTAATAAAAGTGGAAAGTCTGACAGTGTAGTTAGAATATTCCAACCTATTTTCAATGCAGTTTCAAGTATTTTCTAAAAAATAGTTTCATTTTTCATAATTCTTGTGCAGTAACCTGCCTAATTCTTTCTTGTTTCAAACTGCAGGCTCTCCATTTTAGAGTGTTTTTTAAACAAATCAATTTTGTGGTGTTGCTGCTTCTGCTTAAGTAAAGAATCTGAGTACTTCTTCATGTCAATGAGCTTAATAATCTGTGTTTCTTTAAGACTGACTGTTTTGTTGTTGCTTATCTGCAGGTGAACCACTTGCGCTGCCTGCATGAGTTTGTGGAGGCCCAAGCAGCTTACTATAAGCAGTGTCATCACCACATGCAGGAACTACAGAAGGAGCTGGGGAGGTGAGAACCAGATGGGAGATAACATGGGTAGATTGTGTGATTCACACCAGTTTCACTGGGCTTTACAGGGGTAGACATTCATCTTCATACAGTACGCTGTGAAAATAAGCTGTCAACTTCTACTGTGTAATGCTATCAGATTACTAAATGACAGTATTGCAGATCTACAAGTGGTAGATCTGTGAGTACACAAGCTGCATGCCAACCCTGTCAGTTAAGGTTATTAACGATTACCCACTGTCATCGTTAAAAATTTGATCGATAAAGAATACATTAACCAAAAATGCATTAAGTTTGTGCACATCTTGTGCGTTCCTGGGACATCGGTACCAGAGGTGCAGGTACTTTCAGGGTCAAGATGTCCATTCAGCTCACTGTGGCTGCTGTTTATTTTGCTATGCCTGCAATATCTTATCTTGCAAATCTGATCTGCCAAATTTCTCTCAATAAAGACTTAGGCATGGGACACAGAGGAGGCCGAAGCGCTGCGAAGCGCTGCAATATGACAATTCTCGCATGAGCAGTAGCCTGCCTCTCGCTCTTTTGTAATCACACGTTTACAAAGTGCTTCACAAACAANGTAATAATATTCTGATTTTCAGAATCAGATCGTTTATATCATTTATAATAGATTGTCAGTGTGTTCTCTGGCCAGATTCGCTCGCGGCGAGCGGAAAAAATAGAACAGACGCCGAAACCATCGCTGCAGATTGCGCTTCTTGTCTGAACGGCCTAATTGGTTAACATGGGCGCCGAAAGGACGCAGGCAGCGCTTCGTGGCGCTTCCGCCTCCTGTGTGTCCCCATGAATAGTCTCACCTCATATATTGATGTCAGCAGTTGTAAGTTGTGGCTCTTTTTGTTGATACATGAAGAAGTTTGATGTTAAATGTTTAATCCCATCTCATTTATGTACTCTAGAAAAGCTTTAAATTTGCTCAGAAATTATAATTTTATAATATTCTTAAAATAATCCTTTTAATCATTTTGTAACAACAGGCAGAGCAGGACCAGGAAATATTTAATGTGATTTTATGAATTAGATCATTTATCATTTATCATACAAATGCCTAATTTAGTTTGTACCCAAACAAATAGCCCATTTCAATTGTATTAAATAAGCTTCATCAAGGAAAAACGTGCGATTTGTCATTTATTAGCTTTTAGTGATTAATGATTTTGACTATCAATATGCCTGATGATTGACTGAGGAATGTAAAGTTGCACCTCTAGTTTCAGTTCATGTTGGTGTTGATCTAAATCCAAAAATTACATTGTGAGGAGGAATATACAGATGTGTGACAAATTAAAGGACAAACCAACATGAAGTGTCTTCGTATGGAGTCAGGCCACCACCAGCCTCCAGAACAGCTTCAGTGCTCTTGCCGAGTCTGTGGAACTTGATGAACACCATTCCTCCACAAGATATTCCCTCATTTATGTACACAACCTTTATTTAATCAGATAATCTCGTTGAGATCAAGATCTGTTTTGCAAGAGAGACCTGAGTGCCGCAGACAGAAAGAAAAACAAACAAAGCCAGACATAACAAAAGCACATACAGCATCAGAGACAGTGACAGACATCACTAAAGAGACTTGCAGATGAAAGTTTATATTTTATACACGTTGGTCCAAAATCTTCCATAGGTGTGAAACTGGGTTGAGATCTGGTGACTGTGAAGGCCGCAGCATTTTATTCACGTCATTTTCATCCTCACCAAACCATTCAGTGTTTCTCCACTCTTTTATTCAGGTTTTTCCTTTAATTTGTCCCCTGTCTGTAGATGCAAATATACTGAATACATATAAATCGATTTCTACTTTGTTTAATGCCCCAGACATTAGAGATAATTGTGTTCGATGAATGTACTGATATAAATACAATATTAAAGGAAGAAAGTTGGTTTTTACCTCAGTACCAGTCTGGTCCTTTGGAAGCCTGTCAGGTTTTGCTGTTTTTGGTTTTGTCAAATGATGACAAATCATTTTCACTGTCGCATGCCCTCAGTTCTGATGAGGATGTGTGAGTATGGCTCGTCTTCTTGTGTGCTAATGCGATTTATTGTTCTCTTTGTGTGTCTGTTCTGGCCCACACATTTGCCTGCTTTACAATCCTCCCCAAATACATATTGAATATGAATATAAATTACTAAGTGCTGCAAATTGGAAATCATTTTGCATTAGGCTATTTTCCCTCTTTAGGAACAGAATGGGATTGAGGTCCTTGTTGGCTTTTCTGTCTAAAGGGCCCTCTTTTGTGGCGGCACAACGACCATTTTCCTGACGTTGAAATGTGCACAGTGCACAATGCACAGGAATTACCAGGGCTCATTAATACCATATGTCATGACCTCCTTTCCAACTTTTTTGCAGTTTTTTCCATGTTTGATGTTTTATTCTTGAATGCATTATGGTGCAAACACTGCTATATCACATTTAGGATATGATGTGACATAAAGTAGAATTAAGACTGAAAAAGCATCGAATTGATGCGATCATATAAACTATTTTTATTACACATTTCTATTGCCATTTTACTAATTAACTGTAAAACAGAAAATAAGGGGGTTTTTGGTTGGTTTGGTTCTGTGTGTTCACTTCTGCCGCTCTGCACCATCCAGACAACATCTTTCCATCTGTTGAGCTGTTGTTTTCATTATTTACAGTGATTTTGTGCACCTGTTTCAGAGCTATGAGACCAGTGATGTGATTGGCTGAGATTGTATTTATTCATCACCACGCCCTCCGATCTATAATCCATCCCAGCCAGCCCATTCGCACTTTGCACTGTTGCACAATCATGAACCAAAATAGCAGGTGCACTGCAGGTGGAGACGCCCACACAGTCAGGCTGAGACCTACCACTTTGCACTTGTCGTTGTGCCTCCGCAATTAAAATAGGGCCCTAAATGTGTTAGACTCTGGACAGACTTTAAAGTTTGTTGTGAATGCATTAGGGACAGGAATAGAGCGATCATAAAGAGCTTTGTCCTTGGAACCACTTTTGTTAAATACAGTGTAGTGGAAGTATAACTCATGATATGCTCGCTTTCCAGTCGTGTGCTGATACTGTTTTTGCTATTTGTTGTGTTATTGTATATTTTATTTTATACGTATATTCTGACCCACCATCACATCTGCCTGCTATCCCTCAGACTTCCCAATGCGTTTGCACTGAACTCCACTCACTCCATGGCTACTGCTGGCTCTGAATCAGAAGGCATCAGCAGCCCTGTGGAGACAGACACACTGAAGATTGAGGAAGTTCAGGCACCAGCTACAGGAACCCGCAAGGCCAAAGTCCTTTACGATTATGATGCTGCTGACTCCAGTGAACTCTCCCTTTTAGCTGATGAGGTGAGATTTCATCATCAACCTGCAGCTAGCAGGTCGAATAATGACCGTTGGCCACGGACCAAAAATCTCTCTAGGTCTAGGTCTAAACAACAGCCTCACTCATGTGGCATTTGCTGATTCAAGTAATGCGTCTGCCCATCTGCCTGAAGGTTAATGTTTTATTTCCTAAGTGTATACAGTTTTTCTGACGATAGTGGAGTCTGTCTTTACTTGAGATGGCTCGCCTCTGCTATAAAGCTTTGTTGGAAAACCTAATTAGTGTTCTAGTTCTTAGGAACTTCAGGGACCCTGATATTAAAATACTCATTCATACATAGGGATGGGTTCTGATGGCCATTTCCATTTTGGATCTGGTTCCTGATTGGCAGAATATTCATTAAGCTCAGATGCTAACAAATTTCCAATCAAAACTTGTTTCTCTTGTGTTAGCAAAGACCCATGGAAAACATATAGGTAGCAACTTCTCATTTGTCTCTGTTGCTGGTTAAAATTAGATCAGCTGTGGCTGATTAACGTTATTTGAAGAAAGTTTCTCGATAAGTACGGTAGGCTACAGATATTAATTGGATGTGTCAGAAACACTTAATGAACATTTCATATATTATGTTTCATTTTCTGGTTGTTTGCTCAGGTTGTGAACATTAAAAATTGTAGTGTTTCTGCCAGCCAACACAAGGCGATTAGACATCTTTGAGTTGGAGTTACTTTAGCTTTTAGTTACTTGCACATGTTAAACTTAATAAGATTTGATAAGGAATTTGAAAAGATCCGGATTTGATAGGTGGATTTGATACTGGATTTAAATTTGATAAAATGCTAAACCCCATCCTTAAACATACATAAGAGTCAGAACAACTTTATTTACAATGCATTCACGCTCTATACACAGGTAGATATGGATGCATAGGGATATGGGAAGGCAAACGGGGTTATGGTAAAAATAACATTAGAAGAAATAATATTAGTGAAGCATATCTTTTGTACAATACTGATGGCTTTTAGAGTTCAGGTGCTTGCCAATAGTATGTAACAGTAGTGATAGGATATGAGGGGAGAGAGAGATAACATGCAACAAAGGCCGGAGTCGAACTGGTGACGCAGAGTTTGTGTCTTGATTGTGTCGATAGGATCGGCACTACCTGCGGTGACAAATACATGGCAGTTCATGTGACTGCTTCACAATGAAGGCCCTCTGTTTTGCCAGTTAAACACTTTTAATGGGAAGCAACAGCAGTAGGAAATGTTGGGTTAGCATTAGCAGTGACTTAATCCAGCTCTGATACAACTGTAGGAGAGTGAACAGTAAACAGTGAGGCTGCTATCAATAAGTTCAAATTACAAACAATAACACTGGATTACTTGCTGCGATTCCTGTGTGTCCCTCGTGGGTAAGTATGTAATTGGAATCCAGAGCGGGAATGGCGGACTCCGCCACTAACAATGAAAACTATTACATGGAGAGTTAACTGCAGAATGTAAATATATTGAATGGTTATTGCTGAAAAAATGCTAGAATAAAAAGAATCAAAAACAGGGTTTGATTTCATGAAAATTTAAGGAGTATAATTTAAAATAGCCCTGCCTTTTCAGACTTGTTACCACCAGCTTGTCACTGGTCTTTCCACATACCACTGTATCACCCCGCAATGAAAATGGAGGCCATAGTCTTATAATGTCAGCTTTTTTTCCTCATTTTTTAAAAAAATATTTTGTTTTGTTTTAAAGCGTCTTTTAACCCTGTTAACCTTTGCTCTAGCTGTACATTTTGACTATTGGTCAAAAGTGTCCATGTGCTCTGTGTTACAGCTCATTACAGTTTACACAGTGCCGGGAATGGACTCTGACTGGCTGATTGGAGAGAGAGGAAACCAGAAAGGAAAAGTGCCTGTCACATACCTGGAGCTTCTCAGCTAAAGAACACACACGCCTTGACACACACACACACACACACACACACACACACACACACACACACACACACATGCATGTGTGTGAGTGGGTACTACTAAAGCCATGAGGATATTTCATTCACTTAAATTCATTTCACACTCTTACACTAACTTGTGACCTTTAATAGCATTCTTCCACAGTAAGCATTAGCAAAAGTGTTAGGTTAAACACACACACTCATCCGTTTGTAGTGTATTCTCATGACACTGACAGCAGTGATAATGGAGACATTGGTACAGTGAGTACAGGAAAATCCTCACGGGGATGGTTAACATTCCTTATAGATTTGTTTGGTGATATTGATGATGTTTTTTTTCCTATTTATTTTCTATTTATTGTTGTGCATCCCAAAGGTTCAGGTAGACCTTTCCATGGTTGGATGAAGTTGCTGTGACAAACTCTGACACACTGTCTTCAGAGGGATTTCCATCCAAATTATGTTGACTTGTTTTATTGCCTCTTAAAGCCGCCTTTGTTTGTAAATTCATTGCTGAACTCCAGAAATACTTTGTACTATTTCTGTTTAACTCTGTATCAACGTTAGAAGTGTAAGGTTGCACTGATCTGCCTCTGAGTGAGGAAATGTTGGACTGCAGGCAGCAGTAAGGATAAAACAAACATGCAATAATTCTTCCTAGATTCTCCCAGTTAAAGGGCTGATGACAAGTCTTATCCTTCAGTTAAGTTAGTTAAGTACAGTTCATCTCTGAATGACAGATGCGCCTCATTGAAGAAGTGAAAACAAACATGGGCAAACAGACAATGGATCATTGTGACCACATGACATTATTTTCTGTTGACGTATTAGATTCCTTGTAATTGTGGAAAACTATTAATCCCACTTTATGGTTTATTTTAAATCCATGAATAAAAATGAAAGATGAGACTGCTTCCTAGTTTTAGAGCAGAAATGTGTTCTGTTCTTCCCCTTTCTTCCAATACAGCATAACAGAATTGCATTTCTTGGGTGTTGTATCTTTTTTTATCCTCGCTGAAAGCATTAAATATGACAAAAATTAGCTTACACTAAAGACCAATAACTATAAAACAGCAAATAAAGTTTTTCATGGATGTTTTAGCATCCTTAACTCTTGGGAAGCAAATTTTGCCTTAACTGCTAATTGAAATGAATGTACTTTCTGTGTTATTTCAAGTGACAATAACATTTTGTGGACATTTTGGATGGAACATAACCAGCAACAGTTTTGCTTGACTGAGTCATGTCATTCACTTGTTTGGATTAGACTTCCCTATATGGCCTTTTGGGTTGGTTTGGTTGGGTTTTTTTGCCTCTCACGCCTTTCCACAGCACTGAAGATGTCCCTTTGAACAATATGAACACCTGTGCAACAAATAAACATGAACACTCCCATCCTAACTGCCTTAAGACGATGGGAAGAAACTGCTAAGGCCATCTGCTGCAAACCAGAGAATGTGCTCTTCATGACAAAGTGTCCAGAGAACATACACCACGTACGGCATGCAAGACTGTAACTCCTTCTAATCCCGCGTGTGTTTGTGTGACTTTGGTTTCCCCTTGAGTGTTTTTTTGAATTTACAACGTTCCTGTCTGTTGCTGTTTTGTCTGTTAATACTTTAAAGTGTCTTCAGTCTTAGTGCTGCATGTAGCTACAGCTAGTAGCCTGTCCTGCTGGACATGTGAGTGTGTATACGAGTATATGATGTAGCTAAGTCTGTTTGTGTGAGATCTGGAGCACCAAAATGTTTGCACAAAAACCCAATGTGCTCTCTCACATCCTATATGTGTACATGCATGCACTCTGTCTTTTTTTTTTTT
>NTHP01000078.1:884689-895519 GCA_003416845.1 Oplegnathus fasciatus
ACAGTGAGGATTATGTTTGTTTTTTATGTATCAACAACTATTGGATGAATTGCCATTTTGGGACAAGTATCCATGGTCCATCCATGGATGAAGTCTACTGGCTTTGGCGACCCTCTCACTTTTCACGTAGTGCCACCAGCAGTCACAGTTTTCTCTTATCCAGTGAAATATCTCAACTAAAATGCCAACCATCACCATGTCTTTGTGAGCAGGTTAGCACGCTGGTGTAAGCATTTAGCTCATAGCACCACAGTGCCTAAGTACTGTACATTATTATACATCCTCACAGAGCTGCTACATGGCTGTAGACACTTAGTCCTGTTTAGTCTATAACTTATTCACGTCAGGATCGCAGAGGCAGAAGGGCCAGTAGAACAGCACATACCTGGTCAGTTACATATCCACCCCATGCACTGAACAGTCACAGATATTACAGGGTTTTTTTAACAAGTGGTTATACGCATTTCTTAATAGTGAGTTCACTTTTTACTTTTCCCACAGTCGGCACAACAGAACTCAATGTGGACTAAATTGTGGACAACTTTTCATTGCTTTGTCACAAAATGCATTAAATGACAACATCTACACACCATATCATTTATATACTATTTTAAAAACTGTCAAATTTACCTTCAAAACCTAACATAACACAAAATTACTAAAATTAGACTGGAATTTGCCACATTGTGCGACATCTACATCTAAAAACAATCATAAAATCATAAATAAAAATGCATACACTCCTAAATGGGACATTGAGCGCCTATCTTCATTCCTTGGTGGCCTCTATGAAAGACTTGTGCCAGGTGAAGAAAGGGGACAAGTGGGGCAGAATCCAGAACATTTTGTAATTGTATGGGACGATGTGGTGTTTCACGTCTCCTTCCGCCTTACTCTCCATTCTTCAAGCCCATAGGGGAATTCTTTTCCTCGTGGAGGTGGAAAGTTTATGACCAGCAACCACATGATCAGAGGTCCCTGTTGGACGCAATGAGTGCTGGATGTACACGTATCAGCAGAAGATTGCCAGGGATGGATCGGACATGCAGAAAAGACTCTTTCCCAAGTTTATTGCAAGAGAGGACATAAGGTGTGACGTGGATAGCCAAATGTAAAAGACAGTGTTGACTAGCACTGTTGTATTTCTACATTTGTAGCTATTCTATAAATGTATGTATAGTCAGTATGTATATATTGTGACATACTCTATACTGTAAGGTAGCACAATCCATGCATTAAAGAAGTGCACTTCTTTTTGCTGTAATAGAATCTTGGTTTCATGGTGCTAAATAGGTAAATAAACAAATAAAAGATACTCCAAAGACAATACTGATACATAATGTAATGCTACCTGTTGTTAGTGGGGTTTTTGTGTAATAAATGACAAAGTGTTACTGGCAAACAAATGTTGTCAGTGTTGGGGTACACAAGTTGATCCTGAGATGTGTGTTGTGCTGAGCTGCATGTCAGTGAGGAGGACTGTCTGTGCAGTTTTGAAAAAGTGAACTCAGTATAGAGAAATGTGTGTTACCAATTGTTAAAAACTGTAAATGACATCATGTGTGTGACCAGTGCAAGAGCATGTTGTATGATGAAAGGGACAGAAGAGTACACGCCGTCTTCTGGATTTCCCCTGCCTGTCCTGAAAGGACTAAAAGTTCAGTAGTCCACGTGAATCCTCAAGCATCTCCACAGTGGGACAGCCCTCACAGACAGACTCAAGGGCGTGTGCTGAACATACAGTAATACCACTTAAGTCTGCGAGTCAGTAAGGGCAGACAATGGCACTAGACCACCACATGTGCTCACCATGTGCCCCCAGGCCAGCTGAGAGACGTTATGTCTCCAGCGTGTCCTGGGTCAGCCCCAGGCACTCCTCCCATTTGGTTGTGGCCTTACAGCGGCCGGAGCAACTTCGGTTTGCTCCTCTTTGTATTACAAGGCCATGGCAAGGCTCCAGAGCCTGTACCTTTCTGAATCATTCAGGGTTTTCTCCCTTCAGCTGCACCTTGACTTTGATCTTTGACAGCTGACAGTCGGAATGAAGACTCACATAACTCACAAGAACCAGTGGACTAGGAGTGTCACAGACAGGGTAGGGAAGTCAGAAAGTATGTGAATGAGACATACAAACACATTGTTGGTTTTGGTCTTTTCACACGATTTGTTGGCAATAACAAAAATATAGAATATCACCAGCCTTGTCATTTAAGCTCCACAGTGGATGGACTCGTTATGTTCTCAACTTTGTTTTGTGGGACACTGAGACTGAAGCCAAAGTTTACCACCTGTTTATGTACCATTGCATCTTGGCACCATGACCATCACTTTGATAATGGAGCATTGATCATATATCATTTATCTTCACTGATTTAGCAATGAATATAAATAAAACCCTCCACCTCCAACCTAAACCTTGCCACTGTTTGGACCTATCTCCTATCATTACTGGCATTTCATTGATCCAGTTTTACACTGTTTTGCAGAGATTGACACCCCTGGATGTCTTTCAAACTGATCAGGGAACAGAACATCACATGCTTAAAAGGATTTCTGACCTTTGGATGTGGTCAGTTTGTCATTCACTTACTCACTGTGCTGAGAAAAGATTAACCAGACAATTTCTGGCTAGTTCTGTGATGCTGTATTTCCATTTCCCTTTTTGTAGACTGTGGTTCATGGTGTGCCCTTGCACTGTGATGTAATAGTGAATTGCTCTGTCTGAAAACAGGACTCATTGTCTGACTCGACAGTCTGTTAAATCAAAGTGGGGCCTTTTGTAACATAAAGCAGTTTTAGATTTTCTTTAGTAACTGCATTTCAGATTTATTTGGTGGAAAGTTACTTCAAGTGTTCTCTTTAGGATACATCTTTACTGCAAATAAAAAAAACTTTTCATCTTTATGTTGTGTCTTTTGCCTGCAAAGTGTAAATTTACTCCACTCTGTCATGGTCCTGGGTCGTGCCTCTAGTCATCTCCCTAGTGTTTCCCCCTCCCTGTGTTCTCTGTGATCCCATTTGTCTCTCTCTTGTTGTGTTCTGTGTTGTCTGCCATGTCTCGTTCCCTGCTCTAGTCTTGTCCTTGTCTGTTTTCAGTTTAGTTATGCACATTTCCTGTTTTAGTTTGTATCCTTACCTCTCCTCTCATGTCCAACACTTCACTTCCTGTGTTTCCCTGTTTGATTACCTGCTCCGCCCCGATTAGTTTCACCTGTCCCTCGTTAGTCCATTCACCTGTCTCCACTTCCCTATCAGCCACTCACTATATATATATATACATATATATATATATATATATCACTTCCTTCCTTTGTTCTTTGTCAGTTCGTCTGCGTTTCATCCATATGTTTCCTGTGCTTCCCATGTCTACCTGGATGTTGCCTGTTCCTGCAGCAAGACTTTTTACTGAATAAAATTCTGCACCTACCCTGCCTTCGAGCTGTCTGCGTTTGGGTCCACCCTGCACCACCATAACAGTATGAACTGACCAAGACATGGCCCAGCAGACAGAGGCTATTCACGGGACGACATTGGTGAGGCACTTCCCTCCATTTCATCCCTGCTTCAAATGACTGAAAATGACTGTATTGAGCGCAGGGTGGCTGCTTTTACGCTTGCACTCCGGGTATTTGCACCTAAGCCTGGGCTAGCAAGGCAGCTACCTGGAGTAAAGGAAGGACTGTCAGCTGCTCTGGCCACCTTGTCTGCTAGTAACCAGCCCACTAGCTTCCTGTCTTCTCCTCAGTCTGTATCCCCGTCTGCTAGCAACCAGACTGCTAGCTTCCTGTCTGATTCTCGGCCTGCTATCAACCAGCCAACCAGCTTCCTGTCTGCATCTCAGCCTGCTAGCAACCAGCCCGCTAGCTTCTTGTCTCATCCTCGGCCTGCTAGCCTCCAGTCGGCTAGCCCCCAGCTGGCTAGCCTCCAATCTGCCAGCCCCCAGCCAGCTAGCATCCAGCCTGCTAGCCTCCAGCTGGTTTCCCAGTTCGCCAGCCATCACCTCAACCTGAACTCCAGACAATTCGGCTCGGGTTTCTAAGCCTGCAGCCTGCCTGTCCTGTCCCGGCTAGCCAGCAGTCTCCTTGGGAGGGTACTCACCTGGCCATTTTCACGGGGTCCCGTGGAGGCCACAGAGGGAGACGTGGCTCCCCGACGTCATCAGCAACCTCCAGCCCAACCACCAGTCCTGCCTGGTTCCTCGTCTGTGGTCCAGCCGACAACAGCTCCTGGTCCTCCGTAGGCAGTCCGGCTGACACCTGCTCCTGGTTCCTCGTCAGAGGTCCGGCCAACACCTGCTCCTGGTTCTACATCGGCGGCCCAGCCGACACCTGCTTCTGGTCCCCTGTCGGCTGTCCCTGCTGACTTCCAGCCTGAACTTTCTGGTCTCTGGTCCATTCCTGCCGACACCCTGCCTGAAACCCTGTCAGCTGTCTCTGCTGACGCCTAGGCAGAACCCCAGTCAGTGGCACGGTCGATACCTGTTCCAGAGCTGCAGCGGTCCCCAGTCCCTGAGCTGCGGTTGTCTCCTGTTCCTGTGCTGCAGCAATCCACAAAGCCTGAGCTGCAGCAGCCACCAGTTCCAGAGCTGCAGCAGCCACCAGTTCCAGAGCTGCAGCAGCCACCAGTTCCAGAGCTGCAGCAGCCACCGGTTCCTGAGCTGCAGCAGCCTCATGTTTCCGAGCTGCAGCGGTCCCTAGCTCCTGTGCTGCAGCGGTCCCTAGCTCCTGAGCTGCATCGGTCCCTAGCTCCTGAGCTGCATCGGTCCCTAGCTCCTGAGCTGCATCAGCCACCGGTTCCTGAGCTGCAGCAGTTTCCTGTTTCCGAGCTGCAGTTGTCTCCTGTTCCTGTGCTGCAACACTCCGCTGAGCCTGAGCTGCAACAGTCCTCAGTTCCTGTGTGGCAGCAGTCTCTTCTGACTGTGCTTCAGCAGCCTCCAGTTTCCCTGGCTCCACTGACCTCCTGCTCAGCCCTCCTGTCGCTGGCCTCCAGTCCTGCTGTCCTGTTGCAGGGTTGGCCTCCAGAGGGGATCCGCCTTCGCCGCTGGCCTCCCGAGGGATTCTGCCTGTGCCGTCCTCCTGAGCAGCTTCATCAGTCTGGGCATCCTCCTGCATGCCCGCCTGAGGCTCTGATTAGTTTCACCTGTCCCTCGTTAGTCCACTCACCTATCAGCCACTCACTATATATATCAGTTCCCTTCTTTTGTTCTTTGTCAGTTCGTCTGCGTTTCATCCATGTGTTTCCCGTGCTTCCCATATCTACCTGGATGTTGCCTGCTCTGCCTGTTCCTGCATTAAGACTTTTTACTGAATAAAATACCTGTTATTCTGCCCCTACCCTGCCTTCGAGCTGTCTGCGTTTGGGTCCACCCTGCACCACCATAACACACTCATTTAAGTTAGTAGCATCACATTACTGTGGGTGGGAAGAAGAAGTCAAATTCTCATGAGATTCTTCTTGTTCTTTCAAAACGGAATAGGACTCAACATGACCGAGCATGTAATTAATAGTGACGAGGCTTTGCAGCTGCACGCTGGTAAAACCTCTGCAGAGTGAGTCAGCAATCACCCACGCTTTTCAGGAAGCCACATATAAAGGAACTCTCAGGAACAATCAGTCATGTCAGTTTCAAATATTCATCCCCTGTAGGCTTGAAAGGCAGCTCTGAACTGATTGTAGATTTCTCTTTTGTGGCGGACAGCAGCTGCAGTCAGCTTGGGTTCCCAGCAGTTATGGGCTCCAAAAGTGACCCACCCAGAGTCGAAGCAAAACAAAGTGTCAACAAGACTGTAGAAACGTCTCAAAACACCCTGCTATATAATCATGTTCTCTGCCATTGGTCTGTATGTTCCAAACATAGTTTCACCAAAACTAAATACGCTACCTCCATGTTGTAATATTTTCTTTTCATAGCTCTCACTAAATGTAGCATTTTCAGCGATTATTAGCAATGGCACTGATTGTTTGGAATATATCAAAGATATGGTTCAACAGTGGTGACGTTGATTATGCTGCAGGGGTGGCCTGAGATGTTTTGATGGACATTTTAGCCTTTCTTTTTTTTTTTAATCTAATGCCGTGACTCTGGGTCAGTGTTGGAACCCATTGTAACTATTGTGACTCCAAGCTAAATCCAGGTTCTCCACCAAGGAGCATGCTATAGACTATTCAGAGACACGTTTCAAGCCTACAGAAGGTGACTGTACAATTCATTTTCATTTAAGACTGGACAAAAGCTTTTAATGCAACACTTGGGACTGGACAAAAAAACACATCAAAACTGTGCTGGCAAATTTGGATTGCAGCCTAGTCAAATTTGTGTCTGTCTATAATGTTTAAATTAAAACAGACAACAGTAAATTAGTTGTTAATATGCAGATTGCTTCAGTGACCTGTTCTGAATCAAAAGAAAGATTAAACTTCTTGGACATTAGCCTGGTGAAAACTTTGAAATGCATAACAGGCTTGTCTTTCAGGAAATTAATACAATAAAAACCTGTTACAGTGACTTCAGGTGTTGGCTGCAATAATATTATTACTACTCCAATGATTTGGTGTTGCACTTTCATTAAGTTACAGGGCTCACAAGAGACAAAATTAGAAAAGAAGTATCGATCAAAAGTAAAGCAGCAGATAGAGATATTCTGACAGTCTATATTATGGGTGATGCTAGAAAAAAAACGGATCCTACAATTCCCATATTGCAATTCAATAGGATCTAAGGTCGGTAGACCTTCTCTGCTTGGTAAAAGTCTTTCAAACTCCACGCCCCAAGTTCACAACACAGACTTTGTTATAAAATTAAAGTTCTGAAATGATATTAAAATAACTCGGATGACATCACTGAGCACATTATACAACTATTTTCAAAGGTCGAGAAGTACCTCCCATGACGAGTAAACTTCACATGTACAATTGGTGGAGTGGCCCTTTAATGTAAGGACAGCTTTTAAAAGAAGCACTATTTTGTTTCTTTCACAGATACTCAGCTGCCATTTGAATGTTTCAATCAGTCAAAGTGACTGCTGCTCCAGGACTGTACAGAGAACAAGGTGATGTGGTGGGAGGTGGACATGAAATTAATTCAAATCTTCACCACTCATCATAATTATTGCTGCTGCACACACCCACAAACAACCAAGAGCATTCCTAACATTGTTACCATAGCAAAACTGTAGGCGGCACAGAAAGTGACATCAGGGAAGATCCTCTTCATTACATCATCCAAAGAGGACTTCCAAAGAGGATTTCCAAAGAACAGAAACCCATGTCTTTTAGGGTGTTACTGTTTGTTTTGGTTTTGATGAGACCAACTGCCTGTTGATTCTGTACATTAGGGGGGAGGGGTGTTATGGTTTTAATATTGTAAAGAATTTATCATGACTTATGTCAAAACAACTTAATTTGTGCTTTACATGTAACACAGTTGTTACACAAAAATCTTTACAAAAATCTTTACACACAGGTGGGTTAAGAACCTGTCAGACAGAGAACTTACCCACCCAGAGAAAGAGGTCTTAGCCAAGGGCTTGAATTTTGCCATGACACCAAAACAGTTACCTATAGTTGATTTGATCACAGCTACAGAATCAGCTATAAAGAAAAACAACCTAACTGGAACAGAAGCTGAACAGCTTAGGTTAAAAGTGTCAGCAGCTTTGTCCAATGCTAAGACCCCCCCTTCCAACCTCACCATTGAGGAGAGGAAAGCGGTAACATCACTCAGCAAGGACCATAGAACCCTACAACACAGAGCTAATAATGTACCCACAAGCTCGCAGGCCCAAGGGGAAGAGCACAAGCACCTGAGGGGTGCCCTCAAAACTTGTGGTTATCCCAGTTGGACCTTTGTGAAAACTGCAGCTGGTTCCAGAAAGAAAACCAACAAAGTGGTTGAGGAACAAAAACAAGACAAACGAAATAACATAGTCATCCCGTATGTGTCTGGGGTATCGGAAAAACTCAGGAGGATCTTTAACAAACACCGTATCCCTGTGTATTTCAAACCCAGCAACACACTCAGACAGAGACTGATACATCCCAAGGACAGAACACCACACACTCACAAAAGCAACCTGGTGTATGCAGTCCAATGCAACGAGGAATGCAAGGACCTCTACATTGGTGAAACCAAACAACCGCTACATAAACGCATGGCCCAACACAGGAGGGCTAACTCCTCAGGCCTAGACTCTGCTGTCTATTTACATCTCAAGGAGAAAGCCCACTCCTTTGAGGACAGCAATGTTCACATCTTGGACAGAGAGGATAGATGGTTTGAAAGAGGAGTAAAGGAAGCCATCTATACCAAAATAGAAAAACCATCTCTAAACAGAGGAGGAGGTCTGCGNCCTCTAAGAACAACAGCCGTTCACAAATGGCCTCAGGTGACTCCAACGACTGTCGTTATAACACAATAGAGCACTAACGAAGTCGAAACCATCGTTTCACCATCCCCAACGACCGTCACTCTAACGACTGTCGTTGGCAAATGGAGCACCAACGACCCAATGACATCATTAGCCTTGTGACCGCCTCCTAAGAGGTTAAATACCCAGATCTCCACACCAGCTAGTTGGACCAGTCTAGCCTGGTCAAACAAGCACGAACTGATGAAGCCTCTTGGATGAGAGGTGAAACGTCTTCACAGACAAAACCAAAAATCCAGTTGCGTTCGATTCAATTTCCTTGAGATAATTATGACCTGGATGAATGAGAATATTCACAGGCTTAATATATGAAGTGAAGACTCTGAAGGAATTTAATTAAAGGTATTAAGTGTATTTTTTGGCGAAATGGAAGTTATCACTATATTGACAAGTATGATCCCAGTGAATCATTTCCAGTGAGAAACATGCTGTCTTCACTTAGAGATTATTTTTACAGAGTAGTACAGAAGACTGATAGAGAGCTTTGTCTCATGGTGCAACCACAATCACCTGAAGCTCAATATCAGCAAAACCAATGAGCTTGTGGTGGACTACCAAAGGAACAGGAGGCCCCCTGTCCTGGTTGTCATCCAGGGAGAAGAAGTGAAGAAGGTTTACTCATACAAGTACTTTGGGGTCCAAATCAATAAAAAAATGGACTGGACTCACAACACTGAAGCTCTCTGCAGGGAGGGACAGAACAGACTGTTCTTCCTGAGGTTTCTTCCATTTTGTCCATTAATTGTTCCTCATCCGACTTAAGGGTCTAAGGATAGAGGATGTTGTTTGCTGTACTGATTGTGAAGCCCATTGAGGCAAATTATTCCTTGTATGTGTTCATGTGCTTGGCCAATAAAGCTGATTCTGATAGACCACAAAGTTGTAGCCATGACAGTAGACAATGCTTCAAATATGGATGTTGCCGCAAAGAAGCTACAAATTCTAAAATGCGGATGCTTCACACACATCTTGAACCCAGTCGCACAGAAGATCTATACAGTCACCACTATAGTGTCAAGGTGAGCACCCAAGATTAGTGTCACCACTTCAGTTTCCAACCAAATGTGAAATATGGTCACAATCTCCTCTTCTGTTCCTGCGTTATGGCGTTGAATAATAGCCAAAAAGTGTTTTTCCAGGACAGTATGATGTCACAGTGAAGTTGACCTTTGACCTTTTGGGTAAAAAATGTCATCACTTCATCATTTTATCCTATTAGACATTTGTGTGAAATCTTGTAATAATTAGCGTATGAATTCTTGAGTTATGGCCTTTGACCACCAAATTCTAATCAGTTCATCCATAAGTCCAAGTGAAGTAAAACAGTTACAAGGAAATCAACAGTTACAAAGAAATAGTCATGCACAGGACTGCCATAAAACCTTCATAAAACATCATAATGTCCTGGAAAAGCACTTTTTGGCCATTCTTCATCACCATAACTGCTATTATTTTTATATAACAATCTTGGTTTATACAAAAAATGAAAATATAAAAATAAAAAATAAAAGCTGCTTCAGACTTCCGATTATGGCGTCTACCTGAGCAGCAGCAAGAGTCTGAGACCAACTGGGTTTGAATTTGCACTTTTCTTGCTTCAGACTTGTTATTTAAACACTTTGCAATGTAAAAATGCCAAACAGACATAAAACAGGCTGAAACTAGAATTACCACCCTGTGGTTATATGCCTCCCCCAACCAGTCAAGTTGCAGTTTACATCCATGTCTGTCCAGACTCATATAATATATGTAGTGAATGAAGACTTTAAAGGAATTTAATAAAAGATATTAAGTGTATTTCCCAAACTATGTCAAACTATTCCTTTAAAGATTTACTTTAAAGGACGTTTGTTACAGCATGTTACAAGGAAATGTTACAGCTTACAGGCGTTAGGTTAAAGTTAAGCCGGTTTCTTTTACATTAATGTAAAAGTCAGAGTGTAAATAAAAAAATGTGGAGAAAATTCAACCATAGTAGGTTTCACTATACGACTATGATTGCTAATAACCTGTGAAAGAAACATAGATGTGTTTTAGTTGTCAATAATGCTTATTGTGAAGGAATTTTTCTTCTTTATGGTGATTCCCCAGGTCACATTTGAGTCAGTTGCAAACCTAAGAGCAGAAGGTCTTGATCTGTCTTTTTCAGAGAAATAGCTCAACTCTCTGTCTCCTAAGACTTGGCCGATGTGCAAGGGCATATTCTGGCATCTTTTAAGAATGTGCGGATTGGGGCCTTAAGAGACATATCTCAAGGAAAATTGAATCGAACGCAACTGGATTTTTTTGGTTTTGTCTGTGAAGACGTTTCACCTCTCATCCAAGAGGCTTCATCAGTTCGTGCTTGTTAAACCAGGCTAGACTGGTTAATCCAGTTGCGTTCGATTCAATTTTCCTTGAGATA
>NTHP01000078.1:905959-922844 GCA_003416845.1 Oplegnathus fasciatus
AGGTGAGGGAACACAGGTGAAGGTGGTTGCACTGATCAGGTGGGAGTGGCCGGCAGGTGAGTGGAAAAGTACTGGCAGAACTGGCAGAAGGGATGGAAGGCCAGGAGCGGATCATGACAGAGTATTTTGATCAGTGAACCACCCGTTACACTGTGGTACATGCGCATGAGAAGTTCTCTTTCAATCTGCATTGGAAACTGAAGGAGACAGGTATGTTGACGGAGTATTTCGCTTCTAAAGAGCAATGCAAGACAGTTGTAACGTATAAAGCGGAAGTCTGTACTGAAAGGCATTTTAAAGTTATTGGAAGAGTTAGCATTGCATTGTTCTCAACTGTGTTCTTTTGAAGTGCCAAAATCTATTCACAGTCCACACAGAAACCATCTTATCATAGTTAAAACCACCTCTTCAAACCCTGCTGTCGAATCAGCTCTCATGTGTTTACTCAATGTAAGATCCCTTGAAAATAAATCTTTTATCTGCCGAGATTTTAATATAACTAACAACATTAACTTTTTTATCATCACAGAGTCTTGGATAAATCCTGATGAATGTGCCCCTCTGATTGAGTCATCACCCCCAGAATATTTATTTTTCCACCAATCGAGACTGACAGGCAGAGGTGGTGGCCTTGCAGTGATTCACAGAAACGATTTTAGTTGCTCTTCAGTCTCACTTGGCTGTTTCTCCACCTTCAAGAGTCTTGGTTTTATTCTGAAAAATAAATTGCCCATTTTATGTGTTTTAATCTACAGACCCCCTAAACATATTTCAGGTACAGACCTTTTATCAGTCATTATGCTACAATATGACAGAGTTCTTATTCTTGGTGATTTTAATATCCATGTTTGTTGCCCTTCTTCCTCCTCGTTTACTTCTGATTTTATCAAACTTTTAGATTCCTTTAATCTTACCCAATATGTTAACCATTCCAGCCACTTAAAAGGACACACTCTTGACCTTGTGCTCTCCTATGGGTTCTGTGTGGTCGATTTTGCCATGTCTGATCATAAGGCAGTGCTCTTCCAGGTTCCACTCCTCTCTCCTGACCCCAAACCCCCCACACTGATTCGCTCCCGCCCCTTAAATTCATCCTCTGTGCCTCATTTCTGCCAAGCTTTTACTGCCTCAAACACATTTTTTAACACATTTTTTAATACCAATGATTACCAGAGTCTCTCGGTAGAGGAGCTTGTCAGTGTTTTTAATAACTCATGTACCAAGATTTTAGATTCTATAGCTCCAGTCAGATACAAAAATTTAAAATCCCCCTCTCTTCCATGGTTCAATGAAGAAATAAAGAGTTTATCAAGACAATGCAGAAAGGCGGAGCGGAAGTGGAAAAAGGACAAACACAGTGCCTCCCTTGCTTCCTTCAAATATCTGATGTTTACCTATCAGTGTAAAATCAAAGAAGCAAGAAACTCATATTTCTCACAACTGATCGCTAAACAGGGTCATAATCCCAGAATCCTTTTTAAAACCATCAACTCTGTGATTGCTCCCCCACCTAACCAGCCAGCTGCATGAGTCTGCTGTTCTCCCTCTCTGATGACATCTGCTCCATATCATATCCAGTAACTCCAGTACCTACGTAACACTCCATTTCCTGCGGCATAAATGTGTTTGAGAAATGATAGTATGCGGTTTCTGCTGTAAATTATATGTGACAAGTTGCACTAAAATTGGAGAATGAATCATTATTTTCATTCAACGACTATATCAAAGTAACTGAGAAAGAACGTAATCTATGAGTAATGAAGGAGCTAGAGCAGTGTTTACAGGAACACTGCCTTCTGCCAGGGAGATAGTAGAGCCCTCCTGGGCAATGCGCGTCACACTTGGGAAGTGTTGTAGAAAAGAGCAAAATTGACCTGCATCAACTCTCTGTTATTGAAATGAACCAGATCTTCTTCGTACATGTGACAGCAGCCTATTGTGACATTATCTGTTACAGAAAAAGACACAATAAACCCAAAGGCCTTGTTGGAATTTAAAGGGGAACTCCACCAATTTTACACAGTCTGTTTACAGGTCAAAAAATCTGAGGGTGTGAGGCTATATTCGACACTACTGGCATAACACACCCAAATCTCCAAACTGTCAGCTGCGTCATGGTTAATGTAGGCACTAGTTTTTAACAGGAAAGAGGAATGCGTGGAAAAAATTATGATTCGTGGATTTTCATAGAGTCATAGGAATATAGAAAAAGTTTTAACCACACTCAGTTCTGTAACTATTCTTAGATTTTACTTCTGCTTTTACACAATCAAAATGAAAACTGACATCTCCCTGAAAAGATTAACTGACCTGATTGTTACTTTAATACATGCCTTCTACACATTAGAGACTACTGTTAAACGCACAGGGTCTGGTTTAATAGAAATTATTTCAAAACTGATCCTTCTTTGCGCAGGGCCACCACAGGCATGTGTTTGGTCACCAGTTTTACTTTCCCCATATGTATCAGCACTAGGTCAGAGAATGGCATGGAGAGGTTTTTTGATATAACTAGTAGCTATTTGTAAGACTAGTGGAGCTAGATAAGCAAGGATGATGGCCGGACTACTGAGCGGGCCATGGCATTCAGATGAGACTGCATATTGAGCCAGTGGGGCCAGCCAATGTACAGTAGGTTAGCCTGAACAGATCGAACATCGATGTACAGCCAGGCCAAGCTGCCACGTGTTCCTTCTTTTTCTTGGGTGAGAGTAGGAATTAAAGGCAGCTTAAAGGTGCTGCGGTGTTACAGGGTGGACCCAAGAGACAGACAGGGGAGCACAAGAGACACAGGGGTAGTGGGAAACACAAAGGAAAATACTGGGGCACAGCCGTGGCTGTTGTTATGTTCTAGCTTGAGAGGGACCCAAAAGCAGAGCGGAGGCAGGCTAAGGTTGAATGTTCAAAAACAGAGATTTATAGAACAAGGTTAGAATTGTGAGAAGAGCTGATGGCAGGCCGGGGCTGGCAGAGACTGCAGCGTTTGTGAGGGCTGGCTGGGCTGACGGAGACAGCAGCGTGGCAAACAGAATGGTAGGACTGGAGATGGCTCGGAGAGACAGACTGAATGCACGGGAGGCAGTGGACCTGGGGCACAGGCAGACAAAGGTTAGACAGGATTCCAAAAAACACAAGACAAGCTTCGGAGGAACAAAGTTGGCCGTAGCGGTGTTACCACTTGAGGAACTGAACGATCTGGTGAAGACTGGAGTGAAAGGCCAGGGTTTGAGTATTGCAGGTCTAGATTAGTGGATGGTGAACAGGCGTGCAGGAGGAGAGACAGCCGGAGATGATTGAGGCCATGCCCAGACAAACAATCACACACACAGAGAGAGAGACTGACAGGGAACTAACGAGAAACACCAGGGAGGGGAAAAAACAGAGGAGCACAAAGGGATAAGGAGGAGAGCACAGCTGGACCACCACAGCTGGGCACATCAGGTTAGTGTTAGAGAATGATGCCGCCTGTCAGAGGATTTAAGACAGCATAGCCTGATACCCACTGCATGCTCGGTGGATAGATCAAAACATCATCTAGCATGAATACTGGGCCTCCACACATTTCATTGATATTGATAACAATACATGACTTTAGGATCCATATAGTTACAGCCTTTGTTAATATGCTGATGATATGTCCTTACAAAAGAATGACGTTGTAGGTGAAGCAGACCATATGGAATATGCCATAGCCCTACAAGAATGGTGAGATAGGATTGCATTGGAAATATAGTAACATAGGCAATACCAAAGTCATCAACACTGCCAGACATGATAAGACAATCCCCCCTAAATATGCAACCTGTTGTAGGTGCTGATAGTTTCATATATCTTGATACATATGTAGACAAAACTTTGAGTTTTTGAGACTATACTAATCTTTTAGAAATGTATGAAGTGTTTCTACCTAGTCCAGGAGGTTAAATGGCTTTGGTGTTTGACAAAATGTTCTGGGGATTTTTTTATTTTTTATTTCATTTTTTTATTTTAGGCATTGGTAGAAAGTGTTTGTGCATCCTGGTTTGGGAATTTTTGTTGTACACATAAAACCACTTTAGCTAGACTGGTCAACTCAGCCACTGAAATCATTGGGAAACAACCAGTACTGAACACAAAGCCGAATATATTCTGAAAGATACCACCCACCCCCCGTAACTGTTGGCCTATGGGAAGCATTTTAAATGACAATGCAGACAAGTATTGTGTCCAAAGCCTGATACATCTTCTTCCTCTGTGCCATAGAGCTCCATTGTTGTCCAAAAACATCAAAAACACATCAATGACCCACCGTTGCACTGGATGACATGTTCCTTCATCACCATGAACACGCACACTCAAAGGTGTAGTCAAAGACAAATTTCCGCTAAGGTCAACAAGTTGTATTGTATGTTTTCTATTTTTAAGTTGATTCTTAAGTTATCAAATGTGTCATTCTAAAGTCCAGGTCCTGTGAGTCCACATTGTTTCCCTGGTACTTTAGCAGGTTATATGGTCTGATCATGAGACCAGACTTGGTCTGTTTGACCATTATACTAAATATGTTTGTTTATGGTTGCGGCATCATGCTGTGGGTAAGTTTCTCTGAATTGGGCCCTGAAAGGACCGTGAAAATGACAAGCCATCTCAGTTTACCACAGTCTCATGTGTCAAAGTCATAAGACTTTGTGGTGTAAGAAACCCATAGTACTTCCACCTTGGCTGTTGAGAAAGAACAGTCATTGTTTTCACAGCTTTAAAAGCCCACATCAAGAAAACATGAAACAAAAAGCCAATGCTGATGTTTTTCTGGTGCAATGATGAATGCAGCAAAATACAGAGAAATTTTTGAGGAACACCCTGTTGCTGTCTGTAAGAGAACTGTCTCTTGTGAGAAGATTAATCAGCCAGCGAGATAGCAAGCCCAAACATAAAGTCAAAGCCACACAGGAATAACGTCAATGAAAATGTTACCGTAACCAATCCAGAATTTGGCAGAACCTCACTCACTCATGGTCATGGTGACTGTAAACGGGCAGGGCTGGCAAAGACGAATGGAGGACAAGCTGCAGTGCCCAGATGTTCAAAGCTGAAACAGACACATCGTTTTTCGTAATTGGTAACACACATTTCTCAATACTGAGTTCACTTTTTCAAAACTCTTCACACAGTCGGCACAACAGCAGCACAACATGTGGACTAAACTGTTCATCCACTTTTCATTGCTTTGTCACAAAATGCATTCAATGACCACATCTTTCAAATTTCATGAACTGTTTTCTCACTCAGACTGAGCCACCACCAAAACTCTGTGTATTTACACTCCATTTTGCACAGGTTTACATACTGTTGTAAAAAACTGTTAAAATTATATTCAAAACATAACACAAAATCACTCTAGAATTAGACTGCAATTGTATACATTGTGCAACATCTAAAAAAGGAATACAGAATAAAAATGCATAAACCCCTCATTGGGACACTGAGCTATTTTCTTTCTTTGATGACCTCAGTGCATTTGGAACTTAACAGCCAGATTTCTGTAAAAACAAAGATGTGGGCAGGCACATTAATGTGCGTGGTGACAAAAGAATGTGTGTGGAGGTAAAAGGATGTGTTACAGGTCGAAAGTATTATGTGTAAGGGTAGAAGAGTGTGTGTAGGGGTAAAGGAATTTACAAGTGAATAACAGCATGTGGGATGGAATTATCACATGAAAAACAAAATCATGTCATAGCAAGTCAATACTGTTTTATTTCTCAATTGCTTACACACGTTTTCTGAAAGCATGGCTCATTTTCTGAAACCACACAAATACAAAAACTCGCCCACCTCATCAACAGCACAGGCAATGTTCTCCCTGACCAAGCAGCGGGGGAGGTATCGCCTAGCATGGTGAATCCAGCCCTGAAAAGCTTCTACAGCTAAATCTGCACTTGCGTCATGCACTTGCATAGATTGCAGAAGAGGTCACCACATGGTCAACCAAAGTGACTCGAATCTCATCAGAGATTACTGTATGGCTCTGCTTGACCTTGCTCTTCCTCTTCCTTGTCCTCCTCCTCCCCGTCCTCCTCCTCTTACTCTCACTCCTTTCACTCGCTATGCCTCTCTCTCCTATGTTGGCATCCATTGCTTCAAAACAGAAGAGCTCACTTGTGGCCCTTTTATTGCTCTGATTGCTAATTGAACAATTGTGCAACATGTGTTTGCCCATGTGAGGAGTCAGAGTGGATAGTAGGAAATCTAAGTTTAGCATTTTGAATGGCAGCGTGCTCCACGTCGTGTCCTCACAGGAAAGAAGATTGTGCCAAATGTAGAGAATTGCGTGCAAAAAGTGTGGTTTAGAACTACAATCTGAGTGTAAGGCAAGAAATGTGCTTGTATTTTAGCAGAATTGGTTCAGGGGATTGGTACATGAGTACGTACAGGTTGTGGTCATTGTGTCTCAAGTACCAGTTTTTGAGGAAAACTGTAATATCGAAGCTTTAGTCACACAAGCGCAGTAGTGGAGGAAGTATTAATGCTTTACTTAAAAAATTATAAGTAAAAGTCAAAAGTTTGGAATCACCTGTTATATTGATATTTTTCTTCTTTCCTTCAATAATGGCTGTTTTATGTAACACAGACAAAAACAAAAGTATTATTTACATCTGAAATAGTTTTGGCCCCAAAAGAAGAAGAGTTAAATGATTAAAACTTCCACTTAGTGGATGTCCCCACTGTGTTGCTTGATGGGAGAATACTGTTGTAACCACTTTTTCCCCAAATACCTTCAATCCTGAATTTGTTTTCCAGTCCAGAAAAAGTGACCCTCGATCATTACTGAACCACAACGGTGCAGTTGGGCTCTAAATACTTTGGGAACCCGCTTTTCTTTGGGCCCTCTGCAGTCTACTCAGTAGTTAGATCGAACAGGTCTAAACTGTGATTTGTCAGTCCACAGTATGTTCAGCTGATACTCCGTGATCCAGTTCCAACACACCTGTTCATTCCAGCTTGTTACAGGCATTATTGTGCACTTGACACTGAAACTGTTCCTGTTTAAATCTGTATACATTTTGATGCTAAGCTTCCACTTTCTTTTACCAATGACTGGTGATTTCTTACATTCTTATCGAACTGTTGCTCAGAGGGATCTTTGTCTCTTTCTGCCCTTTCAGATGTCAGTCTGGTTGAATCATTGTACAGCGTTTTGTCTCTGTGTACAAAACATTACTTTTTTTGCAAACCCTTCATACAAAACAACATCTGTTTATAAAGAGACTTCCTACAACCTAAAAGCATGAAAGACCATTCAAAATTTAGAGTTGTCCTCTCAGTCATCTGACTGTACTGAATCAAGAGTATATAATAGTTCTATTTTTATTTTACCTATATTTGCTCAGCTTTGTTGTCCTTGTTTAGCTGTATATCTCTTTCTATCTCTATTTCTATTGGAATTGTGTGTGAGAGCAACTTCAAACCAGAGAAACCAAATTCCTTGTGTGTGTACACATACTTGGCCAAAAAAGCTGATTCTCATTCCAATTCTGTCATCAGCGGTCCTACTCAGCCTGTGTAAACAGTTGCATCATGTGTTGAATGGCTCTGGAGGAGCTTTCCAAAGTCTGCAAAAACAACAACAGGTCGGGCTTGGGCATGATAAATTTATAATGGAAACCTTGTGTTACAAACTGTGACATTTGAGAGTCATGGGCATTTACCACTCAGGGAAGATCCAGTGGAAGAAGCCATTGAATTTCACTGTGGGAAATGTAGGATTCTGTGTTTTTAGAGGTCATCCCATATTTGGGAAAAGTCAGGGTGTCTGGGCCTCTTTTTTAAATTTGACTCTTGTTAGTCCTGCAGCTTTATTTCTATAAAGCTGTAGGACTCAATACTAAATTGCTGCCCTTTAATGCCAGCCAATCAGAAACAAGTATTTCCACGCTCATGTTCAGCAACTATTTCTTGAAGCCTGAAACATCCAAAGGACACATGAGATATTCCTACTATCAGATGAAATCCCTCTATGTCCAAAATGTGTTCCAAATGCCAACAAGCCATGTTTTATTTTTGCAGTCATACAATAGGCATTGAAAGTGTTTCAGGAACGTTTTTAATGACTGAAACAAAAGTTCCAAAGTTATATTTAAGTTGATCAGAATACAGCATCTCCATAGAAGTTTAGATTATTCTAAACTTGCATTTATTCTAAAGTTTATTCTAAACTTGCATTTGGTTTTGGTTTCATTACCCCATCACTGGACAGACATGGTCACAGCCCAGTGCACATTTCTCAAAATCTCAGTGGATTCACCTGACATGGACAACCACAGTGGAAGGAACAACAAGCCCAGATATACCAGCCACAGGATTCATTTCTATCTTATCAAGCACATCCCACTGATAGTACAAACTTAATAACGTATTCATGCATTTTACATTCTTTTTTATGATTCAGTAAATATACAATATTCAGAAAATAACACACAACACAATTGTTATAGATATTACATGAATATTATAATATTGTAAAACCTCTAGGGCTTAAAGTACCCAGCTTAGCGATATAATGCAATGGAAACAAGGACACTTAACATTATTGTAAATCACTCAACTTACCAAATGGGCCTCTTGGAAAGATTCAATTGAATAACCTGAGGAACATGCAATGGCTGAGAGAGAAAAGCTGAATCAGCAGCCAGGATAGGTGGGGCAAAGTAAGAGAAAAATTCCAGAACGTGATTCATTTTGATGACTAAGTGGTCATGGGTCACCAACAGTCCATTCAGGAGCTGGGAATTGCCTATTACCATATGACAATATTATGGCTGTAAAAAACAGTGGTTATCTTATCTCAAGGAAATTGAATTGAACGCAACTGGATTTTTGGTTTTGTCTGTGAAGACGTTTCACCTCTCATCCAAGAGGCTTCATCAGTTCGTGCTTGTTTAACCAGGCTAGACTGGTCCAACTAGCTGGTGTGGAGATCTGGGTATTTAACCTCTAAGGAGGCGGTCACAAGGCCAATGATGTCATTGGGTCGTTAGTGCTCCATTTGCCAACGACAGTCGTTAGAGTGACGGTCGTTGGGGATGGTGAAACGATGGTTTCGACTTCGTTAGTGCTCTATTGTGTTATAACGACATCTCTAAACAGAGGCATTGTAAATTGGAGATAGGTGGTGTCGCAGACCTCCTCCTCTGTTTAGAGATCTCTAAACAGAGGCATTGTAAATTGGAGATAGGTGGTGTCGCAGACCTCCTCCTCTCAAAATCCAGTTGGTTCGATTCAATTTCCTTGAGATAACTATGACCTGGATGAATGAGAATATTCACAGGCTTAGTGGTTATCTTACAGCACGCGATACGAAACAGTTCTTTTTCACAGCACTGTACATCACAGGGAAAAATCAACATTACCCTTTACGCACATCATTCCACAACAATGGCAGAAATACATGAAGTATAACACATCATCACACAGCAACGACAGGCAAAAACAACATGAAAACAAGACTCGTAGTTTCCTCAGAGAGTCACCCTCACGGCTTCTGCACCTCAGGGACCTGTACCTGCGCCCAGAGAGCAGTACAGTGAAGTGGCGATTGAGTGGGTGTGTCCTGTGCTATTGTATTTGCAACAATGCCTGTTGATGGCCTTACAATTGAGCTCTGAGAGGTTGGGTGTGGGGAGACCTATTGTCTTGGCAACAGTGTTGGTTATGTGTGGGAGTTTGACTCAGTTTGTGACAGAGAGCATGTTGAAGAAACATGTGGAGCAGTGGAGCAGGATGGGTTGGACAATACTTTGGTACAACAGGAGGAGGAGATGGGGGGCGAGTCCTTTGAGTTTACAGATGGCTGACAGTCTTTGACAGCACCTTTTTAAAAATGTCCTTTGTATGCAGGTCGAAGCTGAGTTTATTGTCCAGCTTATATAAATCTTCCCTTTGTAAACCAAGAATGGGTTTGTCAGGACAAGAGATAATAAACATGAAAATAATGGAGCAATTACTGTATCTTGTTTCTCTGACTCATGCTTTTCTTTCCCTTCAGCTCTGGAACAGTTTTGGAAATAAAAACTTTCCGCTCATTTGTGGTTAGAGATAAACTCCCGTGTTCACTGATTAGAGGGCCTGAGGGATGCCCAGAATCCCCAAATTGAGCAAGTGTGAGAAACGTTTTGGACATTAGGGAACGTCTCAAAAGTTAGGACAAAAAGGAACACACAGTTTTCCTGCACACTGACAGAAGGGAATTGCTCAGTGTTCTGTCGTTTATTGACTTTTCTTTTAGAGACTCTGCACAACACACACATACAAATATAAAAATTCACAAATCATATGATCATTTCTTTCAAAGTAGGAAAAAGTCAATTTGCATAGCACCAACTCAGAGTACACAGAGTGCCCAGCAAGCAATTAATTAAATAATTAAATAAAAACCACATCTTTAACCTTGTTAAATAGGCCTATATAAGCATACATGTACAACAGCACCTTGCATATACAAAAATAAAACCCTTTCCATATATTTTTATCAGCTTACAGTGAGCCCCATGGTGAGAAACGTCAAATTCATCCAGACACAAATACAGCAGTGGTATGATCCCTTTGTAATCCATGACCAGATCTACAGCAGAGTATTCTGACATTACTCAAGCATCTTGAGTCAGATGTGCAGCCACTTCGGCGTCTGACTCAGAGCCATCACCTGCCAGACAGAGCTGACAATACTGTGGTTTAGGTGTTTCCCACATTGAATGTACATTCATCCACTTGACCTTTCCAGCACATTCCCTGTCCTGGCATTTTCCAACATTACTTCAAGCACTGGAAAGGCCAATCCAAACTTTAAAAGGTACAAAAAATATATATTGCTGTTTTGTCCTGGGCAGTAGTGAAAGTTGTTCCGCATTTTTCATCTTTATTGTTTGATAAACACATTTAGACATGCCACAAAAATGTTATCATGGCCTGCGTGGGTGTGGGCTGGGTTTATGTGTGACAGTTTGCCAGTAACTCTGCACTGTTAACCACTCTTCAAACCTACCTTATAAGGCAAGTACAAATAATAACACAGAGCAATTCAGCCTTTTATGGTATTGCCATCCACAGAAGGATATACACTACATCTGGGCTGTTTACTCAAGTTACTGTAATTCTGTGTACTAAATAACCAATGTTGTCCTACAGCACCAATCACATTCAGCTTGTAGGATAAAATTTACATGCTACTATGGTAAAAATGACCAATCACTTGACTTCTCCTAATAATTCTCTTAATACTAGTGTTACAAAGTGCAGTCAAAAATCCGCCAGTGTTCCTTGAGCCAATCTGTCCTTGGATGTTGCTCTTCAAATATCACTGTACTCCTGTCATTCTGTCCTCTCTCCTACCTTCACGGCCTTACGTTTAATGAAGGTGCTTCACGCCAAACTAACATAATGGTACGCCTAACTTTGCATGTTTCCAATTGATATTTCCTTATTGAAAAGACAGTAATTGACTCAGCTTTAATCTTAGTGAACATTTTTACACAGGGTTTAACACACTGACCTACTGTTAACCATTTTAAGTAACAGCTATCAAATAATGTGACCTGATTCCAACAGTGAAAAAAGACATGCCGGTTGGCCAAATTAAGACAGGGGTCACAATTTCCAGCAAGGGCGACCATATTATTGCTATCCCGTCAAAAGGTGAAACTTTAAATAAAATTTCTAATTGGCTCCGCAGATTTTTAAAGAGAGATTTAGACGAAACAGGTGTGGTAGTAATGCCACTATCCACTTGTAAACAAAAAAATATTAACATCTAATAAGCACACTGCCATCTCTGAGCCCTGTCATACTCCCGAGGGAATAAACTGTTTCATTTTCTCCCAGTGCCATTGTCAGGACACCAGATCAATCTGTTCATTATTTTTTGTTTAATGGATTTCTTAGTCTGTAAAATGTCAGAAAACACTTAACAAAGGTGGTGTCTTCGAATTGCTTGCAGTCCAAATCACAGAGATATTCGATTGACAATGATATTTTCTCTTAATTTATAAACTACTTTTTTCAAAGTTGTCTTGTTTCTGCACCAAAGATCATGACAAAATGCTTATTCTTATTCCAAACATATAAGATATACAGGATATATTTAATACAGCTGATAGTGCATATTCTGCCAAAGGGCTGTGGAGTTACAAATGATAGAAAAATATACATGTTCTTTAGAATAGTGTATCATAGCTGAGTCATTGTTAAGGCAGCAGTATGTCTCTGTGAGCTGTATTAATGAGTTAAAAAACAATGCAGCTTATAACCTCAACAAGATAAAGCATACTTGTAGCTTCTTGCTGTTGCAAATTTATTAGTTTAGACTTTTCATGAGCAGTAATAGTGAAAGGAAACCATATAACGACACTGGTATCTTCTCTAAAGTTTCCATGGAAGGCGCAAACAACCTCAGTATCAGATTTAGCGGACTAACTGTCTGACCAGATTACTGAGGAAGAAGTTCAGCGCCAAAGAACACCTGGTGTTGTTGCCGAACGATCAGATCAGGGTGCGAAGATGTCACTCGTAGTATGCAGTTAGCCTCCAGGGAAAACAAACCGGCTGTATAGAGGGATTTACTCCACTGCTCCATGCTGCAACTCACTGTGTCGACTGATGACAGGAGAGGCCTATTCACAGTGTAAGAATCCCGGTAAAGAGAGATCATGTTGGTGAGTCTCAGCTCATCACTGTGACACTCGGTGTCTTCCTTCCCCTCATAGGTGATCTGCAGGAAGACTCTGTAGATGCCGCTTCTGGGCACGACTAGGCTCCCACCGGAGTAGTTGAAACCCCCCTGACAGAAAGCATATCCTTTCTCACTCTCCCATTGAAGATACCTCCCATCAGTGTTACTGCCTGCAGGAGCTAAGAATGAGAGCAGAAGGCAAAAACGAGGTTATGAATGTTTCTGCTTCTGTGTCATTTCTAGATAACATGAAGACTGCCACATATTTAAGTAAAGCAGGGAACATGCTAAAGCAAACTCTGTAGTGCTTGTTTTGACTGATTAGCACACCATCAATCAGAGGGGGGTTAATCTTTGATGGTTCAAATGAAAACTGAGTCACTGAGTCTATCTTATGTAGTTGTCTAGACCAGTGACTTTCAGTGCTTATCATCAGGATCCTAAGTATTGCTGGGTACATTTCATAACCCTTAAAGTGCTTCTACCTGCCCTTCCCTAACCTCTTCCTTTGCTTTATGACTGGGAGTATGAAAATGATACGCATCACATCCTATCATCATATCCTTTACAGTCACTTGATCACAAACTAATTGAACACCTATGGGAGATTTTGGAGCGATGTGTTAGACATCGCTCTCCACCATCTCCATCCAAAGACCAAAATTAGGGAATATCTTTGGGAAGAATGCTGTCCATCCCTCCAGTAGACTTAGAATCTACGCAAAGGAGTACTGAAGCTGCCCCGGAGGACGGTGGTGACACATCTTACAGACACTTTTTGTTGTTTATTCTTTGATTTGTCACCCATCTGTACAGCTGAATATCCACAAGTCTCTATCCATATGTACACCCATGGCTATATGTGTACAGGGTAAACAACTGTCCCAGTTCTTTCAGTCTTCCTTTCTCATTAACTATTTCTTTTCTTCCTTCAGTTCTACCATTCTAGCCACTCCTTCACTAGCACTTATATTAACTAGGAAACAAGTGGTAGGAAAGGAGGAAACAAGTAAGGAAAAGCAAAACAGAATGAACCAACAGGTGCCCTGGTGACGTAGAAGCAACCTTTGTTCCCATGTCAACTTTTATAAACCGTCTGCTGATCACTGTTATAATCTGTTTTGCTTATCCCAAGGCTGCCTCTGATTATCAAATGTGCTTTTGGGGCAAGGCAAAAAAAAAATGCTAGTGAGAGGAGAGCTGTTGTTTTCTACTGTGTGAACAATTGTGAGTCAAACAGTAAGGCACATTACTGAAAACAACTGGTCCAGTGGGTGATATTCACAACTGTTCCTAATCCTGGCAGCCTTGCACTAATGTTTTACCTGTTAGCATGGCGCTTGGATTCTTGTCGTCTTTTGGTTTCCGCTGTCCATCTACATGAGAGATTGAAAAAGTGACACATTGATGAGCGATTGCCTTTAAGAGCCCATTTTCTCTTTCTTGGCCAGAAATCAAAATAGCCTCTGATATCACTGGATCATTGAAGAAGATATTTACCTGATAAGTGGCCGATCGTGGGCTGCAAAGAAGCAAACACAGTCTTAGTGACATTTTTTATAACTAACGGTAAAGATACAGGTAATTAAAATAACACAGATAAAAAGAATACTACAATAAATGCATTAGCAAGTGGGCATGAGAATGGCACAGCTATGACTACATTATGGATCATTTCACTTGAACAATTATAAAAGAAAAACCTTTATGTGCAATTGCTCAATAGACAGTATATTCTAATATTCTAACACATAATAATAATAATATTTCTACTACATTGTTCGGTGTAACCACATTGCATAATTGAATAGAATTTAAAATATACAGTAAATATCACGCGCACGGCTAATACTGCTCCTGTAAACACCGTCTGTGTCATGAGACATGAAGTGGTCATAGATCTGATAGTGTCTTCGTGTGGTTGGGAAAACCTGAATGTTTTAGAAGTCTATTTGTAAGAAGCAATTAGGTAAGGACTGACGAAAGGACTGGGTTAGGCCAGCTAATAGGAAATCATGAGCAACATCCTGACAACTCAGCCAATGAGTTTAATTAATGAACAGCCCAGCCTGTTTCACTTTCCTTTAGGTAGGTTGTTAGAGCACAGACAAGGTATCAGCCATTAATCACCTTTAGTCATTACCAAGCACTGAAATATATATGTGTATATATATATATATATATATATATATATATANTATATATATATATATTACTGAAAAAAAAAATATACACACACACACACATATATATATATATATAGTACAATGTATCTATTGTAAGGCTTATGATGAACAGAACAGGCAACTATATTATATTATAAAATGATGAGAGGCTAATGATAAAGTAAATAATTATCAAAATAACTTGTTTGTATTTTTGTATACATTAAAATGAGCAATTATTGTTACATCTGTTGTGTTGTGGGTCAAAACTGACCTGTTTGTACTTTCCTACGAGAAAAGGAGAGAAGTCCATTTAATTTCTAAAGACTTTTGTCAATCACACAACAAAAGTTAAGCAAAAGTGTCATCTCCAGCAAGGTGTGTGTGTGTGTGTGTGCGTGTTTGTGTTGTTTATTTGTCATATATAATCATACAGGGTATAATCATAGTGAAATGTGTGTCCGTTAGCTCCTTCAATTGTGCAATTAAAAATAAGTGTAAAATAGAATAAGAATGAAGAATAAAATAAGTAATAAATAATAATGTGTCACGGCCCTGGCTGTGCCTCTAGTGCTCTCCTTTGTGTTTTCTCTGTGTTCCCAGTGCTGCCCTGTTTGTCTGTGTTTCTGTCTATGTATGTGTGTGTGTGTGTGTCTGGTATCAGCTCATCACCTCACCCATTTGCTCACCTGTCTCCACTTCCCTATCAATCACCCTGTTTATACCGGTCTCCTTCCCTTTGTTCTCTGTCAGTTTGTCCGTGTGTTTCAGTTCCTATATTCCTGAGTACCTGTGTTCCAGTGTTACCTGTACCTGCCAGTAAACCATCAGTTTAATAAATCTTTCAGCTGCTTCATTCTGCCTGCCTCCGTGTCCTGCACTTGGGTCCACCCTGCACCACCATCATAACATAATGTTAACTATAGTAAGTAATTTTGAATAATAAACTAAAAATAGTCTTAAGGCAATTCTTAGGCAGTGTCCTCATTCAGGATCCTAGTGGCCTGAGGGTAGAACCTCTTCCTGAGCCCCTCAGGGCTGGCCTGGTGTATCCAGTAACGTCTTTTCAACCACAGCAGGGAGAAAAAGGAACACCAGGCAGTCACTGTTCATGATGACTGTGTATGTGTGTTCATGTTTATGCTGTGTGTGCGGTGGACAATTATGTGAATGTCTAGGGGCGTGCCTTGCAAATGTATTTCTGATTGCAGATGTTGCTTCAGAATGAGATGTGGGGAAAGCCTCAAACAGGTCTTTCTTATTTCTGTAACCACTCCCCCACAGACAAACATTCCACACCAGTGAGAAAGAAGTGGTTCCTGTAACAATACAGTGTACGGGTATTAGGCGACAGATCAAAGGCTATTGTCTCGAGTGTGTGTGTGTGTGCGTGCGCGCGCTGTGTCATGTGAGAAATAAAGGGTGAGAGAGTCCAAGCCTACATACTGCTATATTCAAGTCATTACGCTTTCATGAAACATTACTTTAATGTTATTACACAATATTATTATGCTATTTTTATTNTTTTTTTTTTTTTTTTTAAATAGGCATTTTAAAAAATGAACAAAATGTGTTGTATTCTCTTCAGTAGGTCATTGTTGAGGATGTAATGAAGCCTTGTTTTGATCAGAAAAAAATGAAAGGTAGCTATGTTTCACACTTCTAAACTTGAAAACTGGACACATTTGACCCGGACACAACAGGAGGATTAAACGAACAGGCATGGGAGTGATCTTTGTCCTTTCAAAGAACTGTTTGGAGGAATTTTAAGATAAGGATTGTGCCTGGCGACGTGCATCCTATCGGAATTTATATTACAGGAAGGAGGAGAAAAAAATGTGTCGTTACTAAGCAACGAAACTAACAACTGACTGACAATATGGCTTTGTCCTGTCGCTGTCACTATATGTCTGTATGTTACAACCTAGTGACAGCCTTTTTTTTTCCAGCTACTCCAACGCGCCGACCTGCTGAGGCATGGCGATGCTGTTTTCTTGTTCTTAATTCATAAAAAAAAAAAAAA
>NTHP01000078.1:931525-975779 GCA_003416845.1 Oplegnathus fasciatus
GGGGGGGGGGTGTTATTGTTGTTAATACTGTGTTCTGTGAAGTTTACAAGCAGTGTTATTTTAATGTGTAGCTCAATCTGTATTAAACGGACGGAAGTCTCTACAGACCCGAGGCATGTAGAAACACCCAGTCATTTAAGGGTTAATCAGCTTGCAGGAAAGAGCATTTTTTTACTACACAGGCAACCTGTAAATCATGTTGTAACTGCATATGTCCTATCACCATTTTTATTTCATTCTAAAGACTAATGCTGATTTAATATGTAGCATCTCATATTTTGATTTAAAGCAAACTTATAAACGTATAAATTATAAACTTATAAATTTAAATACTATGTGAAAATGAAGGCATCCATCCAGAGAAGACCAGATGTCTTTCTCCCTAGCCGTGTCCTCCAGCTCCTCCTGGGGGGATCTCAAGGTGTTTCCAGGCCAGATGGGACATATAATTTCTCCAGCATGTTTTGGGTCTGCCCCGAGGTCTCCTCCCAGTGGGACGTACCCAAAATACCTCCACAGGGAGGCATTCGGGATGCCCAAACCACCTCAACTAGCTCCTTTTAATACAAAGGAGCAGCTAGTTACCCAGAGGTGGATGTTGTTGAGGGCCATAGCTCCTTGGTAGGGTCTTCCATAGAAAATAGTTTTCCAGTCAAGCAGCTAGAGTTTTGAAGACTGTTATGATGAGGTCAAAACAAGACATCGCCAACTCACTTGGACTGGGGAAACCGGGGCCCCCTCCTGGAGCCATTCCTGGGAGAGAAGCTCAGCTGGGTTTAGCCCTTAGACGAAAGGTGGGACTGCCTCAGTACGGGCTCACCGACCGCAAGGAAAGGAATAAGGATGCATTGCCAGTAGGGCAGTTGGCGTATATACTGGTATGACAATAACAAAGCTATCTGTAGTGTTTACAATTTACAGAAACTCTTGACTTGTATATAGACATTGTATGTTGTTGGCCATTGTTGCTTTTTCTATATATTTATAGACCTATTTTTTCTCCTACTTGCATGTACACAATAGTTCTGTGTTTATTTTTATCTTTGTTCTGCTTCGATGTCCTTGTTTTTAGCTATATGTCTATTTCTGTCTTCCTGTAAATTGTTCTTGGGAATGTGTGAATATACATTGAGAGCAACTTAAAACCAGAGTCAGATTCCTTGTATGTGTACACATACTTGGCCAATAAAGCTGGTTCTCGAAACAAATTCCTGTGAACTATCCTCCTCTACAGCTCCGTGGACCAACCGATGCTCTGCATTTAGACTCCAGCCCTCACCACACCAGAGCCCACAGTGCTGAATGATTTAGACACAGATAACTGCCTTCCAATGGCCTAGATGTTGGTCTCTATCTAGTGTGGTCACGTGACTGTGTTGTATTCCAGCACTGAGCAAGCTGCTCCTGATAAGCTTGATTTAACCTCTGCTGGGGGTTCAAAGGCAGCCTGCCTGCTGGGTTATATAACCAGGAGGATACATGAGCTGCTCTGCACTGCACAGGGCCACAGGACCTGACCTGCTTGTTTACCATCGTCCTCCACTTTGCTACGACACACATACAGAGGTCTGGTAAGTGTTGGCTAGGTAGGCACTGTCTGACACGCACACTTAAACAAAGGAGAAAAAAACAATAGTGTGAAAGAGAAACTAAGAAATGAATAAAAATATCTGATAAACTTCAGGATAAAGTGAATGACCGAATGAGCCCAGCCATCCTATACCACTGAGTAAAGATACAATCATACATGGATGATTTAACATGTGTGACCCACATTCTGAACTGGTGCAATGCTCCATTTCACCTCTCTGTGTGTCATTATGGAGGGATATCCATTTACTGCAACAGGACTCATCAGCACATTTAGAAAGCATCCATCCTCCAGCGTGGAGCCATGATACTGCATTGTGGCATCTTCTCATTTGTCACTGTTGCCAGGGCAACCCCTACTTGGAGGCTGCTTCTCTTACCAGCTCGAGGGTTTAGTCGAAAACATCCTCCACAGCCACACACACACCATTAGCACAACAGCAGCACTCTGTGGACACGATCCGGAGCACATTTCTGATCAAGTCCTCTCTAACGCAGCTCTTCCTACAGCGTTTCCGTCTAAACAGAGAACGTGATGCTGCCCATCCCCCCCAGTCTGTTGCTGCCTCACTGGCGCTGAAATGGCCCAGCTGTGCTCATGCTGTCCCAGCTCAGCTCAGCCTGGTTCGTGTCCCTTCCCCTCCCTCCCACGTTGTGCAACCTCCGCTGCGGCCCCTGGCAGGGACAAACATAACCTGACAGCCCAAGTGCATCTATACATGGCTGTTGCCATGCAGGCCGCTTCCAATGGGGGGGCGTTAGGACATGGCAACGCTGTCGATGATTGGTCCAGAAAGGGGAAGGGCAAGGTGAGAGAACGTGATGAGGAATAACTGAGGAGAGTGAACGCAGTGATGCAATGCTTAATGATAACCTCAATAGGCAGTTTGCAGAAAGGGTTCAAGAGCCGTTTGACGTGGATAAGCTGCGACCTAAGCTACTGTGTCATGGTGTGATGTTTGAGCCAGATGAACTAAAACCACAAAAGGCTGATGACACACACAACATGGTGTAACATGGCTCCGGGCCATACTGTAATTAAGTCAAGTTAATCTCTTTCTGATTGATCACCCTGTTAGCACAAATAAACCAGGTAACACAAATTCCTTTCCACCTTTGGTGTCATGTCCGCAAGCAAAACAGTTTGAAAAGGTTTGGTCTAGAGCTAAAACAATTAGTCCATTAACATGTTAGTCAATCAACAGAAAACTAATTAGCAACTATTTTGACATTTTGAGCTTTAGTGACAACATCAGTTGTGAAGACATCACTTTGGCCTCTGGAAACATTACATGGGAATATGTTGATAGTGTTTAATGTTTTATAGATTTATTTATTTGGCAAATAATTAAAAAAAAGTAGAATGAATGGCAATGAAAAGAAGCTGTTGTTTGGCAGTGTAGCCAGTTTAATACAGCAGTAATCAGAAATCTTAATGAACTCATCTGGGTTATTCCACAGCGCTGACGTTCACATGAACACACTATGAACCAGGTTACTTGATAACTGGGTTATGTGTGGCTCAATAGAAACTATAGTGTTAACCAAAATAACTGGCTGAGACTTCAGAGACTGGATTTAGCTAGCAGCAAACACCAGTTCAGTAAATTAGTTGTATGCAGAGGGGATTTCACATAAAGCTGGTGGAAGCTTGAAGTGGAGGGAGTGTAATGGGCATTTTCTCACCAAGACTGGGAGATTAGATCTGAAAAATACTGCCTGCTCGATGAATTCTAGTTCCTGTTGTGACATGCCGGTGGCAGGCAGTAACATGAATTCAAGAATCCATCCTACTTCACACACCACAGGGTGGTGGTGTACTGATTTGGGAAATGTTTTCCCTTCTCACATTTTTCTCTTTTAGTGCCTTAAGCTTTTTTTGTTGACCAGGTGCATCCCTTCATGGTTAGTTAAGCTGTTTTAAAATGAAATTTCAGGCAGAACTAAGGTGGTTTAGGAATATGACAGTGACTGTAGTTCAACCCAGATCTCAACCCAATAGAGACCTTTGGGTGTGTTGCGTAAGTAGGGCAGCAGCAGCCCGGAGGTGAAAGAAGTGGGGTCACACAGGAAGGTCACTGTTAATCCCAGACTGTCTGGAAATAGAGATCGAAAGCACTCTAATTTACAGTTCTGGAACTTCGGAAGATTATTTCTTACCACAACCAAAACGTTATTTTGTAAATTAATAGAAACACTTTATGTAGAGGGAGCTTAATGTAGCCTGAGAGACAAAACCCTGGGTGTAAAAAGTACTCACACAACATGTTGCTGCTCATGAAGTGTGCAGTGAGTGCACAGTGGCTGTCAAAGCCAAACTAGATGTACGTATCTGCCTTTTTGGAAGCACAGGCAACAGACTGTCAAAATCACAGTCAGTTTGGTCACATTAGGGAGCGGCGTGCAGAATCAGTCAGATTCAATGCGGATTGTGGGGCAGATATGTAAATGCACCTCTCTCCACGAGTAATGAAGAGAGACTGGAACTAATGCTTTTTTGTCTTGTTACAGAAATTTGGAGAACTGATTTTTCCTGCAGTGCCAAGCCACTAGAGATGTGTTGATTCATGAACTATTCATGTGAATGGTGCTTAAAAGTAAGAAAGGCCACTCGGTTCACTAATGGAACTGAATTTAAATTTCAGTTTTGCTCACTGTGTGTGGTGGGACTGAGCTGCTAATGCTTTAAATGCTGGCGAGTCACTCTAAACAAATGGGTTTAACTAGCCACAACTGGCATAAACTGAACTCTGACTATAACTGTATAGCTGTAGATTTTTTACAAAAATTAAAGGAACAGTTTGACATTTGATTCACTGAAATACGCTTATTCACTTCCTTGCAGAAGGTCAGATGAGAAGACTGATACCACACTCACATCTCAACAACATCCGTTAATTATAACTACACCAAGCAGCAGGTTAGCTTAGCTTAGCACAAATACTGGAAACGGAGAAACAGCGAGCCTGGTTCTGTCCAAAGATAACAAAATCCACCAACCAGCACCTCTGAAGCTCACTAATTAACACTTGTTTGTTTTGTCCATACAAAAAGTGTAAAAACGTCAATTTGCTGTTATACCGGGGATTATGTGCCAGGGAATTTCTTGGCTGGGAACAACTTCCTGGAGTCTCTGCTGATTGCCTGGCAACTGTCGGAATGTTGAACTATTCTTTTAATCAAATGAATGTTTTCTGATCAAATTCATCACTCTTATGTTCATTTAAAGTGTTGCAATCTCTACAAAACACTTGTGACATAAACCAGCTACTTTTAGTTTCAACATCCTGCTCACTTGCATGTTCAAGTCAACTGTGGCATTATAAAATGTCACTTTCACTTTTTCTTTAAAATCAAACTCACACTTTATAACATGACAGTTGGCATAACGTAGTATTATTATTAAGACCATTGTTTGTTTGCCCCTGTTTGATTTGAGGATAGTATTTAATTGTGCTGCTTTTGTTTTTATATTTCACTTTTTTTTGGCTACCCCCTTGTTTCTTGCTTGCTTGCCCACACGTAGTGCTCGTCTTGTTCCTAACTATGTGTGTCAGACTGACCGCTTGTATTGTGTTGTCACGTACGCAGCCCACAGGGTGCAATGTGTTGGCTTCTATCCTTTTCATCTCGTCTCCCTTTGACTGTGTTTCTCTTATTACTTTGGATAACTGGCCAAAGGTAGATGACATGGTGTCACGTTGAGATATTTATGGCACTGCTATAGTGCAGTTTGACAGTGGTTTTCTAAAACATCATCAATGTCAGGTTTTGGTGTCAGAATAACCAGGATCAAAGAACAAACACTTCTTTCTTCAACAGTGAAATAAAAGAGAGGACAACACTCACACTGACTTAATGGTGTGTATTCAGCCAGTGAGGACAAACCTGCTTAATCACAAGGATAAGAAACTGAGCTAAGTGTGGCTGGGAGTATCAGGGACTGACCGGTGTGACAGGTGCCGGTGGAGGTGGAGTTGGAGCAGGGACACGGTGCACAGGCTTCGGTCAGGGCAGTTCCAGGGCTGCGGTAGAAACCAGGCTTACACTCCTCACAGTTAGATCCCTGGGTGTTGCCCTCACAGTTCAGACACACTCCTGGAGGACAGAACAAAGGTCACATGATTAGAGGGGTATTTCCTGGATCGGCACACTTCAATCTACCCAAAATGTGAGATAAGATGGTTATACAACTCTCACTACCTTTTTTTATTAACATCAGGTTGGTCACGGCAAAATCAATCCTCAAGTTTTTGAGTTTTTGGACTGGTGTAGCTAATAGCTTTTAGTACTGATATAGTAGTACAAAGACACATGTAATCAATAAAACCACATTATATATAGAATTTCAGAGGATAACTGTACTGAGCAGACCAGATCAGATTTTTACAGACTAACTCGTGATCCAAATGTTTGTGTGCACTCCCTAAATGCACATCATTTCCTGCTCATTTTATTCCTAAAGATTTCTTACCCTCTGAAAAACTTGCTTATTATTATTATAACCTTCATTTAATCAAAGAATCCTATGAGATCAAGACCTCTTTTGCAAGGCCAGAGTATAGTCATAATTAATTAATTGTTATTATAGTAAATATTTATGAAGGTATTACCACTATTGTGCTGTTTGCAGTTGAGCCTCTGTCTGTGGTTGAGTTGTTGTGCCTCCATGATCATGGATAGAGGTTATGTGGACATGACTAAACCTGTCCACAGAATGCCTAGCTTGCTATATCTTTGCGTAACAGTGGTTTCAACCACGAGCCGTGGAAGAGTCTGCCGGCTCCCCATCCAACCATGCATTAACCCGGAGTCAACAGAGGAGCTGCTAATAAGTGAAATCAGCTGCTAAATACCAACTGAGAGTCACAGCTAAACCTGCACATTACAGGTTAAATTGTAGGTTGAAGAGGGGTTTTGGCTCGGGGAAAAGTGCTTCCTTAAACCAAACTGTGGACCAATGATGAGAAATAACAGCTTTCAGACAGCTTTTGTTGATATATTATGGGTTTTGTGAGTGAAATGAGACTAAATGTGAGTTTATATTTGTTATGCTATGTTGATTTAAAGCTTTCCCAACAGCCCAGTTTTATAGAGCAGGTTTTAAACATGTGCACTCAAGGTTCAGAGGTGAATATGAAATCATAGAACTGTGTTCTTGTGAAAAATGTTGCTGATGATAAACTGAAAATCTTTATTTTACTCTGCGTTCTTTTATTCAGACATAAGATATTATTTCAGTTGAAACAATGGGTCAGTGTGGGGACAATCTGCCTCTGTCCTGTTGGAAATGACGAGTCCCTGTCATGTTTATCTGAGGTCCACAGTGTTTGGGATACTGTATAATGTGCATTTGCACAATGTGTTCTTGTGTAAGCGGCCCTCGGGAGGGGCCAGGGTCAGTCTTTGGAGGGAGCTGTCAAACCTGAGCTATGTTAATCCACAGCACTGTGGACACTGACTGAACCCAGGCAAGACTACAGCCCTTCATCTGCCCCTGCATTATAATGGAAGACATATGGCTTCTAAAACTACACCCCCTCCACCTTTCCTCCTCTCTGTCACTAGCTGGAGATTTAGTCTGAAAGCCTGAGTACTGGGAGGTGAGCAGCAATCCTCCTTTACATGTGACACAGAGGAGGATAAATCCACTGTAAATCACACTCAAATCAGACTGGAAACTGGATTTGTGATATGTCTCTGATTCAGCACATTTCCTGGTCTCCTCAAGTTCCTTCTTACCAACTGAATATTAACCTTCTGTTGTACTTCCTCAGTAAATATTTACTTCAGAGGAACTGGAGGGTTTGTGTACCAAGTCTCTAATCAAACACAGCAGATTATCGTCAGCGTATAGTACAGAGGCGTTAACCAGCACAAAGCTCAAGAGTTGAATTTATGGGGAACTCAATGAGCATTTCATTGGCAAAGACTAGACTGTTAAGCTTCACTACCGCTCAAATTACGGCCGCCTACAAACTACACTGTCAGGGCTCGTAACATAATTATAAACATAATTGTACGCTCTGTCATTTTGGTGGAAGAAGTATTGAGATCTTTTACTTTCAAGTAAAAGTAACAATACCACGATGTAAAAATACTCACCAACACTGTTTTTTATGAAGAGGAAAACAGCAGCCAGCCTGTTAAATGTGCAAAATGATGTTGTGCATCTGACACCAACATCCTCAGCAGACTCACCAGACTGTGGATGGCAGTAGTTGGTGCGGTTGTGACACTGGCAGGGCCGGCAGCCAGTGCTGCTGAAGTGGAAGAAACCTGGGTGGCATTCGTCGCACTTGGGTCCATACACTCCCGTCTTGCACACACATATCCCTGAGCTGAAAGGGGCAGAGCAGAAGTCATAATCAATAGTGTACAAAATACAGTCCGAGAAAGCATTTCATTTAATGTTACAGAACGCCAAGCCAGAGATGAGAGGGGAGCTGTGTGCGTTTGCTTTTTGGATTGCGGTCACAACAGCTGATGTCCAGGCTGTTGTGGTGATTCCACACTTGGCTTCCTGCAGGTATTCCCATTCATCCATCTGCTTTCTATAACTCTGCTCCAGGTATGAAGCATGTGGGAAGCACCCCGAGTCACTTACAGTTAAGAGCCATGTAGACCGTATCATATCGTATCAGTTTCTCCACTAACATGTTTGGCATGTTGTGTCCAGCACCTCACTGCATCAAGCCTGTTTTCCCCCTTATGATTCTCTTTAACACGTTACTTTGTCGGTACCTAAAGGATCGGTCCACCAAAATCACAAAAAACATGATCTCACCTACCACTAGTGTTGATCTAGCTATAGATGGTTTTGGTTTCATTTCACCTAGTTCAGAGATATTTGTCTCTGAAGTTTCTGCTGCCACCTCGTCACAACAAACTGACTGATGTTGCAAACTTAAATTGGATAATCTACAAATCTCATGGTGCACAGTTTTCATTGGAAGTACTCTTTCTATCGAAGAAATAGACCCTGTTAACCACAACATGCCCTCTGAACAAATCAGATAGCTGTCTGATATCAAAAAAGCCAAGGGGAAATGCATTGGAGCCAGACTACAGTCCTGATGTTGAAATGGCGTAAATCAGTCTCTCCGAGATGCATACGTAATCTTTACTCCTCCAAACTGTAACGATGTAAGTAAGGAATCAGTGGAAATGGTTACAAACAGGGTCCTGCTCCTATAGTGAGAGCAGCCCAACGGCACTGAAAATACTCTGAAATCAGCCATCTGTCTCCCTGTCACATTAAAGCGACAGGAAGAAAGCAGCTCCAGTGACTCTAATTAGCAGCTCCAGCGATTTCAACACACAGTCGCACAGAAAGTGTAGTGTGCCGCTGTAGCATTTATCTGATCCCTGATCAGCGCAGCCATGAAAATGATCAGAGGGAGCCGAGTGCCGAAGGCAAGCTAAACTTTTGTCTTGTTTTTATGAGAATCATTCATGTGTTTGTGTTGTTAACGGATAGTTGGTAGCAACCTAAACTGTTAATAGTTGTAACTAAACTGCATTTCTGTCAGTTAGCAAACAGCTTCAGGTGCATTACCACCACTCTCTGGGCTGGAAAAGGGCCCTGATTAGCATGTAGCCCTGTGGCAAGACGGATTGCAATCAAATTTATGATCTGGCAGATGACGCAAATACTCAATGCGGCTAAGCGTAAAGTGCATGTTAACCATTAGCATATTAAATAGCATTTGGGTTTTCTAGTTTAAATGGCTTGAATGTGTCTGTCACATTACATTCCTGTACAACAAATTACGACACACCACAAAGACGGATCTGTGAACATACACAGTTATGAGAGGGGACACTGGGAGGATGAGTGAAATGAGACGGTTGTTTCTGCAGGGGGCTCCAAAAAGGCTTGGACCAGCCCTGCTAGACCAATAAATTGGCCAGGCTGATATATCAGCTGATATTAGCTTTCTGTATAAAGATTTTGTGTTTATGTTTAAAAAAAACAATCAAAAGTACATATGGTAAGATTTTTAAACTCCCAAACACTGATATCAGTACCAGCCTCAAAAATCCAGTATTGGTCAGGCTACATATACACAACTAGATACAAGAAATCAGAGCATTGAGCATAAAAGCCTTTTAACTGGCTTCATGTGTTTTACATAACAGAGTATGACTGCTCTCAGCTGAGAAGTGGATAATGCCTCCCAGAATGCTCAAGCAAAGTTAAATCCAATTACATTTGAGCTCTTCTGCAATAATACACATATAAATTACTCATTTCATTTGTTAATGTGTCTTTCCCATGTTGGATGTGCACTCCCACCATTCTATATAGCTGGCTGTTAAATATACTGTATATACATGTATATAATACAGTAAGTGCATGCTCATTTATACATGAGAGATGAGTCAGTAGCAGTGAGAGATTTTCTTTGTTCCTAGAGAAAAATCATCCATGGCTCTCTGATCCCACCCACACTCAAGGTAATTTCCTAGGAAAAGTACAATGCTAAGTCAAGCCTGATCAGCCCTAAAACCCAGACAATGGACTCCGAAACATAATCTGGGGACAATAACTTCAAAACAATTGAAGTAAATGAAGAGTGACTGGGAGCACTTTCCATGAACGTGTGCGTGGGTCTTCATACAAACAGGGCTTTGTTGAAACAACTGCACTTAATGCAAATGAAGAGGCCCACAGCGATGCTTAGTGGGGCGTGGGCACTGCTGACAAGGCTGGGAGATCAACAGTCCTCTTTCTTCCGGCTAAACACACACACACACACACACACACACACACACACACGTCCAACAATAACAGAAAATATCCACATGCAGCATCATGACCCTAATGCAATGAAGTCAGAGAGATAATGTCCAACTGTCACAGACAAAGTGAGGAAAAGTTCCACTCACTCCTTGATTTCAAAATGCCATCAGAGCTCATTTTGAGAATAAAATTCAGTTATATGCAACTGTGGATGATTGTATCGTCAAAGTAAACATTTAGCAGTGAAGCTCTTGAGATCAGAGTTATACTGATCAGTTTAGCAGTATTCATCAGTATGTATTTCACTTCTTTGCTTATTCTCTCTTCACTAAACTAAAGAAAAGGACATATGAGGTATCAGAAATTCAAATTCTTACTAGTTTGTATTGACATTAATATTACAAATCCCCTATTGGTCTATCAATAACCAAAAATACTGTAGTTAATATTTGGCAGGTCCCAATTAAATATTTTCCATACATTTTCAGTAAAGAAAATAGCTAAATTTATATTTGTTTGTGAAGTTACTAGAAAGTCAAAAACGCATCCTTCTGCAAAGCAATGTTGGACAAATGTCTGTTATTCTGAGTAAACAGTGAAATGTAAGTTCATTATCAATTAATTTCCTGATTCTTGTCTCAATTAAGCGTAATGATAAATTGTTTATTCAATAAAATGGTGAAAAATGGTAATGTCTTGTTGTCCGACCAACAGTAAAGAATATATAATAGAATATGCAAATATATTTCATTTACAATGATATAAAAACAGCAGAAAATGTCTGGCTGTTGGTTATTCAAATGATGATCAAAATAATTACTGAATAATTTTCTGTCCATCTACTAATCAATTAATCGACTGATCGTTTCAGCTGTAGAAATGTGAACTAATTAGTATTTCTGATAGCTTCATGCCGCGTGCATGAGAGAGCATGCATGACAAATGGCTGCATCATCAGTAAGAGGCTCGTCTGTCCTCATGGAGAAATACAGATGGTGAGAAAATGTCAAAGCACACGGGTCAACTAAAAGCCTCACGACTGACTGACACACTGACACTGAAAGACCCAGAAATTGTCAAACTTGTTTTCTACATTTCCTTCTACATTCATGCCGTAAAGGAAACTTTAGACAGTTGATACCGTTTTATTGATTTTTTTTTCACGTTTAAGCAAAAAGAAAATGTTCTCGTTCCCTGATCAGCAGTTAGAATAAACAAGGAGAAGCTTAAAGCTGCAATTAAGCCTGTAGGAAGGATTTTAAATAACTTCCATTTACATATTTTAACCCAGGTCTCATTACAAAAGGAGCAGTGGTGTGATGAAAAAGGAAACCTCTGGGAGTGGTCCTTGCCCTTTTTGTCCTTGCTGTGTGACTGACATAAATTTCTCTATGACGTCTCAGTGTTTCTAGGCCTGTGATTGGTTGATTAAGTATTCTACTCATTACAATCCTATATTAAAAAAGTCATGTTTTAGCTTACAGAGGGCCTTCATCAGATTGTTCAGATTACTCCGATGAAAGCCATCACGGGTCAAAACACATAGAATGACTTTTATGTGCAGGTAGATCTGTGTAACCTTGTTTGTAGCCGCACTGGTCTCCTTCCTTTATGTCTGGGGCCGCTCCAAAGCCCGACATGCACCGCGCTGATTTATGCCAGATGGGCGGGGTTTCTACACCACTTATATTCAGCATAGAAATGGCACACACCGCTTGCGCTGACCTACAACGCATCGCTTGTGTGGCAAGAAAACAAAGTACCACGTGTGCCAGACAATAGACTCTGCTAAACACATGGCCTGGCATGGCTGAAACCAGTTACTGCACCGTCTCTGCCAACAGATCACACTGTCCGAAGACTGGCAGGAATGATGGTTGCATACATGCTGGTACAGCTCATCCTGAAAAGGCAGCATTTCAACACCTTCAGCCACACAGCTATTACGAGTGGGTGATATGGATACAGTCCTCTATCACAGTATACATGCTTTAATATCATGATAATGTAAATTACCTAGAAAATAAGAAGCTGTTGATGGATAAAATATAACCAGACAGGATTGTCTAGTTTCGGCTAATACAGCAAATTAAAATTGAGGTGCTTAATTACATGTATGCAAAAATCATATAAAATCAAATTACCATAAAGCTGTCCTGCCTTAGACAACCATTATATTAAAGAGATATTAAAGGGATAAATACCACAGTTTAAAACAGTATGCCAAAATCTCTGACCAGTTGACAAATGTATTTCTTCCCATGGTATATATATTAGAGCTGAAATGATTAGTCCATCAATTAGTTGATCAACAGAAGATTAAATGGCAACTATTTTGATAATCAATTAATCATTTAAGTCATTTTTCAAGCAATAATGAAGAAAATTCTGACTGTGAAAAATTGTGATTTGTCGCAATTTTTGATGAACAATTAACAGATTAATTGACAAAATAATTGGCAGATGAATCGATAATGAAAATAACTAAGTTTCAGCCCTAGTTTATATCATCCTATCACCCAACCCTGCCTGCCATTGCTCATCATCAGCTGATAAAGATTCAATGCACAATAAAACCTGCTGCCCACACACTTTTTCCCCTGCCTGGGATGCTATGCGACATCTTGCATGCCAGTCAGGCCAGATGGTCTATTGCCTTTGATTTATGTGTTTTTCCTTGTACAAAAAAACCCCCCTTTAACCTACAGCATCTCATCGCTGCTGTGACGGCAGAAACTGGTTTGATTTCACTTAATTAAAGCTTCATTTTTTTCAAATTAGACAAATGAAAGAAGAAAGAATAAGAATAAGGGGAAAGAGGCTTGCAAATCATGAGTTGCCATATTTCACATCAGTCCTACCTATGCAGCCACTATGATATAATAACAAAATCAAGACTGTTATGAGTTTTCCCAATAACTGAGCAGTAAAATAACAAACATCTCATATGATAAAGGCTGGAAAACCCATCCAGCTTGGTGTAAATTAGTTTGACAATGCAGGAAATGAGCAAACAGGAAATAAATCACGCCGGAGCAGTCCTTTAATGCACTGCCATGGAGCTGTTCTCTGCTCTGACTGGCTGGCAGTCAGTCAGATACTGACCCGTGGCAATGCAGCACAATCTGTCATCTGTGTCTACTGAGCCTTCATCTTAGACTGTGAGCAGCTCAAAAGTAGGACTCACTTATTAAGAATGTTTTCATCTAATATGCAACCTGCAAACCCATCAGGTCCACTGTTGCCCTGGTAGAGGGGGGACTGGAGGACAGATTATTAATATTATAGATGATGCTTGTGAGATGCTGAAACCTTCTCCCTCAGCGATCAGTAATCCCGGTGTAAATTTGTGCCCTCTTGGCCGGGAGGAGGGGGTTGTTATTGTTTTGGTGTGATTTCACTGCACTGTGCTGGGCCAGCCGCCCTGCGTCAGATCTGCATGTTAAGTAGGTCAGTATTACATGTGCGACAAAGCTTAACCCCATTCTGCGGCTGCCGCGGCAACACTGGCCGTCGGCTGTAACATGTGTCGGATAAGAGAAGACAGTCGCGAACATCCTCTCTGCAACAGGGAAGTGGTGACCAGTTTAATTAACAAGAGGTGAATGGTTGGCAAAAAATAAAACAAGGAACTGCACTAAGCAGGTTTAGTTGCATTGCTGGGTGTGCAGCCAAGTCCTGAAAGGGTGTGTTAAGCAACAGAGCAGCAGGACTTGTGATCTCTTCTCCACTGTTCCTGGAACATGCCAGGCTCTGCTGGACTAAGTCCTCAACACAAGCGTGGACAGGTCGAGACATTTAGGAGAGTAAATGAGCCAGGTTTCAGACGAAAGGCTGACAGCATTCAAAGTCATGTAGTCAAAGGTGAAATCTGTAGTGTTTTCTAGCCTGTTTATTATAATAATATAACAGATTTGGACTGGACTACAAAGATATGTTTGGTTAGATTAAGTTTAATTTTAAGATTAAGTTCAGTTTGGGAAATATGCTTGTTTAACATCTTAGCTAGAGTCAGATTATTTTGTTACAGATTACAGCTTCTATTATGTGTCAATGTTTGTGCTGGAAGTGTTAAAAAATACAATTATCAATGGAAAACATCCATGTCAGTTTCATCTCTCTGAGTCCAGTACAAGCTTAGCCTAGCTTAGCACAAAGACTGGAGGAAAGGGGAAACTGCTAGCCTAACTCTTACATAAGGGGGAAAAAACACCTTCCAACAATTTCAAACCTGTCCGATTTACATGTTGTATCTTACATGTTGTATCTTGTACTAGTCCCCATTCAAGAGTAAGGTGGGTTTTGTTGACAGTAAAGTTATGACAGAGCTCAAACCCAGCAAGCCTTCTGCGAGTAAAGAAACATAGATATGCTGCATTCAGTCACTGCACAGAGCGTTTGTTGGTCAATAAATAGATCCAATGTTAACGGCTCCTAAAACCACAATGTCTATTTTTTTTTACATCTCTATTTATATAAATGTTCAATAGAAATAATGGATACAAAGTGATTACAATCAATACAAATTGGATATGAGGGACACAGTGTGCAAATATAAAGCTTTGGAGTTTTTGAAAAGAATTGAGTTTTTCACTTTTGGAAAAGCTGGGTAGTCTCCCCTGTTTCCTGTCTTTGTGCTAAGCTAGGCTGAACACGTCCCGTCTGTGAGCAGGACGTGCAGGGTCTCATAGCAAACAAACACATTTTTCAAAATGTCAGACTACTCCTTTAAGGCAGGGTGACACTCCTCCAACACAGGCACACATGTTCAATGGTAGAAAATGGTCTAGACCTCTAAATGAAGAACTCATTTACAAAAAACATTACTATAATGACACAAATACATAACTAAGAGGCATTTCATCAAAGGGCTGTACATCTGTAGTGAACACCTAGCCACAGATGGGGCAGTGCAGTCAAGCACTGACTGCAGGTCTCCTGAGTGTGGCCATCAGTCAGGGCTCAGACATGTGGCTCTAACCCTGCAGTCCTGCAGTCCACTGCTGCTTTCTGATGACAGCAGGATGCTGGGAATCAGCTCACTGCTTCCACTTGATTAGGGAGCAACACACGTCCAGTCAAATGCTTGAATGAGAACGGGTACTGTTGCTTTATATTTTGGTTTAAAACAGTAACCTAGTTCCTGTAACCTGCTTAGTAGGCCGTATGTTTGATCTTCAAGAATTTTACAGACATTTTAGGCAAAAATAACAATTCTAAATTATGAATTTAGGCTTTTTTCAGTGTAAATGTTCTATAAGCAACTCGATCTAAAACATCTATATACCTGGAGTACTGCTTCCTGAAAATGATTTGAATTAAACTACAAAACTAAAAAATACAACACGTTTTGTATTCTATCTAGCAATTGTGCCCAGTACTCATACTACTGTTAGCAGGAAATAAAATAAAATATTATCAAACAAACACTGCAATCGATGCAGAGTAAAGATACATTGATGGCAATGATGCATCCACTGCAGTGACACATGATGCAGAGGCGGAAACATCTGCACCCACAATCAATATTTCATTACAGACTGTGGCGCCATCCATACAGTATTGTAAGAAGACATGCCTTGCAGACAATGCCCACAGGAGCTGACCCAAATACAGTACTGATGACTGTTGTGACAGATACAAGTGGTTAATAGGGCTCTTTTGTCAAATATTGGCATGACCTAACCCAACAAATTGGCTAACAGTGTGTGTGTCCATTTTACATCACATGATTTGTAGAACGACTGCTGGCAGAAAGCCACATTATGTGAGGACAAGAGGAGGAAATCTCATTAGGGTTGTTAAGAACATTGAATAAGGATGCAATAACAGATGTCACCTAGCTTTAAAGAGCTGCTAGTTCAGTGTCTCAGGATAGGTATTAACACCCTAATGACGTTGGTGATCCCCCGACTTTCCTTTAGTTCCACTATGAGGTTGACATTTATGGTTAGTAGATGTCTCATCAGCTATTGGATGGATTGCCATGTGGGTCAGACCTTCATGTTCCTCTCAGTATGAATTGTAATGACTTTGCTCATCTCTAAGTGCTAGTTAGCAAATCTTAGCATGCTATCCCGCTAAATGAAGGTGGTGAACATGGTAAATGTTACCTGTAACATCAGCATGTTGGCATCGTCACTGTTATCGTGTTAGCATGCTGAGGTTAGCATTTAGCTAAGTACAGCCTCACACGGCCTCTAGCATGGCGGTAGCCTCTCAAGGCGGCAGTATACTCCATCAGAACTGCTTGTCGGATGGTCGAACAGCTTTGGAAACCTGTCCCCCCCCGCACCTTTCCGACGTCAGAATTGGGGGTGTTATGTCCAACAATTAGCTTTCTGAAACAGCCAATCCAACATTTGCACCCACATCACGCAGTGATTGGCCAGCTGTGCAGAGGTGAGAAAGCACTGTTTTTTCATTTGTTATATAACTATTTCTGTAACTTTCCATGCTTACAACAGAGTGAAACACTATCAATGGCTTCGAGGACAGACTGTCTGGAAATGTGCGCCGTTATCCCCGTATTTAAACAACATCACATCTCCCCCCTCTCCATGACAGCCGGCTTTTCATTCCGCCTTTGAGTGTGGCCGTACAGGACAGCTGTAGACATTTTTGATTTCTGATGTGGTCGGACGACACGTTGTACGAACTAGTTGATATTCTGTATTTGAGTGTTTATCATCCATTCACCATCACTCGTTTTTCACAAACCATGGCTTTGTGCCTTCACTTCCCACATCCATCACACTCAAATCTACTAAGTAAACTGTGAAGTAGCACAGGATTCCATTGCTGTTCACTCAAATATCATGAGTGCTGGAAGAAAGAGACTGAATATCACACTGAATGATGTGAATTCTAAAGTGTCAAACAGATATAAGCACAACTACATTTAGCAACAAATAAACACAGTTAAGACTGCCAAAAAAAGCCTAATTTAAGCCTTTGATATCAGTCCCAGAGACAATGCTGCATATCAAAGTCTCTTAATAACAGCAAGCTTTTCTTTGCCAGGTGTACAGTACATTTCCCCTGTATGGCAAGAACACTAGTTCACGCCACACACACACACACACACACGCACACACACACACAAACTGTACACTGTTGTTAGCTACAGATGAACTTCCACATTCGAGGTAGTGAGCACAGGTCACGCCATTATCAGCAATTCTTGTGAAAGTTGAGTTAATCAACAACTCAAAGCCCTGAAGTGAGCTCTGTGCTCGTTTGTACTGATGGATGGCTGTTTCCCCATTTGATGCACCCACTGGGATCTATGCTGTTAAAGAGCACAGCAGGTCATTTAGCAGCCTCAACTCCATATTCACTGAGAATAACTAGTGTCATCTGAGGGCAAAGTAGAGTCCAAATGCAAAGTACGGGAAGGAAAAGTTCCAGTGCCTTTTAGCCTCTTCAGATTATGTGCTACTGCACAGCATTTTGATAAGTGAACTAATTCTTCTTGACATTAGATACATTCTGTGCTACCACTGTCAGGGCACATAAGCATAAAGTCATTAGTTTGTGATGCTAAACAGCTTTTATCTTTATTTATGAATCAAGTCTGATCCAGAGTTTGAGGATATCGAATGATCTTTCCTCAAAATACAACATGTCTTCAGTGCATTCTGCTTCTTCAAGGTTATAAGAGAACAAATTGATCTTACCATAGGGTATTTCTACTTGTATGATACTGCTGGATGACTATGCAAACTATACACTGTTGTAGATAGAAGGTCTTGCTCTTTGATTCGAAGGAAGTGATGCAGAATTCAGACACTGATGTTTTAGATAGCTGAAAATAAGTATTCTATTACAGTCAGTCCTAGCTGCTGGAAATATCTCCCTGTGATGTCATGTCATCTATATTTGGCCATATCCAGACAAATGCACCGCCACACGACAGTGACTCAAAAATGCGAGGGACATTATTGTTCAATATGCGCATGTAGCGGCATCACGTCACAAACAAAGCCATGCGCAAATCCAGATCTCGGGTTTTCACACCAAAAAGAGAGCCTTTTAGAAGAGAGCCCTCTCTGGCTTTGAGCTATATATTGTACTGCAGTTATGTAACTGCTGCCTCAGACAAACTGTGGGGCTGCTTCATCACAGCAAACACTTCGGCTCAGAATGAGTTACACGTGTGTGACTGTTTGTGTTCAGAATCATCCAGCTTTTCGCTCGTGCTGTGCTGTCAGTCAGCTCTCAGGTATCTGGAAGTGATCTTGCCTCTACCAGAGTGCGTCTGTCACAACCACAACGCTGGAGTGACATCATGAAGGCACACTGGCCAAGTCAGCTCTTCCCTGAGTATAAATTAGAGGGTCTGTCATTTCGCCTATGACAGAAGAAACCACAAATGAAGTACAGATTAACACTAGAGGCTGCTAAATGCTATCATTGCTGCTGCCTCCTGTTAACCTGCATGGTACCCTGTACTGTGAGTTCCAATGAAGAATGATTAATATTAATGCTACAACATACAATGATGTTTTAGACAATAGCGCTCTTTAAACTTTGTGGCAGCAGTTTGGGGAAAACCCTTTCCTGTTTCAACATGACAATGTCCCCGTGCACAAAGCCAGCTCCATAAAGGAATGGTTTTCAGTTTGGTGTGAAAGAACCTGACTGGCCTGCACAGAGCCCTGACCTCAACCCCATCCAACACCTTTAGGATAAATTAGAACGGCAGGCCAAATCACCCAACATCAGTGTTGGACCTCACTAATGCTCTTGTGGCTGAATGGGAGCAAATCTCCGCGGCCAGGTCGCAAAGTTTTGCAGAAAGCTTTCCACAAAGGAGTGGAGGCTGTGATGAAGCAGACTAAAGGAGTAGTTTCACATTTTGGAATATACGCTCAATTTGCTTTCTTGCCGAGAGTTTGGTGAGAAGATCAATACCACTCTCATATCTGGTAGCATAAAGAGTGGAGACAGGGGGAAACAGCTAGTCTGGCTTTGTCCAAAAGGCAACAAAAGGCAAGTGTTCATTAGCTCACTAATTAGCACGATCTTCCCCCACAGTTTACAGCTAAGTTGTTCCAGCTTCATATTTAGCGTACAGATGTGAGAGTGGTATCAATCTTTTTATCAAACTCTCAAGAAAGCAAATAAGCATATTTCCCAAAATGTCAAACTATTCCCTTGATGCCCATGTTTTTGGAATGACACATTGAACAATCAAACATGGTAGTAGTGTTCAAATGTCCACATACTTTTGGCCAAGTAGTGTATATTATGTTCATTGTTTTAATAGTTCTTGGTTTAGCCAAAGTATCTTAAATAGAATGTGGACTGTTAATGATAAAAATGATAAATTCACCAGGTGTACCCAGGTATGATGAGATGTTATGATATACTGACTGTGGCATGAGTTCATGAAATCTACAGTGGCCTTGTCACCCAGTGTGCATCTTTCTGGCAGGATGAAGACAGTAAACCCCACTGTGTTTCTCTGCAGCTCGTTGGCTGGATGTGTAGTTTCTGAACATGCGAACTAATGTGTTTAAATCACTGTATAATTTCTGTTGTCCCGTAGCAGTGGATGCAACTAAAGCACTGACTGGCTCTATCTCGGCTGGACTGCTAATTACTTAATGGGAAAGATACCTAAAGCAGCAGGCTGGGGGGTAGGAAAGCTGGCTAATCTGTGTAACTCACAGTGATAAGCTCCTGAGGGGGGCTAGGCTAGGCTAGCAGGGTTAGCAGTGGCCAGGCTTGGCTCAGACTGTCTGAGAAGGACTGTATTAGGTGTGTTACTGTGTGAAAGCTCGAAGCCCTGAAATAACCCTCCTGCCTGCACCTTCACCTACATCCCATGGAGCCCTTGACACAGCATTTTAGGTTTCATAAAGATGAAAAAGATTTCCTGTGTTTCCAGCGAAGGACTACACCTATTAGGATTTAGCTTATGTAAGCCTACACTGTGACGTATTTTTCAGGGCATGACAGCACAAATCCTCCACACACTGTGGACACTGACTCCAGCTTTTGAAAAGCAGCAGCATTCCTTTTCATGGTTAGAGGCAGAAAGTACAGCCGCTATTTTTACCGCGTTCCTAACCCACACACGCAGCCTCTCTCCAAAGTCGCAGCTCTTGTGACTTGCGGAGAGGCTGCATGTAAGGTCCGCCGTGATTCTGCAGAGCTATGGCGTTATGATGAACATAACGTCCGAGCAAAGCAGAGTTCCAGAACACCTTGTCTCAGTCTTTCTGAGATAACAAACACTAATTCACAGCAGACACTCTGTTTGGGCTTGGCAGGCCATAGCACTTTTGCTGCTAAAGATAGTACTCCTTTAAAAAGCTGAAGCCACTTTGCAGGTACATCACACACATCTTCCAGAGGACATGTCTGGCTTGGTCATGAAAACCCACTGCACATATAATGCATACAAGCAGGCTGCATATGAAAGATACCTGAAAATATTCACTGATAAATCTCAACCGCCTGATAAACACGATTTGTTTCCAAGTTGAGATCACAGTGACACAATTAGCCGTCTTGTTTTTCCCACGCTCTGCAGAATGCTATGGTGGGCTGTCAGTCATAAACTGTACTCCCTCTCTGGTGGTCAACCCACTGGTTCTCATTTACTCATGAAGCCTAAGTGAACAGCCAGTGTTTGTACATGTGTGCTTGCAAATACGTCCATCACGTACTCCTAAGTTCAGCCAGTTGTCTTGGGTCAGCAGCAATATCCCAGTAAAGCACTATATATACACAACACACAACAATGTATTAAGCTTAGGTACCATAACCATCTGTAACTTTATTCCAAAACATGCATCACAATTTCTGTTTCTTAATCTATGCTTGGCTGCCAGACGGTTTTGTCATCTCAATCTAATCGCAGGATTTCTCAGCAAATGTGTATGGAATCCATACGCAACTACTAGCCACAGGTGGCGCAGCTGAAATTGCAGTTCCTCTAATGGCCACTAGAAGCTCCAAATACTGGCTGTATTGAACTATATTCAAAGAGTAGAGGGTGGTTTCAGTCTCATTTGTTGTCTGATTTCGTTGAAATTTTTTTGTCCCCTTGGGGGCAGTGGAGCAAGCTGTAAACACAGCATCTTACATACCTTATGAAGCTTATATGGCAAAAGTGTTAGCAAACAGTTACTTATCACTGCCTATTACTACTATTTACACATCTGGCAGACAAGTAGCAAGATTAGCAATCATTTGGAGTCGTGTTTCAGGCCACCAACAGAATTCAAGTCCAATATTCACTCTCCTTTTAGCTCTGTTTTAGTCTCCACCATCTCCTGAGAAAAATATCTGGCTATTTAGCTGCTAAATGCCCCACTATGTTCACCAGCTAGTGGCTAACTTTGTCTGCTGTGCGGGTAGTGCACAGTGGATTTATCAGAGCTTTTTCACTAAAAACAGTTGGCTATTACTGCTGCAAACAAGGTTGATGAGAGCCGGGAGACTGAACCAAACAGTTAAGTTGCGGGTTAACTAAGCTAACTAAGCAAAATAAAACAATGAGCTTATGAGACGCTAAAACGCTCTACAGACCTGATGGAAACAGCAAATTGAGCAATAATTCTCTGTGAGTTCATAACTACAAGCAACCCCTTTCATATAACACATTATTGCAGCTTTAACCCCTCGTATACAATAGTTCGATAGCAAACAAGGTAACGTTCTCTAAATACAAATTCAATCCAGTTTAGTAGTGCTCGGGACAAATAATTTCCAGACAAATGCAGCACAGAAATTAGCCACGCATGTCAGCACAACAAACATACACCTCCAACATGGCTACCAGAGGGTGTGTTAGTCCAAGTGAAGACCTTAGAGAAAGCAGGGAAAGCAGCCTGACCTGTCACAGAGGTGGTTCACTGCACCGAAGGAGTCGCAGGCGCAGGGCAGGCAGCCGCTGGTGCCGTTGGTGAAGTGTCCCTCCTCGCAGTCCTCACACTGCAGACCGGCGTAGCCCGAAAGACAAGAACACTGACCGGTGCTCTGATCACACTCTTCCGGATCCAAAATCCCCTCACCACCACTGCTGCAGTTACAAAGGCCCTCTGCGTGGACAAAGGGGGGTGTCACAGGGAAAGGGAGAGACAAGAAATGTGAAATACTGCATGAGATGTACCAGCGCTGAAACAACTGGTCCATTAATTGATAGACGGAAATTTGATCAACAACAATTCTGATAATTGATTAATTGTTTAAGTCATTTTTAAAGCAAAAAATGCCAAACATTCTATGATTTCAGCTTTTCAAATGTGATAATTTGCTGCTTTTCTGTTTAATATCATTGTAAACTGAATACATTTGGGTTACGGATGTTTGCTTGGAGAAAACACCAACATTTTACAGAATAAACAGTTAGTCTATTAACAGTTTGAAAGATTAATCGATAGTGGTCAGGACAAGTACCGTCTTTGACATAAGCACAGTCTTTTCTTTCAGGAAGCAAGTCTCTACAAGCCACAGAGACTTCTTTCGTGACTCCTGTGGTAGCATGGTTTCAGAATTCAGAATGGCTCCGGCAGACTTGCTCAGCTTGGAGTTTCACTTTGTGCACCACTGTTTGTATTGTGCAAATTCAGTGTTTGGAAATGCATAAATACTTATTCTTGTGGTGTGCCATCACTACCAGACTACAAACTGCAGCACTGGTCCCACAGACACATGAACACTGCTTGCAATCACTCTGCTCAATATGATTTCTTTACGCACACTGGATCTGTGACGTTACATTCTTTTTTTGGGGACTGAGTGCAGTGAAATTTCATTGGACGTTGGGCTGGTGTAACCATACCTACAAACAATAACACTGGAAGCTGTCCAGTGAAACTAGCCTTCCACGATCATTCGATTAAAGCTGCCTAGTCCATTCATATTCTTCTTGTATCACTGGCCCCCAGGAGCTGCCCACTACAACGTGCTCAAGGAGCAGGGAGAGTCGCTATTTCACTTTCCTTGTCCATATTTTTCTCATCAATCAAGGGATTCAAAAAGGCGGCCTTTTCAGCCATGAACCTGCTTCACTGACCTCTATTGTATGGCAGCATGATTAATGCTTACTGAAATGATTTAAGACCACACTGGCATCAGATTTGTTTTATATTACTTGGTGTTATCTTGTTATTTTGATGAATTCACCTCATGAGATTTATGCCTTTCTAAAACAAATATGGTAAACCTGCTAAACTGAGCCCTGCTGTTGCCAATGAAGGATTTTGTACAGTTCAAACCGGTGCACTTTAAGAAACCAGAGGATATAATGACAGACATGTGGATGACCCCGTAGAGTACAGAGTGGCAATCTATTATTCATCTGATCTCAAGTTAGGTGTGGCGAGAGACGACTGAATGCTTGACTATATGTCTCCATTAGGTGCTCAGCAGTCAGACAAAGAAAACAGACAGATAAGAGATGTGAGAGATAAATAAAAAATGTTTTTCATATATGGTATGCACACAGATTGCACACAATGCCTCAGCCAGCAGTTAGATAAAGAGGAAAGGACAGCTGAATTTTAATGTATTCCTGTCCTGGCGTCCCACTCAGATTGTGCTCCTCTTCCACTGTTGCTTGGACTTTTATGTAACTAAGAAAGGCCCGTGGTTATGCAAGCCTGTGGAGTATACTGTCAGACCCTTTGCTATGGTGGCGTCCACTGAAGAACTGTCGGCCCTGATCACGCCTGAGAATGTGTGAGATCCAGTGAATGCATATCACCTCACACACACACACACACACACACACACACACACACACTGCAGTTCATTCTTAAAAGCAGGCTTCCTCTACGTGTGGGATAGGGGTGATCTGCACAGCCACACAACAGGTTTGACGTAGATTGGACTGGACCTGTGTGTAGCAGAGAGAGAAAGGGGGGAAAGGGAGGTCGAGTTCACCTCTCTCCTATCTGTCTGACTGCTGTAAAGTGGTGTGACAGCATGGCTGGTATTCAGACACGGGCAGTGGCAGGCTGTTCAGAACGACTCATGTCTCAAAACTCCTCTCTTGCCTCGTTCACCGCTTGTCTGTCTGCGCTGCTACGGAGAAAACAACAGCGGTGGGAGGCGCCCCTATACGGAAACAATTACTGTACTTTCAGTTGTGGTTCGAGCGTCAAACCACGTTATCAGCTTTCAGAAAGTACAGAGATATGTTTCAAAGAAAGGAAAATACTATGTGAAAACACACCTTATATCTGTCTGCAGGGCCTCTGCCCTGCCAGAGAATGTATGTCGGTAGCTGGGCGAGGCGTTAACTCAGGTGACGCCTTTGTTGACGTGGTATTATCATGTGAGTGGCCTTTACACTAGAACAATGAAGAGTGCTTAGGTTCCTGGAGACGCTTCCAATATGGTGACACCGTCGTGTATGACCTCACCCAAGGGTGCAGATTTCATTTTCATTTTGGGGTCCGAATGAACGGCAATAACTAACACTGACTGATTTACTAAAGGAATTAAATAAACACGCCACCATTTTAACTCAATTCATCTGCAATACTGACAAAAAATACATGAACTAATGTAAGCATGCAGATTGATACTAGGGCTGCAACTAACAATTATTTTCATTATCTATCCATTAATCTGTCCCTATTTCCTTGTTCGGTCTATAAAATGTCAGAAAATGGTGGCCCATCATTATTTCCTAAAGCCCAACGTCGTCATATTGGTCGTTTTATCCGACCGGCGGTCCAAAACCCAAACATATTCAGTTTACTGTCACATAGGACAAAGAAAAGCAGCAAATCTTCACAACTGAGAGGCTGGAAACAATCAATGTTTGGCATTTTTACGAGAAAAAAAAAGACTTGACTTGAACCAATTATCTAAATAGTTGCCTATCAATTTTTTGTTGTTTCCGCTCTAATTGATTGATAAACTTTGTAAACATTTATTCATCTCCAGAGGCAAATCTGGGTTCCAGCGCCCACGACTTTCAGACGCCTCGAGCAGAACAACAATGAAAAAATGCTCATGTAGCTGCTCAGAAGGACGTCAGCACCAAATAACATAAACCATGAAAATCGATCCACAAGCATTTAAAAAAAAATTGAACATCTGGATATCTTTATCCGGCCACTCAAAGCACATTTTAAACTGAGTATACCATCCAGAGGATGCCCCCATCAGACCAATCAGAACCCTGGTGCTGCTTCTTCCAAAACCATTTATATTCAATCAGGAGTCACCCAAACATTAGAGCCAGCCATTTATGACCGTAGTGCACCAAAACCAGCTAGTTTGATCAGCTTCTCTGATCCTCCTCCTATTGCTGAGATTAACGCTGTCAGTAAGGTGGAGAACAAAGGGTCAATGTAAAAAACATGACTGGACTGGACCCCTGATGTGAGGGGCCAGTATCAGTCAGAATATGAAATAAAACGGTCTAGATTTTATGTTCTGGCCTGGGGGCATCATGAAATAACAACTAGAATGTGGCATTTTCTGGGAAGATAAATAATGAGGATTTTATAGACAATAAAAGGAAAATGAAGATTGCGAACAAGCCATTAAAGCCATTTTTATGTTGTATTCTTCATATCCTTAAACTTCAAGTAAATGTAGTGTAGGAAGAATTAATCAGCTCCATCTCCTAGTGTGTGTGTGTGTGTGTGTGTGTGTGTGGGGTGGGGGGGACACCCTCTCATGAGCTCTGAAACAGACACCTTTGGCCTCAGCAGACTTCCACCAACCATTAAAGAACCATTTTGGACAGGATCCCTCAGCCTTTCTCGCTGCTGTGCCGGCTGGAGAACAACACATCCCACATGGATGCTGGGATGTGTGAGGCGTGAGAGGAGGGGCTCCACTGTCATTGCTCATTCATGGCTTGGCCTGTCTGGCCATCTTGGTTGGATGGCCTTGTTCTGTATATGCCATGCAAACAACAATAGAGGGGATGGAGCAGCTAACTGAGCAGCTTCTTGCAATTTCCCATCAACATTAAACACCTCTGGTGTGATACAAAAGGATCACGGGTATGCACGGATGCTCTGTGCGCTGACGGATTGGATAAATTGACTGAACAACAACAGGATCAACCTTGCACCCCCTCATAGCCCCCCCTTTTCCAGCCCACTGTAATATGTGGCACACTCATCCTATAATAAAAGGCCTCTGGAATATAATATAGGCTACACAGCAGAACTGATTGTGCATGAATGGTGTGTGTTTTTTTTTTATGAGATTAGGATTTGGTGATTTCCCGATTATGTGAAGGGGTACGCCATGCAATAAGAGGGGTCTGCCCATTGTTGCAATCTGGTTTATTCGGTCGCTCTCTGCGTCAAAACCACCGTGCGACCACCCTGGTCCTTCTAGCAGCCTGTATCAGACATGGGTCTAATTCTCCACAGACTCGTTTTCTCAACATGAATGTGCTACAAAAAAAAAAACCATACATCCCAGAATTCCCCCCCATATCTATTTTTTGTTTTATTATAAAGCATCATTTACAAAGGCTAACACATCTGAACGGTTTGGTTTTCACTGGTCCTGGAGGCCATTTCAGTCGAGGGTACTCACCTTGACTATTCTCTATTGAGGTAACAGATGTGCCAGTATTATCTGCAGCCCAGGCATCGTTTGCTGTGCGCTGGGACACCATGGACATGGACACCATGGTCTGCAGCGTCTTCTCCGGAGCGAAAAGTGAGGTCTGTGCATCGGTGGATCTTTTGCGTGCGCCGGTTAATCTGGAAATCGGCGCTGTTATTTGTTCTTTAGTGGCTGAAATTATTCCAGTATCAGGTGCATTAGTGGTGGTGGTGGTGGTGGTGGGGTCCGTCGTTGGAGGCTGGAAGGTGGTTGCAGTTTTAGAAACAGGGCTAGTAGTGGTGGTCGGTCCGGCAGAAACAATGGCAGGCGACGGTGTGAGTCCGGTTAGAGGCCCGAGAGCGAACCTGCTCTCGGGTGAAGTACGAGGCATGTCGGTGTGGAAGGTCTCCCAGGTGTCGGAGGCTGAGCCGGGATTCCTGGAGATAGGCGACGCATCGTAGGGGCTGATGCGAGGTGCAGCTTCAGAAAATCCAATATATACATAGAAAATAAATAGCAGGACCGGAGATATGTACATCATTAAGGACGTTAACCTCATATTCGGTTTCAGCTCTCCATGTAAGCCCCAGTAATGGTCTCTCTCAGACCTTTCCCTGAATGGACGCGTACTCCACCATTGATGTCCCCCGGCGGCGTACGCTGCTGTTTGTTGCCCTGTGAACCACAGTCAACACTTCACCTGCTCCGCAACCTACCACGAGCCCGCGCGAGACTGACGTACCTATTAGCCAATGGGAAGAAAGCCCGTGGGCGCTCGCTCATGCGCTGGTTGGACAGCGCTGTAACACCCTATGGAGACACAATATGTTGTAAATGATCAAACGTCCTCAGTCCCCTGAAAATTAGTAAAACATAAACGGTCCATTCATAAATTGAACAACTGAAGGGAGCACATCTTGTAGAGATAATGTGTGAGAATGAGACAGTGTGGTGCTGTCAGCCCTTCCTCTCCCACATGTCATGGAAATACTCGGGGGCGGCTCGTCGGAGGATTATTGTTGTTAGTGAGAGGTCCATTACCTCCCTCTGTTTATGCTTACAACATCACAGACTGCGCTTGGTTGTCTCACACCTGTCTCTGTATGAAACTATCCTGGAATCACTCATTTAGGGAAAAAAAGAAAAAAATCTTGATTGACGGCTCGTTTAAATGAGGCCTTAGCTGTGAATGAAAGTACTTTTACTTATGTCATCTGTTCTGTTGCGGAACACAGCAGAACATTTGTAACTACACTGTCTGGTACAGTTTCTCTTTTACTCTGTTTACTAAAGGAGTTCCTCAAGGTTTTACTTCAGCTATGAGAAGTGGACTGTGCCTTCTTATTGTAACGCTTAGACATGCATGTCTGTAGGCTACGCCACATTGCGCAAATGTACTTCTATTTTAAAACCTTTATTTTGAATGTCGTCACCGGATGTGATGTTGTGCTTTTGTGTCTGCCTTGACGCCTGTGAAGTCATGGGATTGTTGTCATGAGTGTCTAATCAGGAGGATTTATGTCCCTCCAGTGGTCACAGTGCGTAACCACATGGTCTGTTTGACGGTTTTATTTTGTTTTTATTTATTTAGTAGGTTTGATGGTTGGCATCATAGACTGTATATAAAGAGCCATAAATATATATAAATATATATTCATAAGTTTATAAAGATTACAGTCTATGGTTGGCAGTTTATAACTTGGATGTGGTTTATAATCAGTGTACACTGCCCTCCGGTGGTCATAATGTATAACTGCATCTCTGTTTAATGTAATAGTTTTATTTTGATTATTAGAGTAGTCAGTTTCTTTATTTATTCTGCGATTGTTTTCCTTTTCTTCTTAACCTTAATCTGGTTAAATTCTGCTTTTAATCTACGCTGCTGGCGAAGTCAAATCTGTATCATTTTCAGATGTGCAGTTGTAGTTAGTCACTGTGATCATTAGAGGGCAGGAACACTCAATGTTATAAATACAGTGATGATAACTGTTGATACTTCCGGTGAAAACTATCAAAATAAAACTTCCGCAACAGGCCTAAATTCTAACATTTATTATTGCGGAAGAAAAATGACAGACACGTGCTTTGTATCTCTGATCATTTTGATTTTGAAGCTGCAGTTTGGTTTTCATTAGTTTGGCTGTCACGAGTTAAAATGCCACCAACTCCTGTTCGTTAAGACAGACGATAGAGGGCAGTAGAAGGTAAAGAACAGGCGTGGAACTCCGCTCAAGTGTTGCAGGAAGTTGCGCATGACAGCTAGCTAGGTACAATGGCGCCTCTAGATTTGGATAAATATGCAGAGATTGCGAAGCAGTGTAAATACCTCCCAGAAAATGACCTCAAGGTAAATGCGACTTTAAAGAAATGTTTTTGATTAGGAGCTTACGATGGTAACGTTAGCTCACTGCTATTTCATGTTGTAACGGCGTAATTAGCTAACGTTAGCTTCAGCTAGCTAGTAACCTAGTAGCCTGCTGACACCTCTTGGCCAGGAAGTCGAAGCCGTTAAAAGAAGTAGTTCATCTCAGCTACGACAGCTAAATGTAAATCCACCTATCCTATAAGATGTTATCGGAGCAGGGACAGCAGTGACCTGCTGTGGTTAGCCCCTGTCTGCTGACGGTAAAATGAACATATCCTCAGAGACCCGGTGATGCTGACTGCCGTGATGGTGGGATGACAGCTGACTCTGGGCTGAGGATGTGTCTGGTGCATTCAGCGCTGTCCCAGAGACCCTCATGAGGTGTCCTCTGATTTATGGACAGACTGAGACATGTCTGGTGGGCCGCAGGGTCATGGACACATTTGAATCACACGTTCAGTATGTCTCGAGCGTTAATGTATAAAGTCGTATTTAATTCCTGATCACACATTGCACCTTAAAAGAAGCAGCTGAGAAGGCTGTGGGAGTAATGTAGCTATTACTGCTATTATACACTGAAATAACGTTAATCTCTTTATTGTTGGAAACTCGTCAGTTAAGATGTGAATATTCTTATTTGAGCAGATTTTGAACAGAGTTCGGCGTTGTGTTTTCTCCTTGCAAGAGAGAGCATTTGATAGAAGACAATACGATAAAACAAAGACATTATTATTATTATTATTATTATTATTATTATTACTGTATGTGGCTGGATTGTAATGTATTAGTTACACAGGTGTACTCACAGTACAGTCAGCATGAAGTTTTCAGGCAGTCACTGAGAGTCAGTATCAACCACTGACCAGTCAGAATTATGATGATTTAATAAAGCAGATTTAATGGACAGATGTGGAGCTATAAAGAGCCGGTAACCTTAAAAGAATCTCAGTCTGTGTCACTGGAAAGGTTTAGTGTCTCATGACCAACTAAATAATGTTTCAGACAAGAAGAAGATTTGGGGGGAAAACACTGAATACTTGTAATTCTGTCTTAAATTTGAAGTATTCGTGCATTTAATACCAGTTCTAAATGATGGCTGGACCCTTATCACTTATGTCTTTGTGTTATGTTTTCATCTGTACAGAGGTTATGTGACTATGTGTGCGACCTTCTCCTGGAGGAGTCCAACGTTCAGCCCGTTTCTACTCCTGTAACAGTATGTGGTGACATACATGGACAGGTAAAAACCAGTGATTCAAAGCAGGAGCAGCAAGTGCGCCACAAGAAGCTCTTACTTTAGCCTAATATTGCAGAGCATAGCTTGCACTTCACACAGCATGCGAGATCTCTACATGTATTGTTTGACATTGGTCTGTTGTACACATGACATATAATGCCTACACTAACTTTTTGTCTCTTTGTGTCTTAGTTTTATGATCTTTGTGAACTCTTCCGAACTGGCGGCCAGGTTCCAGACACAAATTACATATTTATGGTTTGTATATTGAAATCAGTTTGAACTTGAGAGGCACCTTATTATATTTAACAGGTGTTTAGACACAGTGTTGGTAACAAACCTCTGTCATCTGCAGGGTGACTTTGTTGACCGAGGATATTACAGTTTGGAGACGTTCACCTACCTGCTGGTGCTGAAAGCCAAATGGCCCGACCGCATCACGCTTCTACGGGGAAACCACGAGAGCAGACAGATCACTCAAGTTTATGGCTTTTATGGTGAGATTTGATTCGTGGCAGATGATGATGATCAGTTTTCAGCCAGCTGCACACTGCGTTGTCACTAATCTCACTTCCTGAACAATCTTTGTCTTACAGATGAGTGCCAGACCAAGTATGGGAATGCAAATGCCTGGCGTTATTGCACCAAAGTGTTTGATATGTTAACAGTTGCAGCTGTAAGTATTGAAGTGTGACTGTGTTTATTTGTTGTTATTTCAAAAGATGTAAGAAGATGATGTGACCTGATAAATGACAGCTCCTCATGCTTTGAAACCCTGTGATGTCTCATGTTTAGCTAGCAAAACTAAGACACTGGTTTTTTATTTGAAAAATCCCACATTCCTTAGTTACTGTTGTTATATAACAGCCAGTAACAGGTTACTATGTTTTCTATCTTACAAACAGTAGCACAACAGTCCACGTTATATCACACATTCCCCACTAATTAAACAGATTCACAATATATGTATGATGTCCTGACTCTTCTGTTTTGTGTGATTTTCTGTCAGCTGATGGACGAGCAGATCCTGTGTGTCCACGGAGGCCTCTCCCCCGACATAAAAACTCTAGATCAAATTCGAACCATTGAGCGGAACCAGGAGATCCCCCACAAGGGAGCATTTTGTGATCTGGTGTGGTCAGACCCTGAGGACGTGGACACTTGGGCCATCAGCCCGAGAGGAGCTGGCTGGCTCTTTGGTGCAAAGGTCACAAATGAGGTAGGTGCTGGTGCACTCAGATATTGGCACTGAAAACGCATGTTCAGGTAAATCCCGTAGATGTTTACAGTCCACAAAGGTGCACAGATACTGGTTCATGTTTATTTTCATGATAAAAACTGAAACAGTTGTTGGTTTGCCACAGCCTCTGAATGTAGACTACATTCATCTATGCAGGCCAAGGCTACAGAGCCTTTTGACAGTGGGTCTGGGCTAGTCTCCCCCCTGTCCACTGACACGGCTGAGTGGCATTTGGGTTTGACTCCTCAGAGTCTATGCCACACACAGGCCTTTTCCACACCCCATCAGTGCGTATTCTGGAAAGGCGGTAAGACAAGGTCTCCCATTGACACTGTTAACCTTAAACAGAATTTATTCTGGGTTGACAGTTTCATCTTGAGTCTTCTGAACTGAAGAGGGAATTGATCAGTGTCTCCTGACAACATGGAGAGCTCTGTCTAAAGGAACGTTTGGTATCCTCTGGTATGGATCGTCACAGACTGATTCATACTTGGTGTGTCTCAAATCTGCTCCTGGTTGAGTGGACAGTCACTGAACAGCAAATTAGGTTACTGATTAAATGATCAGTCACAGGAAAAGGATTGATGAGTCATTGGCTGTGACATGATTCCAAGGCAACACACAACAGTAATAGAGATGATAACAACAACACACTGTATATACATAACATACATACAGTATATACATAATCAGGTAGGCCATAGTGGCAAAAGGCATGAAATAGTAATATTGGAACTGAACAAACTTTGTTTGTAAAACATAAAATGAAAGATGAAGGCAGACAGATATCAAGCATTACTGACAGTAGTCAGTATTGTACATCCTGGCTCACTGTCACACTGTCATGGCTCACTGGGACTCTTGAATACAACGGAGCCGTTGTTAATGTTATTAATAACACTTTTCCTACTATGTCAAGTTAAAATGTCCTCTGTGAAAAAGGCCTTTTATCAAAAGCTGCAACAGTGAGAATGATCTGCAGTGAAGTCTGCTCATTGTTTTTACAGTTTTGTCAGACACACAGGAATTAGAGACCGCTTTGAGACACACCTTCAGTTACCTGTTGTCACTGTTTGTGACTACCGAGAGGCAAAACTGAAAATATGCACATGTGCAGTAAAGAAAAACTCATTGTGGTTACTTGTAGTATTTATACTGTATATTATAATATAATATTTCCTAGACTCCACACAGAACAAAAGTGTTGGCTCGACAATCATAGAGGATTTCTTCCATCTGGAGGCAAACATGGCCACATGTCAAGTGGTGTTGGCAGTCCAGTGTAATAATAGCTACTGCAAAATGAGTAATAATTGCTGTATTTTTGCTAATTTTAAATTCATGAATAAAAAAATCTGCTTCATTAATATTACAAGTTCCAATGAATATGACATGAATACAGCATCTGTTTACTGATGTCACCTTATGTCTCTGGGTATTAAAGTTCTCAAAATACAGACAGTTGCCTCTCACTGCCATTTGGGGTCCCCAAAGAAAAAGAAAATAAGAGGTGATGTGTATTCATTGTCTGTTTTTTGTTTTTAACAGATTTTTCTTTTGTTTCTTTCTGTGTTCCAAAAAACTGCAGTTTGTTCACATCAACAACCTGAAGCTGATCTGCAGGGCGCACCAACTTGTCCACGAAGGCTACAAGTTCATGTTTGACGAGAAGCTGGTCACAGTGTGGTCGGCTCCTAACTACTGCTATCGCTGCGGCAACATTGCCTCCATCATGGTCTTCAAAGACGCTAACACAAGAGAGCCGAAGCTCTTCAGAGCAGTGCCTGACTCTGAAAGGGTCATCCCACCGAGAACAACAACACCCTATTTCCTGTAAGCGCATCTAAAGCAACGCAGCCATTTGTTCAGTGCACAGATACCGACCGGGACAGTGGCATCAGCACTTGTGAACCCATATGAATTTTGTATAGTACATTTAGAGTATTTACAGTGCATTTCTTGGTGCCAACCGTCAATTGTTATTCCCACTCGGGCATTTAATGCCATTATTCTGCCGCCTAAATCACACAAAGATATTACATTGAAGTAAGTTGGCTCAACAGTCTCGCTGTGCTGTTGAAATGTTTTAGAGGAAGGATTAAAATGACACAGAAGTCCACCGACCCTTGTAAAATGTTCATATTTATAAGCCTCCATTTTACTTTACAATAAAAGTTCACTCTGCTGTGCAAATTGCAGGTGCAGTGTTATATACAACGTGTCATTTTATTTTGTTACTGTAATGTATTAAAGCTGGGTGTAGATAATAAAGCACTGCACAAAAGCAAAATTGTATCCAGTCTGTCAAATTTCAATGGAATTATACACCTGGTAGTATTATGTGATCCTTTAAATATACATGTAAACCTGAGAGTTGATGTGTAAAAATTTACGATATCTGTTTGTTAGAAATTGCAGTATTGTTAAGCCTGTGGTAGATAATAAGATTCTCTGTCATTACCTGAATCAGCTCTTGTAATTATTATTTTTTTTTTTCTGTGTCACCATACTGTTTTTAAATAAAGAAATCCAAAAATTGTAATTGCAAAGTTTAGTTTAGTTAGACATCAATACCTGAGTGATGGGGAAAAAATAACTAACTGTCAATATCAGTAACTGGTTATATCGGGCAGTAAATAACATTATCTTCAAACATCAGCCTATTCATGGCATGCCACTTGATGTACTGTGCTCTGAGGCTCTCATTTAAATTCTATCAAGTGATGATTTGACTGTTAGTTCGACAGTTATTGTCCGTATTGCTTGGGGTGGGAATATCGCCGTTCGTTTTGCACGTGTGTACAGTTGAACAAAGGTAAAGGTAGACAGCTGCTAACTTATCTCAATATTAAATGAACAATCATGACTGTCATTAAACTTGACCACACAGGAGCAACAGGAAGCAGCCTTCACGTGTTGTTTGAAATGGAGTGTCTCGGGGTCATTTTGCTACAAGGTCACATCAGAGTGGCATTTGACCTGGCCACAGGGGTATTTAGGCTGACCAGAGGGTTGTTTAGGAGCCACTTTTGCTGTGACATCTCATGAGGAGGAGAGCATTTTACAACTAAGCTACATACATTTTGACACCCTGTGTAAACAGCGTGTTATATGTATGTAACATTCTTTAACTTTTGTCATACATTTTTAGTAAATTAACACCCAAAAAACTGACTTCTTTCTCACTGTGTCACTTGACTCTTAAAGCCTTAATTTATCAGGGTGCTGTTTGAGCAATATCCCAATATAATAATAGAATATAAGAAAATTCACAGCTAAAGAAGACTAGGCATAGAACATACGAGACTTCAGCTTTTAGGTGCAATTTACCATCAGCACTTACTGTTCACTTAAGATTTCGCAATAATCCTACATGAAAGGAAGGCAGCATTTGTTGAAGCACACACTCGAGCATTTTGTTCACACAGCTGCTCCAACAGCACACACACGTCAGAAAATGGTGGCAGAAATGGGCACCAAATGAGGGAGTAAGCTCCACAGGAGTAAAACAGGGACCCAGTTTCAACAGTTAGTGAAGCTATTAATACACAACATGTTGCCCCTTTCAGATCACTGAAAAGAGTTGTGCATAAAACTGAGAGAGTCAGCCACTCTGTCCAGTCATCATGTTTGTAAGGACCCTCCAAATACAGTTACTTTGGACAGAGCCCTCCAAGCCCTCCAGTAGGCACTCACTGCAGCATGGGGCTTTTCTCAGACATGTGATGTGTGTTGTTTGATATCTAAATTGATAAACAGATTCCAGTAGTTTCATATTATCAATGACACAGAAATAATAATCAGATATAAAGATGCTGTGTGTCTCCACCTGCAGGTCTGAAACTGCTGCTAGTGCTTCTCCTGCCTATAGGCGGCGCGTGCTGCCAGCTCGGGATGGCCCCACACCCCTCGCTTCTTCCAGCCAATCAGCAGAGGCCCAGGCGTGACGTCTTCAGTCATCTGTGTTGGGGTGATTACGTGTAGCTCACCAACTAGCAGCAGCTAGCTTGTCAGACGAGACAGTGCCCAGCGAGTTCCTACCGACTGCCACAGCAACAGCTATCCCCCGACTGTACACAGAGAGAGGGCGAGCCTGCTACAGTGACTGAGCATCCGAAACCACGGAGCGATATTTTACCGAAGCTGATACGGTAAGAGAAAGGCGACTTCGGTGAACGAGCAAGCTAACGGCAGCTAACATCACCCGGTGGTGGTAACGTTGACTCTCATTGTTGTGGCTGGGAGAGCTAGCTGGCTAGCTGTCTGTCAAAACATAGTCTGACAGTGTAATTGTACATTTCCTAATGGGGTTAACGCTGATAAGACCCAACAGAGAGAGCTTTTACTGTTCAGCTATTTGTGACCTCACTCATACACACATTAGCAGGAAGCTTGAGTTACTTACTGTACTGCACTGTAGCTTAGCCATGGAAACACATTTAGGTACAAACTCCAAATCTGCTTTTGCTTTCAGGTGCAGTTATTTTTCATGAAGTGTGTAATTTCCTGAGCTCCATATGTCAGTATATGTCACAGTGACTCATTTTGAGGTGTTGTGCAGTGTTCATTACACAAGAATCACTCTGAAGTTTATCTGCTCTGAGCAATAAAATGATCAGCTAAATATTGGACTATTATGGGAAACATTTGTCCCTCAAGCCACAGTGATAAATCAGTTTGACAAGTGAAATGTCCTTTATCCAGAAGTACAGTACTTCCAAATTATAGCCAGAAGTGGCCTGTAGAGTTGACAGAGTAAACAACCACAACCAAACTTTGCTACCATCTGTCTGTCATTGATATGTAAAAATAGCCCACCTATTATATGATGATGATAATGAATGCCTAAAAGAGTGGGTCTTGATCTTGTTGTTGGGCTCATTACAACAGTGTGACTGTTGCAGACAAGTAGCCACTGTTGTCAGTGTTGGCATTTTAATAACTGTCTCTTTCTTTTTCCAGATGTAGCAGAATGGGATCACCAGCACACACTTGTTTTGAGTGGCACTGCATAAGGACGCGGCTCTGTTTCAGGCCCCAGAACAAGGAGCGGTAAACTCCATGCATTGTGTGAAGTCACTCATTCTCCAAGAAACAGCAGATTTCGCTCAAAAAGAGACACTGAAAGGACAGACATGTTTGCCAAGCTGAAGAAGAAGATTGCAGAGGAAGCGGCCACAGCACCTCGGAGTGGCGTTCGTATACCGCGCACCATCAGCAAGGAGTCCATCACCTCAGTGGGGGCAGACTCGGGGGATGACTTTGTAAGTACATCACCAGTCACTGGCCTAATGCTTAGACATTTTTGCATGTGGTTTTCTAGATGGTTTGCCACATCGTTGGTGCATAACCAACCATTGTGGGGACATTTTTTTTTAACTTATTACTTTGTATAAAGCAGTCACACCTTTGTGGTCCACACCACAGTGGGAAATAGGGACGACCTTTGGGATATAATAAAGCAGGAAAAACCTTATTAGTAAAAATCAATGTTTGTAGGTCAGTTTATTTGAAAGTAGTTGAGTAATTAACTGATAAATGTGATAACTGACAAACTAAACAGCTTTGTTTTTGCTGGAGGGACTTCTTGGCTATCATACAGACAAATCAAACTGTTGCTATTAATCTTTCAGCAGAATATCTTCATATCACACCACTAATCCAGTGTAGTGCCATTGATAAAAGCCTCAGTGGGAAAGTTGACTTTTGTCAAGAAAGATGGGCCAGTCTGTGCTGTTCTTCTGTAGGGTTCAGATACAGTCTATAGTTCAGATCAGTAATGAACACACGGCTGGCTACTATATCACCATCTGTCCCCGTATACTCATATATCTTTGCTTTTTCAGGCAGTCTTCTGTGGTTGATTAGAATTTTGTTACCTTGAATTAACACTTAGTACTACTTCCATGGATTTTGAAGAGGTACTCCAGTGGAGGCTTGCAAGAATAAAAAAAAAAAGAATTGTCAAAATTGATGTAGAGGTTTGGGGAGGTTTAGTCCCTAGTATAGGTCAAGCTCCAAAAAGGCTGGATCCTGCATGTCCCATAATGCAACTTGAAAGCATCTTGCAATCGACCTCCCCTGCCTTGTAAGTCTCCATGCCCCTGTCATAAATTTGTCGTATTTTCTCTGACGTTCACAGAAGAATAAATAGCTGCACGATGAGGTAAATAATTTAAACTCTGATATAAATTCTAAAAACAGAATTAAAAAGTAATAAAACTGCAGCAGTTAAAAAAAAACCCTGAAAGCTGTTTTTTTGTCTGCAGTTTGTCTTTCAGTACTCAGGGTGAAAAAAGAAAAACAGGAAGTTATTAAATGTCACAGTATTTTCTGAACGGGTAATTTTACAGAAAGAAGTAGGTTTTATTTTTATTATTCGCACATCGATTGCATTACACTGTTTTCAGTCCAGCTGTAATGGAAAATCGATTGAAAAACAGTCGTGATCAAGGATGGATTTTCCTGTCATATCATTTGTCACATGTCATATGACACTCTGCATTAGTTCTGGAAAATCACAGAGATGTCCTGGAATTTAAGGTCAGTGCTCTGATTGGACCCCTGGCTGGCTTTTGAAATAGTCACCAGTCAGGCAGTTCTAGGTAACAGGCCTTGGGTGTGATTGACATTACTATAGAATGGGGATGACTTAGTGAGTTGGTCTCTATTGTATTGACTGCATGCAGGCAAGATACTGTGTTGCTCAGTGTTAAGACCAACCAGTGTAACATGAAGCTCTGTTGATTCATTTTTCGTGTCACTACAGAACTCACACACAGTTGACCTTATCTTTGTTTTACTCCTGAACTTTTCTTCTTTTTGGCTGTGGCTGTTCATTTGACCACATATCATTTCATTTAGTGGATTCTGCACTGCATGCAGTGATATTTTTAGGGTCTTTTCCCATATTGTTTTCAAGAGAAATGTTTTTGTCATAGGAAATCCATATCTGTGGTAAAGCTCTGTTCACTGGCGCTCACAGGGGAAGCCAGACTCCTGAGGCTGTAGTGCTGTCTCAGTTGCACTTGGCTAAATTATTTAGTGCAGTTGCTGAGTAGCGATACTGCCAGCTGATATGTGACATTGTGTTTCTGGTACAATGAATACTTAGCCACAGTTTACCCCGCTTGTTTGCATGACACTGACTGGTAGCTCCTTTCCTTTCTGCATCCATTTCATATATTTTTATTATTCCCAAACAAATACCAGTGATATACCATACAGAGGCATTTGTAGCGCAACAGAACGTCTTTCTGTAATCTAAAACATCGAGGATAAACTTCAGGGTTTGGATTTGATATGTGGACTTGATATCTAGGGAGTTCCCGAAATTCTCCAGATAGTCACCAGATAAGAAGCATAGCCAGTAGAGTAGAGCTGCAACGATTGGTCGATTAATCGATTTGTTGTCAACTATTAAATGAATCGCAAACTATTTTGATAATCGATGAATCGTTTTGAGTCATTTTTTAGGAAAAAGTGTCCAAATTCTCTGATTTCAGCTTCTCAAATGTGAATATTTTCTGGTTTCTTTAGTCCTCTGTGACAGTAAACTGAATATCTTTGGGTTGTGGACAAAAGAAGACATTTGAGGACGTCACCTTGGACTTTAGGAAACAGTGATCAACTTTTTTTGCCGTTTAGTGACAGTTTATGGACCAAACAACTAATCGATTAATTGAAAAAATGATCAACAGATTAATCGATAATGAAAATAATCGTTGGTTGCAGCCCTACAGTAGAGCGATGTTTCCTGCAGTGAAAATAAAACATCAAAAAACATTACAACTTGGTGATTTCTGACTGTGAAAGAGCAACTTTCAGTGGATAAATGCTTTTAAAAATTCCCCACTATGAACGGGATGAATAATAAGTGCTACTTAATGCTGTGTGTGTGTGTCTTCAGGCATCCGATGGCAGCAGCTCCAGGGACGACCTGCCCGTCCAGCTCCTCAGAAGGAATGATCAAATCCGAAAGCTGGAGGCCAAGCTATCAGGTAGGACATGTCAGACTAAGGTTAAGCAGCTGGGGCAATTTCGCCTGTAGCTCTCAGGAGAGATAAGTACCCAGGATCAGAGAAATTTAAACCCAAGTGCAGCTTGTACCAGTGATGCAAAGGACTGTAAGTGATGGATCATAACTGTAGGTTAATAACATCAGAATAATGGCAAATTGCCAGCTCATAATAGTCATTTCATAAAAGCTGAAGCATTAACCAACATGTAATTGCAGTGTGTGTATATATATTTATTTATTTATTTAATATTTTACACCGTATTATTTTACCTGTTGATTATGTAATAAATGATCAGTTAACAGACTACTGCACTTTAAGGCAATTCTGATGGCCAAGCTTTACAAAAAAAAGCTATTTTACTTTGTCTGCCTGTTTTTTTCTCCGCAAACCACAGTCACACCCACAATAAATGAAAGCACTTTAGTTTATAACTGCCAGACCATGAGAAAATTAATATAGATGCAAAAAAAAAGATGAAGCAGAACCAGTTTGAAAGCTGGGGTATGTAAATGCCGGATTCAGTCTTGTAGTGTAAAGCAAATTCCATTTTACCAGTCTTGCCTCTGTCAACACTTCATGAGCCAGACTGCGTTACTTCCAATTTAGTTCAGTTCAGTTCTCTGAACATACTGAGACCCAGATTTTAATGTTGAGTGAGTCAATTTAGCAGTAAGATGGTGGCAGCTTATCAGAAATGACACACTTGTTAAAAAACATCAATATAGAAATGCCAAGTTAATTGTGATACTGTCAAAAATGCTAATTATTTTTCATTTGGCCTTTCACTTCCTCAATCATCTAAAATTACCACAAGGTTTGAAATCTTACGCTCTGTTTGCTTCTGAAGAGCAGTGTCCTCTTCAGGTTTTTAATTTAAACCTCTATAAACCTGACCAGGCTCTACATGTTGCATAGTGCAGCACAGAGGGTGTTAGCCATGCTAGCAATTATGTTTCATGTTAATGGTGATTATATTAATATCTCAGAATGAATATGATAATTTATTGCTATTTAAATGTTTGCTGGGACAAAGTCCTCACATATTTGTAGATTTAGGGTGTTTTTCTCCTCTACTCAGTGTAATGGTTCCTCTTTTCTCTGGGTGGCGTACTGTATGTGACTTTGCCCCCCTAGAAAAGGTTAAAGGTGGCACATTCTCATGCAGCCTTATAACCAGTATGGTTTTCTCAGATTAGAAAATCATTAATAGTTTTACCTTCCATTATTTCTCAATCATGTTTTCCCTTTTTCTTTCTCCCTCTCTTTCTGTTCACTTTCTCTCCTGCCTCTCTCTTTACCGTCATCTGCCTGTTCCTCCTTCTTGTTTGTGTTTCGTGCGTGTGGTTGCGTGTTGGTGTGCGTGTGTGTGTGTTTGTACTGTCGATACCCCATCCCATCACCCTACTTCCCAACACTAGACTACGCTGAGCAGCTACGAATTATGCAGAAGACCAAGGACAAGCTTGAAATTGCATTAGAAAAGCAACAGGATTGTACGTACCTCTACTCTCCTCCCAATTACCTTCTTTTCTCTCATCTGTCTGTCGGCTGTAATAACCATCATCTAGCGTATCATCACGTCCTCCCGTGAAGATAATTTTTTATTCCAATCAATATTCCAGATCTTTTACATGGTATTTGTTCAGCGTATTGATTTCAGAGTTATGTATGCATTGTCTGTTACTTTGTTGGTGCACTTACTTTCCCTCAATTTGCCTCACACATCTACTTTAGTTAATGGTTTCTACATTTCCTGCAATGTGTGATAACAGCTCCTAAAGATGTGATTTGATCCTATTGCTTTCAGTTGGACGTATGTACACAAGAAACATAGACTGTGTGATATAAACATAGCTCACCAGCTACACTAGCTACGGTTATGAACATTAGGGTGATGATTGCAGCCACACCCATTATTGAAATATCAACATGTCTAATAGCTTTGTTGCATTCTGGTCTGTTGGGCTTACTGCAGTGGAGAAACTGGAATGTCTGGCTCTTATGATGGATTTGTCCTGGTGCTTTTGATTGTTTTCATGACATCACTGTCTGTCCAACACTGTCGAGATTATACTGTGGTTATTTATGGTCCTGAGGATGAATTGTAATGTTTTTGGTGACCGTTCCACTAGGCTGAAATTTGGATTGTGTGCACAAGAGATATCACTATCTAACCCCCAATGTTAACTGGACGCAGCCGTGCCCCGTTCCGGCTCTGTCACGGCTGCCAGAGAGGATCCGATGCCATTCCACTGGACACATGAGCGGATATACACTATATACGTAATATACACTATTCAGAAAGTAGAAATACAAGAAAAAGATAAGATGGTGTGCTGCATCCCATAATTAAAATTTGTAAATGCTCAGCCACAAGATCCACAAGTCACAGATCTGTTATGTCATCTATCATAAATGCAGCTGCTGAGTAACAAACTGCTTGAAGATGCTCCATTTTGGAAATGCTTCCAGCACACATTGGAACTACAGAGTGGTAGCACAACAGGAAAGCGACACAGCTGCTTCCATTGGACATGAGGGGTTGTCGACAGGTTGCCTTGAAATTTACAGTGCTCTCCAGAGGGTGAACCACTTTCCTTTTGGACACACCATAAGTCTCTAGAGCCGCCATCAGGCCAAGATGTCAACTTTTCTCTCAAAATATCTCAGAATATTTTAGGCATGAACCTTTTGATTTTAATGACCCAACAGCTTTTCCCCTCATGCCCCTCTCAGAGCTGACTTTGAAGGTTTAGTTCATGGTAAAGAACTGCTGATTATTGAGGTTTATTCTCAAGTATTAAGGCTCGAACAATAGTAAAATCATCAGTTCGCTGTTAGTTCTCTCTGGTACTTAAGTATCGTGAGTTGTAATGAAAAGTGCAGCTTCAAGGAGATGTAGACTGTAGGGTGGACTTCTTCCTTCGTTCACACACAGATTTTGCAGTGTGAACTTTAACAAACTGTGTTTTAATTTTTGTCAGTTGCCATGCATCGCTTGTCTTTGCCTGTCTTTGCTTCTGGGATGAACCAACTTCTTAATCTGATTCTAACTTTTCACAGCTACTAACGGTGCCACTGTCTCTGCTATTTAATATTTCTGTTCTCTTTGGTTGCATACAAACCTCTCTGTATGGTTTCCATCTTCCCTTTCTTTTTCTGTCTCTCACTTTCACTGCCCAGCATCCATAAAGAAACTTCAAGACCAGAACGAGTCTCACCAGGCCAGCAGAGCCAAAATAGCAGAGGGAATGGCTTTGGCACTGGAGAAGAAGGATCAGGTAAATGCCTCTGTCTCACTTATTGTACAGTTCTGATTTGTGGCTTGTGTATTTATCTCTTTCCATCCTTTGCCTGCAGGAATGGATGGAGAAGATGGCCAGTGTGGAAAAGGTAAGCCTTTAAATCTATCTTTCAATAATACGCTACTTTATGATGATATTGAAGGTCTTAAAATTTAAATGTTTTCAACACCTAACATAGAAGGACCAAGGACTTCAAAAACAGTGCAAGACTCAAATGGGGTGCTTTCACACCTAACCTGTTTGAAGCGGTTCAGTTGAACTCTGGTGCATTTGCCTGTTTAGTTCGGTTTGCTGGGGCTGGTGTGAAAGTTGTCTATTGAAGTCTGGTGTGGACTAAACGACCGCACTGAGGGTGTTTTCACACCTGTAGCTTGCTTGCTCTGGTCCGAATCAGTTGATGAGTTTGTAAACTTGGAGCATTTTCCCCTTGTGTTGGTTTCTTTTCACACAGAGAAAAATCCAAGTGAACCAAAAGGCATCACTACAAACCTGTAAATACAGGAAGAAGGTCCTGTGTTCTGGACCAGGGCATATTTCTGTGAGAGAAACATTGCTATGCAATTTAACATGGAGCAACAGCTAGCTGCTACTACTAGAAACAGTTTGCGTGCTCTAACGCATCCCAGAATGCAAAGCACATCTGGCTACAGGAGCCATTTAGCTCACACTTGCAGAATATGTCTGGTAGTTGGGTCAGATCGAGGTCGGATCACGTTCCCACCACAAACGAACCGCTCCAGAGTTTGTTTGGGACCGGACTGAGACCACCTCCTCTAAAGGGTTTCAGTGTGGTTGTTTTGGTCCGCACCTGAGTTACTGTGTTCACACCTGCCGAAATGAATGACATCAAGGGGAAACGACCCATAGCCTGATTTAACCAGACTGAAATGCGCAGGTGTGAAAACACCCTTAACCCCCGAAAAGGAGGCTCTTGGTCTGGTTCCAATCGAACAGGACAGGACCACAGGATTTTATGGTAGTAGATATCTGATTTTAGCATGAATTCAAAAGCTATCTACTGATTGTGAACTGTTTAGAAAGTAATCTTAAAGTAATCTAAGCCTAGATTTCTGCAAGATCATTTGGCAACCATGGTAACACGTCTGTGCGTCACCACATTGCAGGGATGACAGGGCAGAAAGTGAAAAGGAATTAAAGCAGAGGTGTGTTGTGCTTGTGTCCTACTTATTCTAGTCCCCCCCCCC
>NTHP01000078.1:975833-1048171 GCA_003416845.1 Oplegnathus fasciatus
CCCCCCCTCAAAAAAAAAACAGGATGTGAAACGAGTGACCAGAGCTAAAGTGAAACAATATATAACCATTACAGGTGTGAAAGCACACTTAATTTGGCTTCTTCAAACCTGCACCTGACATGTCCTGAAAATGGACATACTGTATGGACGTGTACATTGCTATAATGTACCTTTTGTGTTTGTTTAGGACAAGGCTGCCCTGTCAGCCCGGCTAGAGGAGATGATGGAACAAAGCTTAGTACTCTTCCAGAAAAGGGATGACCTGGATGAACTGGAGGGCTTTCAGCAGCAAGAGCTCGCTAAAGTTAAACACATGGTGCGTACATGTGGAGTTGGATGGTTTAGGATTTGCAGAATTACTTATAAACAGTGAGGCAGTTTGCCTCCTTCTTTTTGTCATGTTGGGGTTAAATTGAAAAATGTAGAAGGATTTAAAGAACTGCTCTTTGGAGTTAAGTGCAATCTGTGAGCCTCAGTGCAGGATAGCAGAGTCTCTTTGGCACTATATGTCTTTGAAAGCACTTGAGGTGTGTTGAGGTGTGATTTGATTTCACCTGGGTTCATAGCAGCACTTTATTTAGTGCATGGTATGTTCTTTCATTTTGATTTATTTCCCGTTTATGTCTATCAGTTGCTGAAGAAGGAGGAGCAGCTGAGCCAGCGGGAGCGGGAGCTCCAGCAGAAGGAGGCTGAAGTTCAGTCAGCAAAGCGAGGGCTGTCCGAGGCTCGGGGGAAACTCCAGGCTCTGGAACAGCAGCACGAGGAGAGCTGCAGACTCAACTCTGAGCTTGAAATAGAGCGGTAAGAAGGAATGCAATGGGCAGCAATGTGTGGTTTTTATGCTCACTTCACTTCTGATGAAAAAATGTAGGTTTATGGAAAATGAAAATGTCAAAATACAAACCATATCCCCCAGGCGTATCCTCAGCAATTACGTTAAAAAATAATTCAATGTACACCCTGCTCTAGAAATGATAAGTTTGCATTTGTTGTTGAGCTATGCTTTTTGTGGAAGAACACCCGAAGACAAAGTGCATCTCATTGGATGTGTGCAGAGAGGAACTGCTGCTGCTCAGAGAGGAGGCAGACAAGAAGATCAGTGAGCTGGAGAGACAGTGTCAGGAGCTGCAGGCAGTCATCCAGCAGGTCTCTGAAGACTTCCAGAAGGTCAGTTCTGATCACGAGCTGCACGAACTGCTCTCTACTACTTCTTTATGAAGTTATTAACGCTATGCATTCATAAATATTTTGCCACGGCAGTGAGTATGTGAAATGTTTGTTTTTCAGTCACAGACCATGGTGTCGACTTTAGAGAGGTCCCTCCAGGAATTACAGACTGAACATGACGCCGTGAAGTTGCAACAACAAAAGGTCGGAACTTCATCAAACTGGGGCTTCTCCATCCATGTTGGTCTATAAATGCAGTACATTTTATAATATGTGTCATTTGGCAACAGCCTGGAGTTGACCACCACATTGTGAATGACTTGTCTCTTGAGGGAGTCAGGAAACAGTACAAGTTAGGGCCGTCATTTAAAACAATCTAGTTCAATTAAAATAAATAAATAAATTAACAAGGTGAGCATCACTATCCTTGTTTACTTGGTAGTAGGGCATTCAGTAGATCAGGGTCACAGCGTCACCCTACTGGAGTACAACTAAACTAATTCAAACAGTCTGGTGTGCTAGTAGACTCTTAGAATTGAACATTTTCCCAAATCTGAATTATAGTAGAAATTTTGATATAAAAATTGACTTCCCTACTACAAGATATTTTAATTATAATATAGTGTACAACAGTAAGCAGTCAACCTCTAGTCAGGTTTTTGTGGAGCTCATCAAGTATCAAATAATTTAGAATGAGAATGTATTCAGGGCAGGGAAGTACAAAGAGTTTCATAATTTTGCAATTTGTTCCAAATGTCTTATCAGGCTTTTAAAAGAACAACATTAACCCACTTTACAATTGAGTTAAGAACAAGTTTGCTGGAAGCCTGTTTCATGTCTGCCCTTGACATCATCAGGCTGCTGTAACGGAGGAGGACAAGGAACGCTTGTTAATGGACCTTCAGAAGAAAGTGACTTCTCTGGAGAGGCGGCTGCAGGGGAACCTGAGCCAGGACGAGCATCTACAGGAGCTTCTCCAGGAGGTGAAGAACATCTAGAGCAGAGCTTAGTTTAGGCCAGTGTTGGCTGGAACCTACTACCTTATTTTATGTGGCAGGTGTTAAAAGATTCCTTCCACTCTATATTTTTATAACCTTAACCCTTTTAGAAAACATTCAGGACAGCCTTCCACTCAATGATGTGTATACAGTAGTATGTACATACCAAAGTAATAACTTTCTTTCATTCAGTCATTTATAGGGCTGAGACCCAATCAGTTTATCAGCAATTATCATTCAATGAAATGGAGTTAAATGGATTAAATACAGTATAAAGTCAAAGCCAAAATTGAACTTTAAAGGCCCCGTCTGTAATTTTTTGACCATATAAATTACAGGTATGTTTACGTAATTGGAATTATTGGATCATTTAACTGCTGTTTTTACAAACTGTATTGATATAAACACACATTTAACAGCATTCATAACTTAGATTTAGTTGTTTTCTGCTGTTGGTCTGTATATTAAAAGAATTCAATTCAATTCAATCTTTTATAGACGCTTCCAAGCATTTTTTTAATTTGATCATTTTGTAGTTTTTGTTGGTGCACATGTTGTGTATTAAAATAATAGATATAATGTTAAGCTTACCTTTACATGTATTTCATTATGACTATGCCCTGTCCCTGTTCAAGGGAATGATATTCAGACATCGTATTGTTGCCTTTTCAGAAGTCCAGCCTGGAGCAAAGTCTGGAAGAGACCAGAGCAGAGCTGCTGGTGGTTCGGACAAACCATGCTGATACTGTCAGCTCTCTGGAGGCACAGGTAAACTTGTGCATCTATTCACTAAACCCTGACCTATGGTAAAATCCCTGCATCTACTACATTATTCCTTGCCACCAAATTTGCAAACCCGTGATTATAAATGGATGTAATTTCTCTGGATTAAGTAGAATATCTGCTGAGATATTTAGCAAACAGATCACCAAACCATGGTTGATGCTGTTGCAGATTTCAGGTGAATAAAAAGAGACTGTGACAAAGCTTGTACAAGAAAACAATATGTGGCTTTACCAACTTTCAAACTTTGAAACAACAGGCTAAGTTGTCAAAAGAAAAAACTGTCTTAAGGAAGGTAATACATCAGTGTCACAGAATGCCCCTCCATCTGTGTCTCTCCTGTCTGACCTCAGGTATCCAGAATGAGTTGCAGCATTACTGAGCTCCAGACCCTTCTCCGACACAAAGACGACTCCTCCAGAGCCTACAGACAGAGAACAGACACACAAGTAAGCAAACAGAGATAGTCCTGCAAGAATAACAGGAAATAAAGAAATAATGTTTCTCCATGTGCCTGGTTGATGGGCTGCTCTGCCTCAGGTTGAGATTGAGGAAATCATGTTATTTAGCTCCACAGTTTCTTGCCTCATATAAATTTACATTGTCTGGATAATTATGTCTTGTGGAACGTAAACAGAAAACTCATGAAGTCACAGTTTCAAGCTGGTTAAAGCTGCATTTATCAACTTTTGACCACTAGAGAGCAGAAAAACACCAAAACCAACTGACAGGTTGGCACGGCCACCAAATATCATGAGCGCCTAAAGAGTCATGTGATTCATTTGATTTCAAAGTTATTATCAAAAATTCATTCAAAAGCGTCATATTTGAGATGTTAAGTGTAGTAGATGTTTAATTATCAAGTAGAGAGCTTTGAATGGCTCTAATCAACTTCTTGTTCCTTTTGAAAGCATCGTTCATCAACAAAATCACATGGTTGACAGCTGACAACAGTGAAAAATTGGGCAGTGACCAAGGCATTCTGGCTGGGCTAACTTTAATATGTCTGGTTCCTCACCTTAATAGGAAATAATGGATTTCTGTCGACCTGCTGATGATGTTGCTCACAATGTGGGAGTCTGGTCACCATCAGTCATTGTACTATTTTCTGTTTCAGATAGTTAATTTGGAGCAGCAAGTCCTTGAGAGTAGTGAGAGACTGAAGAGCGCAGAGCAGCAGATCACAGAGAAACAGCAGCACATGGATAAACTGGTGAGTAACAGTCAAGAGCACAACATGAGTCAGAAATAGGTTTGATATTTCCCAAATGTCATTACTCAACAAATGGCCAAACAAAATTCAAAATATACATATAATAAACCATAGTGTGTAGGATTTTATTCTGTGCTTTGGTGTCATCTGGCGGTAGTATCAAGGATGATACTCTATGTACACTCTATAATGTTCTTAATTTCAGTGCAAGTGTTCAGACAGTGAAACAGTTTTTTGGAAGTCGTCCTGGCCGTGCAGCACCACTGCCAATGCACCAAAACATATGTCAGAATCCAGGTTGTTGTTTTTTATACATCAAAATCGAATCCTGTTGTCTGTGAACACGGTTAGTGTCAATGATGAAGAATTTTGGTTCAGGTCCAGAAAAAAAAATAGCAAGCATTGCTATTTAAACCTGACATTATCCACATGCACTCAAGTCATTTTTGAGGGAAAACGTTGATTTTCAGTCGAGTTAAAGTGGGTTTCGTATGCATGTGTTTAATTATGCATTTGTATGTGTGTTTTGTTCAGCAAGGAGAGTGGAGTGCAGAGAAGGCCTTTCTGGACCAGCAGGTGTCTTTGTTACAGCAGCAGAGTCAGGAGAAGGCCAGCCGGCTGGAGGAAAGCATCACCTCTTTACAGACAGAGAGACAGATGCTGCAGGACAGGGTGGTATGTTCTGCTTCTCATTTTCAGCCCTTTTGATTTTTCAAACATTTCTTTGTAATCTATAACAGTATGCAGTAGCCATGCTGTTATGTATTTATCGCAGTGAAGAGAGAGCACTATTTGCTCTGCGTTGACTAATACTTTCCCCTCCCGGTTCTTTTGTGTGCTAGGCTGATCTGGACAAGCACAGGGCCGAGGCAAACTCCACACTGAGCCAGCAGACAGAAGAGCTGGAGCAGTGCAGGGTAAGAACAACTGCAACACACCAGATTTTCAATCAAATTGGCATTTGATTGACTTTTAAAAGCTGAGCTCTCATATTCCTGTTATTCTTTATTCTGTAATGTATGGAGAAATAATGAAAATCTGTTGAAACACATGACCTTACACATTTTATCCAGGTGTAGTCTTGACATAATGCGATGCAGCTTCACTGACAGCCATATTACAAAGCCAAAAGCTATATACTGAACATTCAACCAAATTGTCCAGATCCACCAGAAATATAGAGCTAACAGTAATTTCCATAAAGGAAAGCGGAGTGTATTTATCTTGCTGTGTTCCCTCAGGCGGAGCTGAACAGCCGGCAGACAGTCAGCACGGAAATTGCCAAAGCCCTAGAAGAAACCAGACGTCAGAAGGAGGAGCTGCAAACACAGGTCTGTGGGCAAACACACATCATGCAATCGTCACAATCACAGAAAGGCAACAGCTAACACGCAGTCCCTCACAAATGATGTAACAAATGATGTAACAGTCTCCATCTGGACCAGTCACAAACATCTGTATTCCTTTGTAGGACAGGAAGGACAGATGTGTCGTTATTCAGTGGACTGTGCCTTTATTTGATGACTCACAGATCAAAACACTTTATTATTATATATGTAAAATAATTCGGAGCTGGTTGTCAGTCTGTGTGTGAGTGCGGAAGCATGTGCTGTGTAATGAAAAGTGTTGGCCTTTGCTTGTTGTCAGGTTGGAGAGCTGACCACATCTCTACAGACCTCACAGCAGGAAGTGTCCGCTGTCGCTGAGAAGCTGACACTGAGGGAGGAAGACATCAAAACACTCCAGAATGGTACATATACACACACATACACAAACACACTTCAAATCCTTTAAACGCATTTGCGCCCATTTTGTAATCATGTGTTTAAGTTCTTAATGTATTTCTTCTTTGTGTAACAGTAGTTGTTAATTTCTTAAAATGGTGGATTAGGGTTAGACTAAATATCAGCTTAGAAGCCAAAATAATGCAAACACCTCTTACAGCAATTACAAACACCAGTTGGCTGTATTAGGCTGCCCTTCAGTATAAAAGAGCTGTAATATATCTGTTTGTGATTATTTCAAATAAACACAATTTTTTTATGTGTGAAGTGGTTGATTTTGTCCTCCCCTTACTGTACAATTTTTGACACGAAAACAATCAAATCTGCGTGCGTGTGTGTTGCAGAGGTGCAGTGTCGGCAGGCGTCACTGGTCCAGCTGCAGGAGGAAGTAGAGCAACAGCGAGCTCAGCTGGAGCAGATGGAGCTGGAGAAAGACTCCCAGCTGATGAGCCTGAGGGAGGAGCTGCTCAGCCAGACACAGCAGCTAGATGGCTGCCAGGCGCGGGTTAGCACCTACACACAAAGTCAGAAACGCATATACATATATGCTCTTATGTGGTACACACAGTATTGATGCAGTGAGCAAAATTAGTAAGTTGTTTGGGATTTTAAGTCCAACCAAATGCACAAGTTTCATCTGTAATAGTTGTTTTGTTCAACTCTACTCAGAAATCAGCTTGCATCTTGCATCTCAAAAGAACAACATCCAGGGAAGACCAGTATTCCATATTTGGAGCTCAAGCTTAAGACTAAAGTTTAAACTAAAAATAGTTTCCATATCATATATTTTCATTTCTCTTGGGTGTTGTACTGCCAGTGTGCCACCATCAGTTTGCTCTGATCTTGTTTATATTCAGATTTTGTCATGTCTTATAACCTATTGACCTGCTAGAGCTTCTCCAAAGAGCTAACTGAAATTTCAGCTCATGCCACTAATCGAACATGAATTAATGGTCGTTGTGGTTTGGTACGTGCTGTCCAGATCTCATACCTGGAGGTGGAGGTGGAAACCCTGACAGAACAGCTTCACAGCCCTGAAGTGTGTGAGGAGGCTCAGAACGGCAGTGTGACGGTGGACGATCTGGACCACATTCAGAAAGTCAACAGAGAGCTGGAGCAGCAGCTCAGCGACAAGAACAGGGTCGGCTACCGTTTATACTCGCGTTGTTCCTCTAGCTTTTAATGAAATATCAATATCAGCTACATGCGTACCAGCAGATACACCCATCACCACATATAAAACACATTGGCGTTGTTTTGCAGACCATCAAGCAGCTGCAGCAGAGACTGGCAGAACTGAAGAGGACGCTACAGAAGGAACTGGTGAGACACAGTGAATCCCAGCGGGTTCACTGTTTTCATTTGTTCAGACAATATGTCTGCAGACTGAGCATGTCTTGATAAAGGAGCTAGTCCACCCTGTTTTTTTTATAACTGGCCAAACACAAAATGAAGCAATGTGGTCTGGAGTGGAGGTGTTCAGTGCATGTACGAAGGAATCTTTTATCAGCACATTTTCAAAGTGAACTGACTGTGCTGAATCACCATTGTTGTATGTGATTGTACTCTTGAGTGTAAATATAGATGAATATCATATACGTGTTTCCTTCTTTGTGCTCTGTAGAAGCTAAAGCCTGAGCCAGAGGCTGAAGGGAAGGAAAAGTTGCCAGAAAGCCGAGCAGAAAAACCAGAGAGGGTTTGTCCGGACCCGCCTCCAGCGTCCACCCCGAGCCCCCCGACCTCCAACACCACGGTCACCAACACCTCAGACCTCAACGACTCACGAGAAATCAACTTTGAGTATCTGAAACATGTCGTCCTCAAATTTATGTCATCCAGAGAGGCTGAGGTAAGTCATCAGTGCTCCAGTCCCTTCACTTCAACACCTACGTAGGCTAAAAGAATTAAATAAAGCTTTTGTGTGCAGCATTGTAGGTCTGCTTTGACTGAATGACTGACCCTGGCTCTGTTACAACCCCAATCTGTCTGTCAGGCATACCAGCTAATACGAGCTGTATCGGTGCTGCTGAACTTCACTCGTGAGGAAGAGGACATGTTGAAACAAACTCTGGAGTACAAGGTTGGTATTTCACTGACCGTCACTGTATTCAGTCTTATGCTTCAAACGCTTCGTTTCAAAGCAGACCATTGCTTTCCACATCCCGTCTGTGTCAGCAGAACATTAAACAGCTTCTAAAACTTTGTTTCTTGAATATTCGTGTTAATACAATTTATACCAAAGTTAAGAGTGTTACTATGATCAGGGTGGGAAAGTCTCAAACATTTACACCATCACCATCACTAAAACCTTGATTTAGGGGTGCAAGTGTAGACACTGAAAAGACCTGAAATCATAATACCTTAATCTGATTGGACTAAATAAATGTTACCAAACTTTACTAAAATGAAAAAAGATAAAACTTAATGTAAAATTTAGATTTTGGTTACGATAACAGTGTGATGTGCATCATGGTTGCCAGTTCAATAAGAGTTTTGACAACAGATGTCTTCTTTTTTATTTTATTGGCTTTTTTTTTTTACTTCAACAATTCAGCTCATTCAGTTCAACAGCTGCCTCAAGGTCTTGCAGGTTGTTGTGCTGATGGACATCCTCTGTAACACCTCACAGTGTAACATCACATATAGAATTTATACTCTTGTCTGTCTCCATCTCTCACGTTCTCTTGACAACCTCCTAGGACCACCTAGGATGAGAGTATGGAAATGTTCTTGTATTAGGCCCAGTGTCTCTTTACCCCCATATATGTTCATTTGAGCTAGTTTCACTGTGTGTAACCTGGTGTCTGGTATGTTTTGCGGTCTAGATGTCCTGGTTTGGATCCAAGCCTTCTCCAAAGGGCATCATCCGGCCTTCAATCTCAGGCGCTTCGACTCAGTGGAGCTGATGAGCAGCAGAAAGAGCTGAAGTGATGGAGAGAAAGGAACTAAAGGACCAGCTCCGGGAGGAAGAAGTCCTTCCTCTGTGGCTCCCATCACTGAGCAGGACTCTAGCTTTAAACTTAAAACAGCCTCCCACAGTTTTCTCTGGCTCTGTGTGGGAAGGACTGTTGTTTTCTGCTCTGTGGGGACAGAGAAGGGCTGCACAGTATGTTTGAGGGATAAAGGCTAATTCATAATCAGTTGTTGATTTTAAAATGACATTATTTTCTTGTCTTGGTTAAGGCAGATGGACTTTTGTCCAAATGTTATAGAGGGTAAACTGACACATCATTCACACTGGAGTTTTAAGTGTCTAATTCTTCCCTGGCATATGACACAGATCTGATGTTTTCTAGTCCGGAAAAACAGCAAAAAGCGAGTTAGCATGAAGGAAAATAAGATACGATATCCGAAAGAAATAACAGACTGACTTGACTGTTATTTTAGAAACTGCCTCATTTTTACCTTGATTCAAAAATCACAAGTCACATCTGTTTTTGTGTGAACAAAAAGCAGTGTGATTCTATGTGACTGTCTTCACTGGATAAATGGTACAGCCTTTGATTGCTGAAGGACCTCTTAGCCGGTCACATAATATTTCATTTTAAATCAGAGGGCTTCTTAATGAAAATGTGTCATTTAATGACCTGTACAGGATGCTGAAGCTGATTTGGTTTCAGAAAGAGTTTATTATTTAATAGTACCTGCCAAGTGGACACGAACGGTTCACATTTGTGTCAAAGGATCTAAATTTGTCTACATGTAGAGTTTGAAGCCCTTTTTCTCGATTCTTCATAAAAATGTCATCAAGCATTTTCTTTACTGAAATAGCAGTTCATTCGTTTTCTTCATCTGTTGAAATATTCATGATGGCATTGAAAGAAATATGTGTGTACCATGTTTTCATGGTCAAGGAATGCAATTAGCATAAGTAAGACTACTTTACAAAAGCTCCTTGAACAATCAAGGGAATCCAGGTTGGGATTTCTGTCCAATAACACCCTCAAGTTCCAGACTTTTCTTGAGAAATGAGAATGCTGACATCTTACCATTTATGATGGATTATTAATGAATAATCACGTGTTGAATTTAATATCATCAAAGTAAGCTCTCATTTCTCTTTAAAATGGCATTTTCATCATATTTCTTTATCATTGAAATCACCATTACAGCATGGTCTGAGCTAGAGCCCGGCTGGTACTGATTTTTGAGGCTGATACCAGTATTACAGTATAGTGTATATACAGAGTTAAAAAATCTGATAACAGTATGTCAGCCAGTATTTTTCTGTTTTTTTACATATACTCATAACTTAAAGATTTTTGATAAGGATCCCTTAAATTTGGTTAAAGAATTGGGACCAAGATATCTACTGAGCGGTGTAAAAATAAACTCATCAGTGCTCTCTGGTGGACAAACTATGTAACGGTGACACTGTTTTTAAAATACTGAAACACACTGTATCTTTGGCATTTCTGGACCACAATTTCTTGTTGCCTATTGGCTAACATATACATAGATACTGAAACCGGCCGGGCTGTAGTTCAGTGATCCATTTAAATGGGTATCAAAACTCCTTGACCATTGGACTGTTATTATTATGAGTTGAGCCTACCAGCAGACCTTGCTCTCAAATCCTCCCTCTGACACCTGGATTGGCAGACCTTAATCTAACCATGGCCCTAACCTAAACCACCTATAACCTAAAACATTTGACTTGTTGTGGGGTCATATAGTAAATGTAGCTTGGAAGTGCTGCCTTGGAGGCTCAGGTCAAGGTAAAAAAAAAAAAAAAAGTCTTCTCAATTGCTGCTACTGGAAGAATAAAATGGCTGCCACAGCTGATACAATCTGCATGCACAGACTGTTTTAGGTCCTTTAACACCAATGTGAATGATTTAGACTATAGTTGTCCATTTGGATAGTAACAATCTGATAAAATAAGTGAATGCTATGTAAATGATGACTGGAGGACATGCTCTACCTTTACCTGCCTTTGCTAATGTAAATGAAAGTACATTCCACATGTCTATTTATATATAGAAATATGTGCATACTGTATGCATTGAGAACTTTATAAATCCGTGGATGTAAATGATTTGATGTGATCAGTTTGCAGTATTTATCATCATCATCATCATCACCACCACCACCACCGTAGACCAGAGCCCATACATGTTTGTGACTCAGCGTGTCACTCAGTCCCACTGCCCATCACCATCCTTCTTCCTCAGTGTGATGTCAGTCACAACATGAGGAGGGTTATTTTTACATCAGTGGGAACTCCAGGGAATCTGCATGCCTGTGGTTAAACTGCATTGTTGAATCTCTAAAGCAGCCTGGTCAGTCTTTTACAATTCTCTTCATTTCTAAATGCCAGAGGATTCTGCATTTGTATTCATCACACTAATATGCAAACACTATGAAGCGGAAATATATCGGGGTGCTGTCTGCATAAGATTATCAGTCCCAGAAAAGAAAACTGTATTTTAGGTCCGATTGTTGTTTTTGTGGCGTTTGAAGTTGCATCTGCTCTGAATACGTTAAATGTATATTGGGATGCAGGAGTACATCTATGAATGTTATCATCTTGTGTTACTAATAACAGATAGCAGACTGATGCAGTCACCCAGACTCTGCTGTCTCCACGAGAATCAAAAGAAACAATGAATGCACTTTTTAACCTGATTGATTCTGCTGTTAAACCCTGAAACACAACTGTACAATCACTACAGCTTTTTCTGTCTTTCGCTTTTTATGATTTAACAATTGCTGCCACTACAAAGGTTTCCTTTCCCACATTTATTAATAATAAATCTGAAATGATACAAGCATGCCTTCTGGCTCCAAATCCTGCATATTTGGTGGAAAAATCAATTTTCTTAATTTTCCCATGTTCTGTTATATATAGTGCAAATGCTAATATTAAAAATATTTAAGTTTATTTATTCTAATACTGCGTTTATTCATACTTTCATCAATATTTTTGTCCCTATGTATATGTATTGGAACATTTCAAATTTTGCCTATTTTCTGTGTTTTTGTTTTATTTTCAGTTTGGGTGAAAATATACAACAGACATACATTTTCCCATATTGTATGGTATGTTTTTAATGTTTTTTAAATTTACCATTAGAAACGATTAATTTCCTCAGGGATTATTTTACGTTGTTTCTTCTCCCATGTTTGCCCTACATCGTGGTTCTGTTGGTTCTCCAACGCTGGTCTAATAATACATTCATGCGCTGCGCCCAGTGGTGGCGCTGTTTGCAGGACGTCAAAGTGACGTCTAAACGGACGAAGAAGAAATTCTCCGGAAACTACTTTTTCTGAGCACGCGGTGCGTCCGGCCTTTCCAACAGGGCAGCGAGAGGGAACATGGTGAGGAGCTGATACTCCGCAATCAATTATGATTTTATTCGTATTTATCTCAACTAAACAGCATTAAATGTGTATAATACGTACACATAAGCTCCTTAGGTAGCTGTTCATGCATGTGTCGATAAGTAGGGTGCTGCTGGGATGGAATAAAATGTGATATTATGAAGCGCTGGCACCGACCGACGCCGCTAAGCGAACGTGCTAACTGTAAGCTAATGAAAATATGGCAGGCTAGCGATAGCCTGCTAGCTAATACTACTGTATGATAACAGAAAACCTGTGCAGCCAATGTGTCTTTGTAAATACTGGTCGCAGATAGTTTGAATAATGTTGTAATGGCGTGAAGTTATCGGTCTGCTAACCTTAAATAGTGTTAGCTTGGCTGACTCGTGTCGGAAGTTTAACATTAGCTTTGACCGAGCTGAGGCTTCGTGTGCGGACGCTTGAGATGGCGTCTTTGGGACTAATGCGGCGCTCTCCCTAAGAAATGTGTGTTTTCTGTCGTGGTCCAGGCCAAGATCAAGGCACGAGATCTGCGGGGCAAGAAGAAGGAGGAGCTGCTCAAGCAGCTGGACGACCTGAAAAATGAACTGTCCCAGCTCCGTGTGGCCAAGGTTACCGGTGGAGCTGCTTCCAAGCTCTCTAAGATGTAGGTAACCTCACTGCATGAAAATAATTTAACAGCACCCAGACAGACCTTCCTACTAACGCTACGGGCCCAGAATCGACATGACTGTTGTGGATGTAAGGTGACATGTACAGGTGCTGTCTGCACAGAGCACCACAGTCTACCTCATGGTAGTTTTGGAGCCAGGAGGCTAGGGACATCATTCATCTGCTGTCTGCTGATGGTCTAAACACCCTGTGCTGTGATCAAATATGTTAAAAATAAAACTTGGATATGTTAATTTTGTGTATTTAGTACTGTACAAGGTTACATGTGTCAAGTTCACCAAATGCTTCTCCAGACTCCACACTGCCAAATAAGGAAGAAAACAGTACAAAAGGCAGTATTGGTACCTAAGCTTTCCCATTTTGATTCTCTAGTCAAAGATGATATTTGTTGAGCTGATGATTTGCTGATGCATTCAACACTGCTTACCAAAAGACTGAGACTTGAGATGACCTTAATGTTCCTCACAATCAATGGCTATGTTTACATGGACTGCAATAATTCTACTTAAGACATTATTTTGATGCAGTTTTTCTGGAATTGTTGGAGAATTAGTGAGTAGATTAAGATAAAAAAAATAAAGATGGTTTCCCAAGAAAAGAACACCATTCAGAAAATGGCTACAGGGGGAAACTTGTGTGAAATGTTAATTTAATGTATTTAGTACTGTACAAGGTTACAACTTTTACATGTGTCAAGTTCACCAAATGCTTCTCCAGACTCCACACTGCCAAATAAGGAAGAAAACAGTACAGAATACAGTATTTTATCATTTACAAGTCTGTTGAGTCAGTGTATTACAATTGTCTTGGGCACTTTTTTTCTTCATGATTTAACATGAGTTGTGTACAGCTGTATTTGCTCAGGCTAATTTGTCACTAAGCCAAAATCTGGGGTAAAAAAAACAAAACTGTCTGACTTTTCTGTTTCTTTACAGCCGTGTTGTCCGCAAATCCATCGCCAGAGTCCTGACTGTAATCAACCAGACACAGAAGGAGAACCTGAGGAAGTTCTACAAGGTGAGAGCAAGCAGCTGCTTCGGCTCATACTAACACAACTCCTCACAGAGCGCGCACACACACAGACGTGCCTGCTTGGTACCTAAGCGGTCCCGTTTTGGTTCTCTAGTCAAAGATGATATTTGTTGAGCTGATGTTTTGCTGATGCATTCAACACTGCTTACCAAAAGACTGAGACTTGAGATGACCTTAGTGTTCCTCACAATCAATGGCTATGTTTACATGGAATAATTCTACTTAAGACATTATTGGTGCAGTTTTCAGAAAGTGTTTGAAAATTAATGAGTAGATTAAGATCATAGAAGATGCATAAAGACTGTTTCCCAAGAAAAGAACACCTTGGACATGAAACAAAATGGACGAGATAAATAGTGGTGGATCTCCCTAAATGTCTTTGTCATGTTATGCCAAGCAGATGGGTTGTTTGTCTGATGAATGTCTACAACCTGTAATACAAGTACCTGCTCTGACCATAGTCAGATAAAGGTTCAGAAACATTCCTATTCAGAGAATGTTAGAACATGACGGTGTGATGTTTTCCCTTTTGTGATGCATTACATGTCATGTGTTCGGAGCTGGCCACCTACTAACATGAATGGGTTTTATCCATTGAACATTGAATGTAGTGGCAGGTGATGAAAATAACATTACTGACAAGTAAAGCCTTGGTTTGTGCTCGCTGCTTGGGGAAACAAAGCATGAAAATACTCAACATCATTGTTTTTGAATGTCTTTAGTATTTTAGTATAATTTTATATGTAAGTATAATATACTGAAGCCAAGTGTCAAACCTTTCTAGATCTTGACAGTTTCAGATTTACCTTCTACCTGTCCCTCACTTTTGTCAGTTTATATTCTGACAGGATGGTTTTTCAGCTCCACTGAAAGTTAATTTCTTTTCTTTCAGGGTAAGAAGTACAAGCCCCTTGATCTGAGACCCAAGAAGACCAGAGCTCTGCGCCGCCAGCTCAACAAGCATGAAGAGAGTCTGCGGACCAAGAAACAGCAGAGGAAAGACCTCCTCTACTCTGTCCGCAAATTTGCAGTCAAAGCTTAGAGGCTTTTTCTATTGACAAAATAAAATCTGTGTAAAAAAAGACAAGAATCCTCTGTTGTGTAGTATTCTCCTCAAATATCATCACACTTACACTTCAGACACACTTGAGCCAGTCATTCGTTTCCATTTACGCAAATAACAATGTGTTTTCATTTACATGAAGTATTCTCCAGATCAGCTGGTTTGACCTGCGAAATCTAGACCACGGGCACAGGTGTCTGAAAGGGAACCCCAGACGTCACAAAGGTGTCATTAAGACTTCCTTGTTTTGACATGTTTAAAGTCTCTAAACGAGACTTGTTCTGTGGTGGCTTCTCACAGTGATTGTGGTTTGGACTCTAGATTTGTCCAGTGGGACAGACATTTAAGACCGCTTGTAAATCACTATTCACTCCAATTGAAATATTTTTCCTCTTTGATGTTAATGAAGCTGATTTTCCTGATTATCAAACAGGGTAGCGGGAGGAGTAACAAAGAAGCTGCTGTGGTGTTTGGATTCTACAGTTTCTCTACAGAGACTGGCAGTGGGGGGGGGCTCATGAATCAGTGAGACCGTGTGCTTTATACCTTCAGCTAGTATTTGATTTGATCAGTATAGAACTGGGAAAACTCACTGCAGCTCTTGCATAAACTACTTCAGCTTTGTTTGATCGTCGTCACTATTGATCTACCAAATGGCTCTTAACAGCTTGTGTAAAGAGCTGCTCAACAGACTAATGGAGTCGGTTTAATCAGCTCACCACAGGAGGGCAGCACACCTCCACATTAGTCAGTCCAAACATTACAATAAAGCCCATATTCAAGTTTCCCTGCAGTGTAAACCAGTTCTTCATGTCCTATTAGGATGTGGGCCTGTAATGATGGAGCCTGGGTAATACACAATAAGTGAGAAGGATGTAGTTTCGTACACATAGCTATATAAAGTAACATAAAATACATTTTCTGACCGTAGCATCTGATCAGAGTAAATGGGGATGAGCAGGAGGCAGCTGACTACAGCACTATGAGAAACTAATGAGTGAAAAGGTGCGTTTATTCATTTCCAGAACCAGGTCAAATATTTAGGTATCATTATTGCACAAGATAAGATGATTTGCATTGAGGAGAATTTTCAAAATAAAAGGATCAGTTCACCCAAATAACTTGTTCCCCGCTGCCCCCTAGTGGCACCTAGTGATGCAGATAGGTTTGGATTCTCGGCCTCTATCCCAACACAATGGAGATGAATGGAATTGTGTTTGTGGCTCTCAAAGCACTGATATTAGCACAACTCAAGTGCTTCATGTTTCTCTAGGAACAGTGTCCTGGTTACTGTGGGGAGTCACACACCTTACCTTCTGTAATCAGGCTGCTGGGGCTGCACGCCTGCGTTTTGCTGCATTTGGAAAGACACTGATCTGAACATGGTGGGCCTTAGGAATGTGCGGAATGGCAATCACCTTTATTCTAATTACTTTCCTGCCATCACCATGCTGTCAGCTGCTCTTTAGTTACACAACAACACAGCTGTCCTCTGCACTGGTGCACATTATCACCATGAGCCTTCAAACCGTCCTCCTTACGCTCTCAGTTTGTTTGAGCATGTTTTCCTTGTCTCTCTGCCCTCGTCCGAACTCTGCTAAGAAGTCAGGCTGCTTCAAAGTCAACAACTGCAAATGCATCATGAAGGATGGGAGCGGGGTGATAAACCTGAAAGCTATGGGAGATGCAGACGGTTTCCTGGGGCGTTTGAAGCCTGTGTCAGCGGAGAACATGGCAGTCAGTGCAGAGATCCTCCTGTCCTTCAGCCCCTGCCTGCCCTTCTCACAGCCAGAGGACCTGACAGGAGCTGACTGTACCAACGTCGCTGCATGCCTCATTGTCAGGTAGAGTAGACAAGACTCAGTGCTGAGATTCACAATGTACGACCATGTGGATATACTGACTTTTTCAGCCTTGACACTGAAGCAAGACTTTGCATGCAGCTGCACACAGCCACACCTTCGCCCTCCATTTGCACGTCTTCATGTCCCTCTCTCTGTAACTGAAGGCATTGTGACTTTGACCCTTCCACTTCTCAATGATTGCTGTGCCATAAGAAATGACGGTTATTCCACTGCTTCATTTATATGTCATAGTTAAATCTTGACACTCAGTTCTCACCAAATGTAATGAATTTTGATAAACTGCTAGTTCTCTAGTCAAAGGACAAGGCTGGCAATATTCTGTATTTTTGTTATTGTCAACGAATTCCACCAAAAGACCAAAACCAACAATGTGCACTCAGCTCCCAGCCCATTGGTTCCTACTGAAGACGTCAATCTTTAAAAACGGCTCACAGATATATAGTTTCATTTTTAAAAAAGGTTCAGTTATTCCTAAAACAGCCGGTCACTGTAGTTTTTATCATATATTCCTAAAACAGGAGGAAATAATGCATTTGTTGAGGACTGTTTTCAGTGGTGGATTAACACACATGTAGTCAAAATAAACTACATTGTGTGTGTTCATAGTAATGAAGGAACATGCAGTTTTGGGGAGTAGTGAACTACATGTAATTAAACTAGTAGTTTAATTACATTTTGCAGCAGCTTGCTGGTAGTTCAACTACATCCATATTTGCACAGTGATTTAAGTAGTTAAATTACTTCCCCCCCCCATTTTTTGTGTGTGGTTAACTACTGAAACTACAAACAATTTTGGGCCATAAAAGCCTAGTTGAAGATTGTTTTAGTTGTTAAGATTGTAGAAGTCAGAAGTTACCAAACTGACGAGTAAGACAACAGGCCCATTTTTTTTAGACGAGTGCTCAAGTCGGTCAAACGGTCTAAAAAGGTGCAAGTTAATTTTCTTTACTGTTTTAGTTGTAGTCACATAATACAAAATCTAGATCTTTAGATTTTGTCCTTGTGAAAAGCCCAGATGGGATTGTTTTGTGTAGGACAGGTGCAGGTCTCAGGGGTTATCAGGAAGCTGGATTGTCAGCCCAACTGTGAAAAATATATAATATATATATTTTTTTAATGTTTTGAATCTGAATTTGTAAAACTAAACTTTAATATATTAAATGTCAATTAGTCGTAAGTATTTATTATTGCTATTTATTAACAAATGTTCAGGGAAGTTGTTGCTATTTTAGAAGTTACCTGGCTAACTGAGTAATCCTGCTTGGTGCAATACCCCCACCTGGACTCTAGTTTCTGGAAGGCAGGTGTCTGACTGATGGACTTTATATACAGAACCAAAGCTGACATTATGACCTGTGAACAAGTGGACACTTTTTGCAATAAACTCAATTGAGAGGCATGTTTTGTAGTAGTTTGAATTGCTTTTTCTAAGTAGCTTTAGTTACCCAAACTAGATTCCTCCCTAGAGTAGCTTTGATGTAGTTCAGCTTCTTCCAGTGTGAAGTAATTGGTAGTTTGCAAAGCTTTCAAAGTAGCTTCCTCAACACTGGGAACATGTCACCCAGAGCAACAGTGTGTTGCATTGTTTTGATCATTTTTGGACAACAATGGAGCTCTATAGTACATAAATTTGGATTCACACACAAAGTTTGTTAGTAAGAAACATTCATTGTTGGCAAAGGGAAGCATAGAATATCACCAGTCTTATCTATGAACTAAAAGTCTAAAATAGCTTTTTGTACAGATATCTATATTATTTTTATTGAGCACAAAGTGTTGACACTGGCTGGCTGGTGGTGCCTGTAAACTCTCCATTCTGATTGGATATGTTAATAGACACGTTGAGCTGTTTAACCAGCAGTTTGTCTGCTCTGACTTCCTCTTCCTCTTTGGATTTAAAGATGGCATCTGGGCATTTTTTTAGTCATAATCCAGGTGAAGGCAAAAGCAGAAAGCCTACACTTTTTTTGATCCTCTCATAATAACTCAGATTACTTATTGGTGCAGTTTCCACATCAAAAGCCAGGTGAAGTTCAGGGTTATTTGTGACATCTTTTTACCTATAAGGTTGAGTTGTAAGTCATCGGATTCATGTTACTTGTATTGCTGCCTTGCTCAAATACTTCTTGACAGTAAAAGAAGCACCACTGCAGCAGCCTTCTGTACAAACTCTCTTTAACCCTGCTGCACTCATTATAGTTTGTTCAAACCCATACATCTCTCACTACACGGCACATTTCTGGAAGTAAGATGGATCAAGTCTAACCAGACTTATGAATAGTTTATGTAATGATGTGGTGTTAATTTGTACAAGTCTTTGATTTTGTGTCATTTAATTGCAATACCTTTATTTCACTCCAGTGTGAAACTAATCAGCTATTGGCCACCTGGGGGCGCCCAAACACACAAACTGAAAATATGAAGACTTTTGTGCTCTTGTCATAGTTGAAGTATTTGACACTTTCCATAATAAAGAAACCATACTGTTCATATACTGATGTATTAACAGGTTTTCTCTTCACTAACTGTAGTTGATTGTGGTGAATGTATATCATACATGTTTGGGAGTATGGCAACTGCTTGTTGTTTGGATTGAATTCAGCGCTGGGCCTTTAATAAACTTGCTTGCATCAACACATAATTGAGTTTGTTTATTAGTGAAGACTGTATGTAAAAATGCTCAGATCAGTCTGTTTCCTCATCTGGCAGGTGACTCAAATATTCAAACATTTGTTCTTGTTTTGTGATATTTTGCCATGTGAATAGGTATCACAGGCTCAACAGATACATTAGCCGCTATATCAACTATGGGAGACATGAAGGGAATGAATTCCACTACAACGACACCCTGAAGATGCTGTCTGTCTCCTACTTTTGTGAGCTACAACGCAAACATTCTGTACGATTCACGGCACTGATCATTTTGTCACTGTAGCGTGATGACACAGTCTTCCTCTTCTTCTTCTCCCCGTTTCCAGCTCACGACGAGCAGCTGCTGACAGTCGTGCATTACCACTGTAATCCAAATCAGTCCACTTCTCTCATCCGGGACCAGAGCTTCAGCGCTGAGGAGCCCCTTCAGATCTGGGTGGAGAGCCCCTGTGCTTGTCCAAATGCCTGTGCCATGGGAGATCTGGGTCTAGGTACCATCTTCCTCATCATCCTCTCCCTCAGTGCTGCTGCATACTTCATCCTTGGTAATGCTTTGTATTATATTCAACCGAGATAATGCCAATAAAGTAAAGTGTAAAAATGAAGAGAGCAAGACTAAAATCCCTGTCCCGGGCACCGACAGTCTACAGACTCCAGTGTTCATTGCACAGCACCACAGAGCTGCATGGATGATACTGAAGGCTTTATGGTCTTTAGAGTCTCAGCAGTATTGGGACTGAAATGTAAGAAGTCACTTTATTTATATAGCACCTTTCAAAAGCAGAACATCAAAAAGTGCTTCCCCAAAAAGAAATAAGCCAAAGGACGTGAAAACAGACTTAGGAAGAATGAAAACACCCGTCTTCAGGGTGGTGTTACAGAGCAGAATATGTAAACACCAAATTAAAGGCTTCTTCCTCTGGGAGCATGAATGAGCAAGTGACCATTTAGGTTCAGGAGTGGGTTAGAGGAATGGCTGTGGGATGATTAAGATTAAAAGAATTCTTGCTCAACTAGTTACCAGTTGATGCGCAGATTAAGATTTTACATCCCACATCATCATCATCACTTCATAAAATATAATACATTGTTTTCAATTTAACTTCCCAAAAGTATGTAAAATATTTAAACTAAGCTCCATCCAGCAACATTAAAATCCTGCATAAAAATACACTGATGGGCACCATTCGGCTTTACTTTATACTTCCAATACTTTGAATCCATTTTACTGGTCACTCTTTGAGAAAGTATTTTGGATGCAGAACTCTTGTGTGTAGTATTTTTAAAATGTAGCGTGGCTACTCTTACTTAAGTAAAGGATTGGAATACTTCTTCCACCGATTTCTGGGAACCTCAAATATCCAAAGCAGATTTTGTGGAAATTTGGCCAGTAGTTTCTGACGCACAGACGGACAGAGCCATGGACCAGCCCATTGCTTACCATTTTTAGACGCCTTCAGATTTAACAGCTATTATCTCACTTTTGACTGTACGCTCTGCAGCAAACCAACCACTATCAAAAAACTACGTACATATGACACTCCAGCTCTGCAAAAAGACTCAATCATCTTTATTGCTAATTTTTGCTGGATTCCTTTAATATATTTTTTCTTTTTTTTTCTTTCTTTTTTTTTTCTGTTTATGAGTCATGTTGATGAGGTTTGGCCTGACTAGCATGTATGTGGTCTGGCATATATGGAGGAACATTCCTGCCAAGAAAACAACAGAACAGAACAGGAATGAGATATACATACACTGTGTATATAACCTCATTGTGAGACAAACAAGAGATACAATTTACTAAGTCAAAATTAAGAGATTCTGTATTTTTTTTGTTTTGTTTTTTGCATTCTTACCTTTTCATTTTTTTCCTGGTGGAAATGGCCTTCCAGGAATGACAGAGTGAGCTAAACACACAAACTTTAAGTCAGTCTCCATTTTTTATGTGACTTTCATCTGCCCTCCATTCTGCCGACAGGCTCCTGTGCTCTGAGGCCTTTTCGGAGCAGCAGTGGAGTCCAGATCTCTCCAGAGCACAGTGTGTGGTGTATGATCTGCTACCTCTGTACTGAGAGAAGGCCGGCGAGAAGACACTATACAGACATGACACACTGTGAACGCTGAGCAGCTGCATACCTCTGGAACACTGCAAGAAGTCTCAACATGTCAAGTTTTTTGACCTACAGGTGTCATGTCCCGTGGAGGGCCCGGAGTCAGCATGGTTTTGTTTTACAGTTGACTGAAAGTGACAGGCTTGCACTCTGTAAACTTTTACACAGCACTGTATGAACATAATCAGTGTATGATCATGATAATGATTTTGGGTCGGTTGTTTTGCATAAAACTCACCATGTGTTATGTTCATTTTTAAATATTTAAGGTATTTGTTACAAATTATGCAAAAAAACTAAATACAGAATAATCACCAAAAATGGGAAAATCCTACAAAGTGACCCTTTGATTAGACTTATTTTTCTGATTACTTTCCATCCCATGACCTACTCTGACCAACTATTGATGATCAAGTTCATTTTACTTTTCCAGCCATTGTTACATGGTAACACATAAACATACAGTATATGTATATAACAAATGAAAGTGATTCATTTTCAGTTTGGTAAAGACATTCACAAATCCTCAAACTAAAGAGCTTAGATTTTCTTTACTGATCCCAAATGTCAAGAATGAACATCCATACCAGGGCAGAAGCCAGGGTTTGAAACATACCGAGCTCATGGATTGAATTGTTATTCATACATTTTTTTTGCCTGGTTTGGTTAAAAAACGACTAGAAGACTTACAGTTATTGTAAACAAAGCAGACGCCTTAGAGTGAGTTGACGGTGAAGCATATTATACATTGTTCATTTTTATTGAAAACACACAAAAGAAATCATGGTTAGCCCTGATACATGCTGTTCTACATGCTGTTTTTTCAATAAATGTATCACTTTGGTCATATTTGTTGAATTAGCAAATATTTTGATCTCTGCACGTCTTTTTCTTTCTGTTCACAGAAAGGTCTGTGTGTGTCACATTCTTTATCTTTACAGCTAATTAGCGGTCAAATATTTTCTTTTCGGTTGTTCTCCTGTGTGGCCCAGTCTTCTCTCTGCAGATGTCCCCCTTGTGAGTTTTATTTTGAAACAAGCACACCTGTTCCACTAAAAGTCATTTCAGTTGTACACATCAGTCATCACATTACTACTTGGTTTACTCAAGTGGCCCAGAAGTGCATACATACACTTATTTCCCTGAACTTATTTTTAGGAACTACTTTTTATTTTGGGTAGCCTCTCCAGCGTCTCATTATGGAGCCCATGTTTTCCAGCTGCAGACCTTATCAGCAGAGGCCTGTTCCCCCATCGTTCTTTTCTGTCCTGCCCACGTGGAGCTTCTTTAGGGGGAAACTGGCTCAATCTGTTATCTGCTCTGCTCTCCTCTATACTTCACGTCAGCTGCTCCTCCGGTGTGATGTCATCAGAGGGCGTGCTGTGGAGTGCTGGATCCTGTGTTTGGCTGGTCTTGACTGGTGTGTGAAGGGTTGGGAAACACTAGAGGGTTTTCATTGTTTGGTTTGACATCAGATTCCTGAGTGCTAGTCTCCTCTGCTGAAGTCCTGCAAGGAGCACAGAAGCACAACATGCAGTGATGTAGTCGTCACGTCTCTAAACGGTTTTATCCTCTGACTCTGAAAGATGGTAAACTAGCGGATTTCCCAGAATGCTGCACTCTTCCTTTAAAGTTAGGCATGTACTGATATAAAAAATGTCATAGTATGATTACCTTGTTCTAAATTACCTTGGACTAACTTTGGCAATGAAGGAGAATCTCCCATCAGTATTAAAACACACTTAAATGACAGGTGACTCAAAATATTTTTTCACTTTGAAACACATTTTTAACACAAGTTTACTCCCAAACAATGGACGTTCAGCTGTCTGTCATGGCTGAAAAAGTACTGCTCTCCAGCTTCCACTATAATATTCACAACAGGCAGCATGCTGTTGTGTCCAACCCACAGGTGTGTGGTATAGGATGGACTGACTCCTCTGTCACTTACTGCAATACAAGCATGAAAAAGACTGATTACATTCATGAACCGTTTTGATTTAAACGACCCAGAAGCTTTTCCTGTAGTGCCACCTTGGGGCGTGCGTTACATCAAAGGGCTCTTAATCATCATCATGTTTTTCTTTTCATACTTTCATATTGTCATGTGTAATGAACTCTGTAGCCCTAAGGGCCACTAGTGGCGCCTGAGACATCCTGACAATACATGTAGTCATATCTTTATAGCCTGGTCCCTGTTTGTGATAATAATCTTAATGTTTGGTCATAGTTCACTGACTGCAGCGACGTTTTAATGTCCTTTTAATAAATATTTATATAACTTACTTGAGTTTGAGAATATTACGATGTATCTATGAGCTTAAAGATTTATGTCATCTGTCATTTAGGGACAGAACAACAAGCTGTAAACACAACACTGACATATTATCACCTCATACAGTGGCCTATTTACACATCCAGCAGACACAGAGCAACATTAGCGTTCATTTGAAGTCGAGTCTTTGTCCACCTCATGAATATAAGCCTAATATTCACCCTCCTTTTAGCTCTGTTTTGGTCTCCACCTACTCCAGAGGAAAATATCTGTGTCTTTAGCTGCTAAAAGCTCCGCTTTGTTCACCAGCTAGTCTCTGACTTTGTCTCCTGTTTGTTGCTGGGCAGGCAGCGTACGAAGCTGCACGAAGCGGAGGTTAATGAGAGCGTTGAGACTGAAGTACAGTTGTACAAGCTGTGGTCCTGGAAACCAAAACAATGAGCTGAAAGAACATGAAAAGCTCTGTAGAGCTGAGGGGAACTACAGATACGTCAGTACAAGCAACACCTCTCACATTACAGGCAGTCTTTTGATCCATTTTACATATAAAAATATTGATTAGCGCAGCTTCAACAAAGTGGTCAAGTTTAAGGTTTATTAGGTTTACCCTCCTCCATAACATCCCTGTGTCTCCATCCATCTATACATTGATTACATTGATGTTTCACAGGACTCCTGCACAGAACATCCTGTAATCCTCTTTTTTGTTGCATGGAATGAGTCCATGGCTATAACAGATCCCATTCAGACCCAGTGGGCATGCTTTTACATGCACTGCAGTTGTTCTAATTGCTTGGGAAAATATTTTTTGTCCCCCCACCCTCCAACTGACATCACTTCTGAGACCCGTTTTGGAGCTCTGTTCCAGTTTCTGGAAAGGAGGGTGAAAACCACAGATGTGACGTCAAAGATATTACCCAAGGAACAGTTCATGAAAATGATGCAGATGGCTGCTCTCCTATGACTTGCCGCGGGCCGCCACGCCCCAAACACCACCGCTAAGAGCTCATACCTCATCTCCTCTGTCTCAGCGTCCTGCTCCTCATCATCACAGAGTGATGAAGGCAGATACAGATGGAGCTCTGGAACCTTTGCGGCGCCGGACTGTCCGTGACGAGCCTGCCTCTCACCGTTGCAGGGGGTTGTGAGAGTTTCTGGGAGGAGAATGTGTTTCAAAGAGTGAGTCACGGTCAGAGATGCAGCTTTCAGTCACATTCATCCTGCAGATGTCATTTACAGCTTGCCAACAATCCAAACACTACAATCTGGGACTGGATGATAAATCGAGCATAACTACATCTGAACAACTGTGTCTGCTTATCGCTAGAGGATATCCAAAAGGCAATTACCCAAACTGCAGCAAAAACATACACTGCCCTCAATCCAAATAACACAGAAAGAATACAAAACAGAGAAACCTTCATGTCAATTGGCAATGAAATTGTATTTGAAATTGTATCACAGCTGTTCCCGCCCAAAGCCAGAAGAAGAACTCATAGATGCTGCCTGGATGTGATTACGGAGGTTTGCAGGCAGATGGAAGCTGTTATGTTTCTGTGTGTGTGTTGATCAAAAAGGCTTTTCAAGTGGCTAGCGGTGTGAGTAAACAGCAGCTTTAGTCCCTGTTGTGAAAAGCAAGAGTCCATATTAATACCAGATAGAGTCAGGCAATAGATATGATATTGTCTTTGTATCAAACATCACATCTGGTTTTGGTTTAACTGATTACAACCGGAGCATGTACCAACACTACACTGCTTGTCTGTGAGAGACCTCAATATAAACTGACTCTAATCAGATATTTAGATCAGATTCTTCAAGTAAGCATGGATTCATTTAGTTATCCATGGTTATCATGGTTTCATGGTTTCCATGGTTGAGAGTTTTAGCTTCATGTGATACACCCTGACATGTGTGGACTCTTGACACACTGTGCAAAATCAGAGCAAAATATCAACAGCTGATTACTTTGGTTAAAATCTATTCTGATTGATTTCCAGTAAATATTATTGCTCAAAACTACAGCAGCTCCTCAGGCACTGATTTCACAATTATTTTGATTAACAGTGATGGATTGTCAGTTTCAGAAAGTCCCAAAGATTGCTAGATGCATCACTCCCAAATCCAACACTGTAAAGGTGTGTGGTAAAGGGTTTCTGACACTGTATGATGATCCAACAAGCACGTTGTTTTCTGCATACTGACACCCTTACTTTCCAAAATAGATTGAGCATGTGAAGTAAATGATCTAATGTAATGACGAAAGGATTATTAGAAGGAAATGGAACATGAAAACTGGCAACTTAGCAAATCCAACCTTCAAAAAATCACATTGGGAGCCTCAAAATGTTTTTGAACTTTGAACAAATGGAACAAATGATGAACAAAGTAATGAACTAAGTAGTGGTGCCTATGATGTACAGTGAAACTGATTCATCAGTCAGCACAGAGGATACGTGGATATGATTCATTCACCTGCTGTTTCACAGACTGGATCTCTGTGATGGCTCACAGTGGGAGCTCCACTTTCTGGGCTCATCTCAGGTCTGCTTCTGGTCCTGGACCTTCCCTTGAGACTGCTTAGCAGAGTCAGGCTCCCATCCCCTCCCTCTCTGCTCTGTGGTGTCACCCTGTGTGTCACCCTCCCGCTGCTGGGCCTCTGCTGGAGTGGACAGCAGAACCCCTGCACTATGACAAGAGTAATAATAAGATGATTACTATTTATCACATTAATTTTGACCTCTAAAACAAGCAGTGGTGACGCTGACAACATTAACATGTGAAGATGACATGAAATGACAAGAGATGGTAAATAACACAAAATAAAAGGACACGATACAACAGGAAATGGCAGGACTAGAAATTACATAACATTACACAACACGAAGTGAAAGGGTGGCTTGAAATGACATGACACGATAAAACATGACATGAAATGAAATAACACAAAATGACAAAATGCCACGTAATAAAATGAGATGAAATTAAATGACAGGAAATAAAATGACACAACACAAAATGACATAACACGACACAAAATCAAATGGCATGACTTGAAATGACAAGGAATAAAATGACATAACACAGTACAACATTAAAAGACTTGACAGGCCATGAAATGTCAACAAGACATGACATAAAATGACATGGCACAACATAATTGTACGCCACGTCGTGTAATTTGAGGGTACGGTGACAGACGGCAGGTAGTCACCTTGCAGGCCCAGCAGCTCAGAGCCTCTGGAGGAAAGCCTTGTGTCTCCATAGGACTGTGGTCTTGGTGGAAGCAAAGCGAACGCTGTGCTCTCATGAAAGACTTTGGACTGAAAGTTCCTCCTCTGCTCGCTGTGGACATACATGCTTTCATCTGCACCACACTCGGCTTGGTGCTTCCTCCTCTCATTCATCACACATCCAACATGTTTTTCTGTAAGGACAGATGGTGCGCAGTCGGTGTGTAGTAAGTGAGCAAATACTGCGTGACTCACAATAAATACATTCACTGAGTGTGTGTGTATTGTTGAGTTGAAAGGCAATACATTCACCAGTTTTATAGGATTTTCAAGCTTCAGATGATGACATTTTATAAATGGGTGTTCCCTGTGTTTTTGGATTTTGAAATATGGGATGAATGTATTACATAAAGAAAAATACTTCAAAGTATCTGTTCACAATCTGCATTGAATTTATTGCCATGGAGCTGAAACATTCCTAAATAAATCTGGCTCTGTTGTTTGCATCCACTAAGTGAAACCAGGATTTACATTGGATTCAATATGTTCATGTAATGTGTCAACCACATGGCCTGGCCTGAATATCCCTTACTCTGCATACAGGAAGCTAATCCGTGATCTATAGAGCTTTTACATACAGTTGGGTGACAAAGGATAAAAGGAAAAACCAACATGGTGTCTTAGTAAGGTGTTGTTTTACCACAAGTCACCAGAACAGCTTCAGTGTTGGTCGTCATAGTTGTCATAAAGTTCCCAAGTCTCTGTAACTCTACTGAAGGGATGAACAGCAAAAGACATTGGTGTTTTAATGATGATGGTGGTGGAGAGCGCTGTCTAACGCGTCACTCCAATGGGTTAGTGACTGTGAGGGCCTTAGTAGCATATGATTCACATCATTTTCATTCTCAAACCACTCAGTGATTATTGATTGTCAATACCGAAAGGTGTTGATAATCAGTATCGCAGAGCATATTTTTCCTTTTTTTCCCTTTTCCCCACTCATAACTCCTGATTTCTTGCCGTCCTTGTGGCACAGTTTAAAGTCTGTCGGGACCTTTGTTGCATGTCATTCCCCATCTCTCTCCCTGTCATCTCTCTACTATCAGAATCTCTAATAAAAGGCACAAAAATGCCCAAAAAATATTTTCAAAAGTTACAAATTTCAGCATAGTCATCTATAATTTTATGATGAGATTTTATAGTGTTTTAAAATTGAATGATAAACACAACCACCTCTTGTGAACTTGTAAAATTAGCACAATTGCTTTTGTTTTTCATTTTACAGTAGCAGCAGAGTGGCTGTATTTTTGCAGTCTGGGCAGCTCTCAGGACTACCGCAGCTTTATGGTAAATGCAGTTTACAGTATATGGGGCTGAAGGGATTCTGAGCTTCACATTGAGTTTACACACCATATAGTGCAGCCGCAGGGACTGATTATCTTAGTTTCCCTATAAGAAGTAGATGGTTGTTTTAAAAAGAAAGAACAACTGACTGAAAGTGGATGCCACACCACAAAATTCTGAGGGCAGTGAAAACAGTTTTGAGGTTACCCGGGGTAAATGAGGCCTAATGACTGTGAACTGGATGTACAGACTGGAGGACGTTTGCAATATGTAGCTTAGCTTGTGTGCATACCATGAGAACACCAAATTTATGTCTGGTTTTGGTTGAGAATTATTGCTTAAGGTGGTATCAACATTTACATCTAAACAAATATGATGTCTGGCATTAAGTTATATAAGTCATTCAATATGTGTGTGTTCTGCACAACCCTCTCTATAACTCTCTGTCTCTTTGCAAAATACAACTTCTTATTTTCCCCAAATTTTCAGTCCATCAAAATTCATACAACATAATTACTGGTAATGAGTAATCACATTAAAAGTGCAGGGACCCTCCTGAATATGGTTAATTATCTGCGTTTTTGCTTATTGACCAAAACACACCTTATAAAGGAGAATTTAATGTTACACTTTTTTTGTCACATGTTGAGGTAAATTTTGACATTTGATCCACCAAATATTCAATTCAGTTCAATACAGCTTCGTTTATCCCTGCAACAGCAATACGTAGGCTATGTATGTACAGTATGTACGTATTTCACAGGATAAGTGAAGGCTTTGACCTGCTGGTGGTGCTGAAGGAGAAGTCAGGGGATCACCAAAGACATCAGTATTTATCCTCAGGTCACCATGGATATCTGTACCAAATTTCTTGACAGACATTCAATTGTTGTCAAGGTTTTTCTATAAAAGCGAAAAATGTCAACCTGCTGGTGGCGCCTGAGGAGAAGGGGTCACTAAAGTCAGTAGGATTCATCCTCTGGGGACCATAAATATCTGTACAAAACTTCATGGCAATCTATCCAACAGTTGTTGAGATATTTCAGTCTGGACCAAAGTGGTGGACCGACCAACCGACTGACTGACATTATCATCCCGTGCTATGCAGCTAGCATGGACTATGAAGAATCCAATAGAAAGACAATACGGGACAAAGAACTTAGAGAGGTCTTGGGGAGAGCATAGTGATGTCCTTAAGGCTTGCTTGCTAAGGTATACTCAGGTAGGTTCAGTATGCTCATGGATTTCCTGATGATTTGTTGCAAACAAAAGGGACCCTGGTCCCTCTGTTTCACTCCAATTACCTTTGAACAGATTTTCTCAACACTGTTCAGGCTGTTTCTGTCCTTCACTGACATGCTGTGGAGCCAGCAAATAAAAGAAAAGGTCAAAAGGCTCTTAATAAATTAAATTACTAAAAATTTGAACTGACAAAAAAAAAAGGTTTTGAAGAAGGTGCACTTATTGCTGGCAACGCTCGACAATAATAGCTTTTACATCCCACTTCAGCTGGTTGTTAAGTAGGCTTACTTCAATTTCCTGCATGGGATCAATAAAGTTGATCTTATCTTATACTAGTCCCAAGAGCTGGCAGTTTTTAACACTTTCATCATGTATAATTAGTTCTCCAGTTTCAGATAAACTAAGCACCTTTTTAAACAAATGTTTTTCTGCCCAGCAACAGTCACCAAACTCCCTGTGAAAATCTTTTCAAATGCAAACAGTGAGAATGAAGAGACTGACTTACTTGTACATCCCTACCAAACAGAGTAGTCAGTACAGTATTGAACTGATTGAAGTGATTGGGGAATAACTCTGTATAGTTTAAGGCAGACGTTTCCTTCTATCCTGCACAACAGTTCATACAGCACTTTTTACAAGCCCATTTTAACAGCCTGACACATTTTAAAGAAAAACAGGAGGCACCCACCTCTGGAACTGATTCAGCCGTTTTGTCTCAGTGACTTGGACAAGTGGGGTTATCAACAGCGTTTTAACAGAAAGCATGTGTGTGTGGTTAGGGTTACAGTTCATTACACTGCCTTTCAGCAACTCTCCCACAATGCATAAAGTTCTGTGACTTCTCTTACCTGCTCTCATTCAGACATTCAAGCCTTTCAGCAGGGCTCCCTGAGGAATCATATATGCAGAGTTGAATGAAATCCCATTTTGTAATGTTCCTCTGAATATGGATCCACACCCAAACGCTGATTTTAGCAGGGCTGTTACTGTAGATCCACTCAGCTGTTGCTAAGGGACCGTGAGCTCACTCTCTGGGTTTGTTTGTGGTTGGTAGGGGTGTTGGGGGGGTAAGGTGTCATGGTTGTCTACTGTCATAGTTACAAGCCTTGGTTTGTGTGACACAATGGCTTGATATTTTAACAAGACTTGTGAGAGATGTGACCTGCTCTCTGGTTATCATGTTGTTCCAGCTCAACAGCGGGCTAAAAAAACTGATGCAGTTAGTCAGTGTGTGTTCACGCCCAGCATGAGTGGTTTATTTGACCTCTGGTGTGTGTCCTCCTTTTCCTTGGGTCATTTGGTGGGAACGGTGCTGTTGGAACATGGCAGCTGCAAATAAACACATTGAAATGTCTGTCAGTCCTCTGCCAAGAGAGCTGCGGTACAGGTTGTTAAAGAGTGAGAATGAAATCCAAACCAACTGCAGTAAACTACCCTCAAATGCGAGGTTTTACGGGTAATAAGGAGAAGGATGCAGTTACTCAAGCAAGCCAAGCATTGCAAAACGAAGTCTGGGCTGAAACTCATTTTCTTTTTCTCTATGTGTTCTTATCTTATATAAACACCAGAGAAGAAGAGTTATTACAGGGGCTGGAATCAGGTTTGTTTTGATGGAAATCTCTACAGGTAAAAAAAAGTATGTTTTTAAAGTCCTTGTGATATTTTTGATAGGGAAACAAACCAGATCCTTATGCAACAAAGATAACCCTTAGCTAGACTAAAGAAAACAAAGTGAAGGTTATAGATGCAGAACTGAACAATAGACGTGGCTCATTTCTGTGCTGCTGTTGACTGTTGTTGGTTATTTCACAGTTGAAACATGATCTGATCCTTTATGTGTTTAAGTAACATTAGCATGTTGGTTAGATAACTATGATACCTGCATGCTCAGCGGACCAACACTGTGTGGACAAGTTTGTTTAACTGAAAGCTTGGCTTCATCGCAACCATTTCTCATGAACATGAACATGAAATTACTTATTCATTACTACGACACTGCACTCAACAACTCGCCTAATCTACTTCATCAGGACTGTGCGGGTGTGGTTTAATCAAATGCGATCGATTGTAACCAAACAACCCGCCAACGGTCATCACCTTTTTCTGACAGAGCCCACTTTAAACACACACGCACAGGAAAAAAACAACAACAAATATCTCTAGCGTGAAATAACTGAAACTGTTCGAACTTTGGCAGAAAATGGTGAGTTCATGTAGGAACCCATCACTCTGAGAGGCTAACGGAGGAAATAAGTTTCCAGGGACTTTAGAGGAGTAGTACAGAAATCCCATTTCCATAAAACTGGGTAATTTGTGATCGACAGATTAATTGAAGAATGGTCAAAATCTGGGCAGCAGAGGCCAATATATCCTTTATTATATGCCTCATAAGAGTTATAATTCCATAATGCATCATAATGTCGCATTTTTAAAACAGTCATGAGGCATCGCAAGTATCCAAGCCCTCATGTTTATATATGTTTTGCATGAGAGCAGATGAGGTATTTTATTGTTCTTTCTGTAACTGTAGTGCATGGAGAGAGTGGTTACAGCTTACAATATGAAAAGAATTACATATATTCAAAAAGTGTTGCACTATTTTTATGCAGGCTTTCTTCCAATACAGACGCTTTTGTAGTTTCATATATGTACATGTTGAGTGAATGCCATCATTAAAGATTATAGCAATGATTTATTTAAGGCAAGCTGGAACTCCTTTTTTCCTCTGCTTTTAATCACATTAGTCAAAATATTACTGTTTAGATAAGTTGATTTTTTGTTATATGAAAAAGGAGTAAATCATGACATAAAATAATTTACTGCCAAAGGCCCAAAATTGTGAAATCTATTTTTAAATGTGTGAGAAATCATTACTGATTTAAATCCTCCTTACACCTCATGACCCAAATACGCATGACCTGCACCACACAGACAGAGAGCACAGAGATAACTGCAGTGTAGGTTATTTTATTATGTTTCAATGTCATGCAGTATTTCTTTCCAGGCATCCATGAATATCAGTTATGATGTCTGTTTGTCTGTAACATAGCCTGGATTGAAAAAGATCTGTTTCAAAATAAATATCTAATATTACAAATGTCAACACTTTATTTTTATATTCAAGTACAGAATGATGCTCATTTTCCTCTTTGGTTGTCTGATTACATACAGTATTAAGCCACTATCCTATTTGTGAAAACCAAATCTCCAGTCGACCACCAGGCTCCACAGTGGCTCCAGCTGTTGTAAGGACATGTGTGAAGCAACTCCAAACCTCTACAGGGAGTGGAGTTTGTGTATCCTCTGATCCACATGCACTCCACTGTCCTGTGGACAGTAACAAGAGGCTGCCTCATGAACCCAGGCAGTTATCAGCCTTGGGTTATAATTCAAAAGGTGAGTGACTAAAACAAAAGGTCATGCCTGAGGAGTCAGCTTAACATTACTCAGTGGATTTGGGGCTCCTCTGTGATGCTTTTATCACCACGTCATACTGATTTAACTTAAAAGGAGGACAGGTGCAGAAGGAATTCATACAGTCTGCACTGAGTCTGTCTTCACTTTCACCTTCACTTGGGACTGAATCCAGCAGAGGAGGCTTTGTGGCTTTCAGGGGCTGTTGTCTGTTTTCATTTACACGCCATTTACATCAGCGGCACGGAACTCGCCTTTTGATGGTATCCAGGTGAGATCTTGTGCTGAACACAGAAGCTGGGCTGACAGTACAGCCACCATCGTCCATGGAGTCAGGAATCTGTCAAATTAGGCACATCTGCATCTACTGTGGAAGCTGCCTTCTCTTATTCCATTTTCTTTTTCATTATTATTATTTCACACTAGCGACATGAGGTTCTTAAAGTGATGATGTCTGTCTGTTTGACCCCTGTCCTTTCCTCAGTCTTACAGAGACTTCATTTTGGACTAACCATAAGCTTTCCTTCACCACCACGATAACAAGAATAAGCCATGCTAGCTCCTCTGTGAGGCTGTACTTAGGTACAGCGGAACCTTTAGATTAATGTTAGCATGGTGAAATGCTCACAATGACAGTGCTAACATGCTGGTGATTGGCAGGTATAATGATTAGCATTTTCAACACCTTAGTTTAGCATGTTGGCATGCTGGTGGCGCTAGATGAAAAGTCAAGGGTTCATCCTTTGGGTACCATGAATGTCTCTACAGAATTTCACTGCAATTCATCTCGTTGTTCAGTCTGGGCCAGAGCCATAGACCGACTGACCAGCACATTAGCATGGCTAAAAAGTCAACTTTGCACACAGGTTATGTCATACTTCGTGTGGATGAACCATGCGCAAAAAATAGTAGCTAGAGATTCTATTGTAATGTTCACACATATCTATTTTGCTTGTGGACAATGAGTTTTGCTACTATAGATCATTTTCAACAAAATCACCAAATTGTTACAGTTGTCAAGTCCAAGTAACTCAATTTGATAATTTAGTTAATTACATAAATCCATTTGAAAAGAATGAACCCGCAGCTGTGTAACACGCTGGCCGGCTGGGTTCTTTGTGTGGAGTTTGCAAGCTCTGTGTGAATGATGATCTGTGTCTGTGTGTCCAGGTCAGTGATGGGACGTAACTACCGTAAGTACATTTACTCAAGTACTGTACTTAAATACAAATTCGAGGTACTTGTTCTTTACTGAAGTATTTCTATGCAACTTGCAAATGTTCCCTCATGGGTTGAGAAAATTCTTCTCCTTCTTAAAGCTAAATAAACTCTTTAAACCGTCCTTGGATCAGCAGGAAAATGCATCGTCACAAAGATCATGAAAAGTTGACTCTTTAGAGATACGTGGTTCTCACAGGACAGCGATGCTTCAAACGTATGATCATCTTATAGACCATGATGCATTGCTGTAGACTGAACTACCCAGATGTATATGTAGTTACAATGGGCTCAACCTTAAACATCTTTTTATATACAAACATGATCAGTTTATAACGTTTGATGGTCATTCTTCATAATGAATACTTTTACTGGAGTTAAACAGTACAGAACAGTAAAATGATCAGTGAGTCCACTTTTGTACAGTGGGATGTAATGAACATTGCAGCCTCACGGTGGTGTTAGCATGTCTTTAGACTTTAACCTTATTGTGCAAAAAAAAGAGGGCATGTGGCTTTGGAACTGATTCAATGAGGATGTTTATGTTTAGCACATTAGAAAATCAGCCTCATCTACAAGGTTATAATAGAAAGCATGTGTGTGTGTGCTTTCCGCAGGCCTTTGGGGACCATGTTTCACAGGACCTTTCACCACTGCTGCCACAAGTGTAAAGCTCTGCAGTGTTTCTTACCTGCTATTAACTAGTTCAGGCAGTTGGATGTTGAGCAGCTCTGCCGGAGCAACAGCTGAGATAAACGCTCTGAGTAAGACAGCTCAGTAACAGTGACTGAGGGATGAGGAGGCATCACAAACTGGTTTTCAAACCATCAATCTTCTAACTTGTTTATGTAACCACAATTTATCTATTACTGAAAGAGGAAACTTTAATTATCCCTGTGGGAAAATTTGGTTGCTGCAATAATAAACAAATCATTTTTCCTCATTCCTCTCTCCCTCCTTCTTTCACCCCACCAGCCCCCCTGACCCACTCAGTCCCCCACATCCACACTTCTTTTTATTCACTTATTACATTTCCCCATATAAAAATACCCCTTTATTTATACATCATCCCTGCTAAAGCTCCTCTCTCCCACTCAGTCTGTCTGGTACCACCTCTTTGGAAACCCCTTCTCATCCACAACCTCTCTCCCTACTCAAATGCCATTAGTAAAGCTACAATTGATTACTTTCACAACTACAATTCCCCTCGAGGTGCTCTTGTATAGACCCCAAGAATGTCCAATAGTCTCCACATTCCTTGAAGCAGTAAAGTAATGGCCAGATACAATGGCTAAGGATGTGGGGGTTTCATCTCAAAGTGAGCTGTTTTAAGCCGGAAGCTCCATTTTATATCCACAATAAAATATACAAGTTTTAAGGGGACATCATATTTGTTCACCTACTCCCTCAAATTATTTACAGATGGTCATTGCCACATCATTTGAAAATACATAAATACAGTTATTAAGTAAAAAATAAATCTTGAGGTAAGATCACGGATTATTGTATTAAGAGAACTGGATACTGTGCATCCAAGAGGGTGCCTCATTCATTTCAATGAAAGTTTTTCCTCAGGCTACTGCGTGCTGGGGCTCATAGAGCATGAGCATTAGAGTTCTTCTCTGGCTGACTTCCTGCAAACAGAATGACACAAAAATAGTTTACTGATACGGCTCTTTTTCATTGGGCCTAATGGCTCAAATTGTGATTTTATAGAAAGAGTCATGTTGGCGTGCTTGTGCCGCTCAGAAACATTTATTCATTGCTTTACATCTTCTTATAATTATTGTTAATGGGGAAAAGTCTTTTTAGGCCACTGCACGTCACCTGAGCTGCAATTCCAACTGTGACTACCACACCAAAATGACCTCACAGCCACACAGGAGGTGGAGTTCAATGTCGAACATTTAATCCCACCCACTGTGGTTTGATTGGTTTAACTGTTGAATTTAGGCGGGGTTAAACGTTGATTGTGATTGGATGCTTGGGGACGCTGGGACAAACCTGTACAAAGTTTAAGAGGGCTTTGTACAGACATGCTATGTAATTGTTTGTAGGTCTAGTTTTACTCATGGCAGACCTACAAGGTACTGAAGTTTCCGTCTTTCCACCCAAACTCAAATATACTTTTGTGAGACTTTATTAGATAGTGTTCATGTGGTTGAACTAAACACCACATTGGCGTTGGGCTTACATTAACGACAGGTTTAGACATTAACATCAACCCTGTGACACATCAATAGTCATGTAACAAAGGTCTACATTGCGGCCATACTCCCCTTTGGATGAAAACAAAGTGATAAAAATGACTGGAACCCTAAGGAAGACGAGTAGTGGCACCATGCTCACGAGCTTATATATCACACATTTCACTTCTAACAATAAAATCACTCACACCGATAGACTGTGGAGAAACAGGAGGTAAAAGTGGAGTTATGTGGCCTCATGCTGTCAGAGGACTGGCTAAAGGGATCTGTGAAGCTAACGGTGCTAGCTCAATGAATGGAATCTAATGGGGACACAGCTAATTCAATGCTAATTACACCTTCAAGTGATCAAAACGATATCCAACATCAAAGTTACCAATTTATGAAGTGTATATTATGGATGTTTAACTTGTCAACTGATGGTTCACAATGACGATTACGTTTAAAATACGAAACAGAGAGTTTACAGACAGACTGGTGTTGTTTAACCCCGCCCAAACCCAGGTCCAAACCAATGAAATCGACGTTTAACCCCGCCCAAATAGTTAAACCAATCAAACCACGGTGGGTGGGATTAAACTTTCAACGCAGAACCCCAGAAGTGAGGCACTTTCTGTGTTAGCTGACTGAAGAATTAGAGTAGGCTTGTGCTCCTTACTGTTATAAGAGCTAATAGAAACTTAATGGAACATCATAGGTGAGGGAAATGTTTAGATTTCAATACCTGAAAGTTAACCCGGCCAGTCATAATGCTTTATTTTATAAGATACCAGAGTGGAAAAGAGAGGACAGGGATCTAAACCTGTTGGCATTACCTTACCCTGGAGCTGTTAGCAGTTAGTTTGGATTTACTGTGAATGAAAGGTAGGGTATAATGACAGAAAACCACACTGAGATAAAGTAAAGACGCTCTAAAAGAAAACATTGCATGGGTATAGACAAAATGTTATGACGGGTAACGTGTTCTCTGATGGCCTAAACAGCAAAGTCAAGTGTTTAGACCCTGGCTGTGATTTTGAATACTTTGCGAGGGAAAATGAAAAATCTCTTTCCACTGTCAGCAAGGTGAAGCCCCATCATTATAATACACACTGTCAAGCTGACAGGGAATCTGCTGCTTAGCTCGTACGGATGGGTGCACTGTAAAGTTTAAAACATGGTAAAATTAAAATCACAGGATCCCTGGTAACTCCAATTTTGCCCATTCTGCCTCTCTGTCCCTTCATCCACATCCCCACTTCCCTAGGCCACTGTATTGCCATTCTCCATCCATCCACCAGATTCCCTCAGACTCTCCCACCTGTCCCAGTCCCCTGATTCCACCTGCTCATCCATTTCCACTTTCACTCATCAGCCCTGCAGTACTGTATATTCACTGGCCCATTTCCACTCATTCCCTGCCAGATTGTCTATGTTGATTTGTGCAGTTGCTTTCGAGCACCTGAACCCTGAACTCTGCAATCTGGACCCTGCACCTTTTACCTGCCCCATTCCTGTTCTCCATGGATTCTCAGTTCCCTTAACTATTCCTGTCTGCCCAGTTGTCTGCATTTGGGTCCAGTTGTCTGCATTTGGGTCCTTTCCCTTGTTGCCTCACACTCACCCGCTGTTAAGCACATGGGTAGAAATCAACCGCAGGACAAAGGCTGGTAGATGGTGTACAAAAGGTTTTATTGCCACAAGGATGGGAATGAGGAACAGAATGGAAATTCGGGGATCTGTGGGGAGGAATAGAGATAGCTGAGAGGAAGCTGGCGTGGGCAGACAATGAGGGGAAGCGAGGAGAACGGGCGTGGCTGGCAGCCAGGCAACACGAAAAACACTAGGAAGCAAGATTTCTAGAGTTGGCTTTGACGTATATCCACCACTGAGGATGACCAACAATCTGGCGATGAGTGGTCGGAAAGTCGGAGTATATATATTGCATGAGGATGGACTGATGAAAGGCAGGTGCACTTGATTAGCTGGTTATGAGCAGGTGAGTGTGATGAGCAGAGCCGGGAGCCAGGAGAGTGAGGGAGGAAGACCGCGCCCACGGCAGCACGGACAGACAAAACAAAACACAACGAGACAGACAAACAGGGATCAGAGAACACAGGGAAGGAGGAAACACTGGGGAAAATACATGAGTTACAGCATGGCCTTAACTTAGCTTCAAATAGAATTCAGGCACCGTGGTGTTTTGAGCTAAGTGCTAACATCAGCGTGCTAACATGCTCACAGTGTCAGTGCTAACATGCTGATGTTTAGCAGGTGTTTTGACCTGGTCGTGCCGCTAGATGTAAAGTAATGGGACCACCAAAATGATCACAATTAATTCTGGCAACAGATTTTTCAGTCTGGACGAAAGTGGCAGACTGGCTAACTGGCAATGCAATCCATAGAACCACACAGCAACCATGGCTAAAAACATCAGATGACAAGCTAGTTACATCACCAATCTCACAACTCAAATACAAAAGTAGTCAAACTAAAGCTAGAATACAATATATTTGGATTTCTGGGTTGAGAATGTAGCTACATATGCACGATCTATCTCTTGTCATCCATCAAAAGGCATACGAAAATAACTGTAGTTTCAGCTAGTGTGGCTGTAGTGAACATAAAATCTGTTAATGGGGGCGATCCACAATGCAACTCTTTGTACCTTAGAGCATGAACACTGCCTCTCCCATTTGTCTAGACTTTAGAAATGTCACCAAAGTTCCCACTGACACAAAGATGCTTGGCAACAACATTTTCCCCAAACAGATCTGTGATGCAATGCCCTTTCAAAACTCTGTGTCAGCTGCAATGCTGGACACATTTCCAGTGAGGCAACTTTGACCAATTTTTCAGCTATTTAGATTTTAAGTTCTATTGGACTGGGCACATTTTGAAACTGTCATCTTTTCTAGCACTTTGTATGATCAGTGTTCTTGCATAACTGCTGCATTTGGTGCACCAAAGATCCACTGGAACAGATTAGGTCACTCATACCCAAGTGAATCTTCAATTATCTCATGTTTGGCATGGGCCCTATTGACCAATTTCTCCTCAACTTCCCTTCTTCCAGAGGGGTCCCGTCTGTGAAAAGAGCCCCAGTGTGAGCCGATGAGTGTGAATGTGGAAAAGTTTCACCACACTGCTGCCCTTGTCTAAAGGATCTTCATGCTATGTCCCTCTCAACATAATTCGGGGGGTTTTCCTGCTCTGAACCATGATATCATTGTGGATTTCTCAGACTCAGCATGTTGGACACGTTGTTCTCTGTGGGTGGGGGGTAATGAAGCTTCACTGGGTCAAGACTCCCACCCATCCCTCTTGGATCTCCACAACGCTGATGAGGTGTTTCATTACACCTCTTCTGAGCTTGTGTGACTTCAGCTGGGAGAAACGTTTCATTGTTACACCCGCTCAGCTGCTGCAGGTTTTGGGGTAATGAAGCAGCAGCACCGTGAAATCTGCTGTTAGCCTGAAGCGGTGTTTGTGATGAGAGAGTGTTTAAACATGGTGCCAACCGAAAGGAGTACATGGTAGATGAAAGACACATGATCTGCTGTAGGCATGGAAGACTGTTCACTTTGGGCCAAGCAACAAAGTAAAAAAAAAAGGCAGCATTATTTTGTAAGGGTTACAAAGCACTTTAATGTGTATACACTACACATGTATTATTGCCAGAATGCCGAAAAGGCCTAGGGACTGACTTCTCTCTGTCCAAGCCATGTAGTAATAAACCAGTGCAGCTTTTCTTCAAGCGTTGCCCATATCACATATCATAAACACATTATGAGTGGTTGACAATAAGAGCATGTTGTAACAGACACACTGGGGGAAAATAAAAGCTCTGGGAATTGAGTGCTTTCCAACTATTGACATTGTCATAGCAGTCACAAGAGTTATTACTGTGTACAAGCTTCTTTGAAAGTCTGCTTTTGCAAGTTACAGATACTGGTGCTGGCTTTGTTTGCTGCACCAGCACGGGACATCGCCTGCTACCAGCAAAATAGAGCAAAATTTGATGCATCAGCACTCACATAAAGTAAACACTTTACTGCAGTGGTTGTAATTCTCCTTTTCCACACAGTCTTGTATTGACCAAACAATTTTAGCCCACATTTTTAAGGTTTAAAATGTTTAAAACTGTGAAGCCACCTGCCATAGAATTAAGACACATTTTGACAGACATTAGATTGCCTTTGTTGCTGAGTTAAAGCTGCATTATTCAATATTGTTTTGTGTTAACAGTGAATCAAAAGACTGTGTGTAATGTAAAAGAATGAATCCACAGAGAATTATCATCCAACTCTGCAGAGATGAAGATATTTTAGACTTAATTCATCAGTTTGACAAAAACACGACTCTAGTGTAGTAACAATGTTGCTCTGTGTCTGCTGGATTTGTAGGAAATTGTCTTCCAACATGTTGCGCATAGCAACTTTATCAGACAATGTCAGGGCTGTGTGTCTGTCAGCTTCAGTTTTCCTGCCTCCTAGTGGCCAAAAAGGGATTAATGCAGCTTTAAAACTAGGAAGAATGTCACTGACACAATGACATACTATACGTATAATATATTATACTGTTGTGTGTTTTTCTGGTCCTTGGTTGTGGAACACTGTCTGTCTGCAAATCAAGTGTTGAATTGAATTGTAATGCTAACAGTGTTTATATAAAACAGACGTGGGCAGGAGGTTGCATCAAGACACAAGATGAAGTTCAAAAATTAACAACATAAATGTGTAAAACAAGTCTACAAGTATAAAGCCTTGCTAGCAGGCCACACACAATTAAGTTTATCCTGAGGGTGGAGCGGGGGGTGAGGGAATGTGATCATTAAGATTAATGGGATTTATCCCTGTGGGAGCATGAATGTGCGCAGTTCATTTCAATGCAATCCGCCTGCTTGAGTGTAATGTTTCTCGTATAGAAGTGGAAATTTGGCCCTGATGGTGGTGCCGCAAAACAACTACAAACTTGGTAAACTACAGTACCAGTTTAATTACATTTAGTTATGTTGCTCCTCAATTCACCTCATTACACCATGTGTAGGATAGCTTTGGTAAGATGTAAGTATGTGTCGTGATCATTACTCAAGAAAAGCTTTGAGAGCATAAATCCTCAAGTTAGACTTGTAAATGTTTGGTTTCATAATCAGCATCTTATATGGACGTTAGAGTGAGTTTTGGCTTTGTTACTTGGCCAGAGAGCTCTAAGCACTTGGGAGGAGACATGTTGATGGAAGTTGTGGGAATGTGAGATTGTCCAGGCCTCTTGGTGTTACCTGCACGCACTGAGGACAGATTGAAGTTTTTATCAGTGGAGAAAGACATTTCTCCGGGGAGGAGCATAGCAGGCAGGGATTTCCACACATTCTTGTTGGTGTGAACAGCATATCATGAGTGTTATAAAACCCCTGATGTGCTCTGACCCCAGTTCACATAAAAATCGTGTTTTCATGTGGTGCTTTTCAAAGAGGAAGCTATGCTTTTGCACATGACGCACTGGCTCTGAGAAAATAACCTTTTGCAGAGTGCAGTCCTATATTCCAAATCCTTGATTTATTTCTTATTGGTGAGGTCAGTTCTGCTGGGACCGCAGGGGTCGTGATTTCTGACAATGAGCCAAGTGAGAGCTAGAGATTGCCACAGCAGACGAATGGAATCCAAAAAAAACGACTCATGTCCCACTGAATCAATGCTGTGGTCTTCAAAACATGCACACACACACACACACACACACACACACACACACACATGCACATGCGTACACACTTTGGCATATTCTTAGCCTAATTTTGATTTATTCAGTCTAGAAAATGTACAGATATAAAAGCAGTCCTCCCATGTACCAAGACTTGTTCAGCTTAGAAACTCTTAGAAACTCACCACAAGGTCCATTGAGTAGCTGTTCTAGAGTATTCAAGCATATCACATAATCTTTCCTAGCAGACAGTTGTCATGGAATTGTACAAATTGTTCAAATTTCCACTTTTGTAAACACTTTAAGGACTTTGCGTTCATGCTGTCCACTGTAATTCTCTTCTAAGAGTTTTGTTTTGGCATTTTATGCCTTTATTAGACAGTATACAGTTGAGAGCTGGCAGGAAATAAGACAATAGGTGGGTAATGACATGCAACAAAGGTCCTCAGCCCCTATGATTGCATCGTCAGCACCTTAAATCTGATAGGTTGCCAGGACGCCCGGCTGCTGTTCTTCTGTATTTATATAGAAATATATAAATAATTGCTGATGTTACGCTTATGTTGCAATATTCCACCCTGTAAGTGGCCAACTACTTCACAGTAGCTTCTGCAAATATTTGCATGCGGTGTCATGTTGCCAATAAAAATACACAAACACAACTGGTGTTTACAAGTATGGCCGACCCAGTGGCTGAGACAGCTGACCCAACCAGCTAAACATGAAGGGTTTGGTTATAAATCTAAATGACATGTTAATGTATTATGCAGGTTGTAGACCAGAGTAGTCTAACCTACATCGACCTTTTCACGCTCACAGGAAACACAAGTTTAGTCGCTTTAATGTGAAAGTCAGCTAATCAAAAGACTGGTTGGGTTAAAGGCATTTCCAGTGAAACAGGCCTGTTGACTGTGATCATCTGGCCTGATCTCATCTCATTGTTTACTCATATGCTGGGTTATTAACACAGAGTTATTAGATAAGGAAAGTTGAAACACTCAGCGAACATTAGGCTCTCATTAGTGTAAACCAGTCCCGTCTGAAGTTCTCTGGGAAAAGCGTGTGTGTGTGAGTCTTGAAACACAAGGTAGAGCAATCAAGCATGTGTTTCAACACCATGTCAAGAAAGGGTTCCACAGAACATTATAATACAAACAAATACAGCCTTCATTCCCTCGTTTTCCCTTTACTGTGCAGTATTGAACCTGCAGAAAGACAGAACTCATAAACCCTGTAGAAAAGTTATTTATTTCCAATGCAAATATAAAAGACATTGTTGATCTTTCAGAGAAAATTTGCCAGTCATAGTTACGACTTGGTGGTGTATATTGGTGTCCATGGCAGAGGAAACAGGAGGTGCAAAAAGAGCAGCAAGGGGTCTTTGTTCTCCTTAAAACCATCTTAACAAGGCTCAGTATTCCTGAGGGAGATTCCAGATGTCCTCTGTTAAAAACAAACTGAACAAGTCATTTAGTGCAGTACAGGCTATGTGACATTTCTGTGAAATGTCCCTGTTGGCGTACAGAACAGAGAACACAGACATCTTCATCACACATGTCCATAGTTTGGCTCTGACCCCTCCAAGCAGACTCTTAGCCTAGTTAGGCATCTGTTGTCACGTAAAAACCCCGTACCTCCAGTTATATTATTGTTATGATTTTGCTTCCATGGAGGGTTTTGTATTTCTTATGGATGAATCCAGCATCAGTTGATTTATAATTCCCTTTGAAACCCCTTTGGATTAGATACTGTAAAATGCATTGTATTGTACTAAGGCTATTGTTCTGTTCTCCAAGCTGCCATTTTAGAGACACAAGGTTTCACCCAACCATGTTAATTCAAGTCAAGTAAATGTTATCTATATAGCCCAAAATCAAAAGTTTGTCTCAGAGGGCTTTATATGACCTCTATATTAATAGACCCGTGATTTGAATCATTTTCAACACATTTCACCAAAACAACTTTTTAACAGGGACAAAAATAGAAGTAAAGTATAATATTGTGTAAATGTATGACTGGGTATATTTTTATCATTTAATGTTGACCAACAGGCCAATCTCATAAAATATTGGTGTGCTCTGTAAAATCTAAATGACCTTCAAAAACTTTCCTGAATCAAGTGATGTTGTGCTGATGCTAATGCATTCTGATGATATGCAAATGCAGCACAACAACTGGTACTGGAAGAAAAAACGAATGAAAAGTTAAGTTTGAAATGTGTGAGTAATGCTAAACGTGTACGTGTATTTGCTACTTTGCCTCGAACAGACCTCAAAGAATTTTGAAACTACAGTTTCTTGTTTCCCTTGATGATTTTAAAGGAATATTCCATTATGATCAATGAAGCTGACTGTTTCTTTGCCATGCACAGTGTTTATCTGTAGGTTGCTGATTTATTAACTTACTTTATTTTGTTGTATTGTGTATTCTTTGTGTGAATGCGAATTTACTTTATTTACAGCACATATAGTGTGCTATAAGTAATGTGTGGTTGTATTACTATTTGCATCATAGATCTGGCATCCACCCTGATCAGGGCTCAGTATCTGGTTTCATGTGCTGATTGTGCTGCAGGTTCTCATCCATCCTGCAGACAGTCTGCTCAGTTTAAACTGTGTCACATACATTGCTCTCCAAATCAGCGCACACACAGAGATGCTCCTCAGAGATACTATACTGGTCTCCCACATATCCACATAATCATCGCCAGAACACCCACGATAGTACTTTACAATACTGTAAAGCTTATTTCACTGATTCTTTTCCATAGCAGTCTGACAGCAGTCACCACTTCATGAAAGCCTCATCGCATTCGTTTTCTCCACTGCACAGGAAGTGATACATTTTACATTTATTCCTGCTCTATGTGACAACACCCTGGAACGAAGGTCAAAATGAGTCTGTTGCACTTTCAGTGACATCAAACAATTCCCAAGTGTGTGCTGCCTGGTATGTGCAGATAACAATGTATCAATAAAACATGTACAGACTGGTAACAACATTATGTTTATAATTTCTGATCATTATAAACCAAAAAATAAATTTCACAATGTTACAATTTCAATACAATATATGTTTTAGCCTATTAACCAAAACACCAAAGCAAGAACCATTTCATCTGTATTGTACAATGGTCTGATAGTAGAGGTCAAGGGGTCATCAAAACATTAAAACTCATAATTTCATTATTTCAGGACATGAATATTCACAAAATTCATAGAAATCCAGACACTGGTTTTTGACATACATTGTCATCAAATGGAAAATGAAAGTAGCCTTTTGAAAGTAATCAAAGTTACCACAGTGGCGGAGGAAGTACTTGGATCTTTTACTGAAGTAAAAATAGGAATACCATAATGTAGAAATACTCTGTTGCAAGTAAGTCCTGTATTCTAAATTTTACTTAAGTAAAGGACAAAAGTATTAGCATCAAAATATACCAAAAGTAAAAGTACTCATTATGCAGAATGGTCCATTTCAGAATAATGTACATTATATTATTGGATTATAACTGATGCATTAATGTGTATGTCATTAATGTTGCAGCTGGTAAATGTGGGGCTAATTTTATAAACTGCTGGGTGTAGCTTGTGAATTTCCCCTCAGAGATCAATAAAGTCTTATTTTATCTTTCCCTATAAAGATACATCATCATTTATTTGTTGATTATATTTTGTATTTATAATCTGAATCTGCAAAGTGACTAGTCACCAAAGATATCAAATAAATGTAGTGGAGTAAAAAGTACAATATTTGCCTCTGAAATGTAGTGGAGTAGAAGTATAAAGTAGCAGAAAATGGAAATACTCAAGTAAAGTACAAGCACCTCAAAACTGTACTTAAGTACAGTACTTGAGTAAATGTACTTAGTTACTTTCCACCCTGTCCTTCTTTCAACATATTTTCAGAAGGAAAAAATGGCTCAACACACTCAAAAACCCCCACATCACTTCATGTGAAAGTTACACATCTGACATAAGCAGGTTGAAGAACCAAATGTTTTTTTCTGTTTGGCCTGTAATGTTTAATAGGTAATACAAAAAAAGTCAGAGATTAATCCTTTGATTGAGTATGCACTCCACAAACAGTACTTTTAGGTTTTCAGAATTCTGTCCTGCAGACACCTCGGTATCCACTCCTGCTGCCATTTCCTTCATAAGACAACTCAGACAATTCCCCAGAAAGAATGTCCTGGAATTATTCATGCTTTCATGCTCACTCTGCTTTCCTCTCTGTTTTACAAGTGAAATGAAGCATGCTCTGCCAACATCTGGCAGTAAATCTACTTTCATATTTGACTCTTTATCATTCAGGGCGCTGGGATCCGCCACATGATCCCTGTCTCTGAGGATGGCTACAGAAACTGGATGCCCTTCATTGATATGCTTGGCTTGGCCAACCTAATGGGTGAAATCACTGCCACGCCGGAAGTCTGGGCGTCTCTGTTCCCGTCCCTTGTCTCCAGAGGAAGAATTACTGCTCACTTTTATCCAAAGAACTGGAGCTTTGCGTATGAGCTGTGAGTAGGAATATTTGCTGTGATGTGTAAACCATGAGGACGCTTTAAGGTCTCCACATGAAGATGACCACAGGCTGTTTTCTTTTGTACCGAATGCTTGTTCTCTTAGGTCAGTGCACAAGGCCACCTGTAAGAGGGCAGCTATGATTCCCTTTTGTTTTTCATAAAGCTCCATATGTGTTTGCAGGGCGTCAGATACATTCCCTACTAATTAGATTAACCACATCTTGAGCACAGATGATAACAAATATAAACAGTGTTTCATTTTGGAACATGATGCAAGAGTGGCTGTGAGATACATCAGCCTACATTATACATTAAACAAAGCATGAGTCATTATAGGGCTGTAATGCACCTCATGTTTCGGAACATGGTCAGTTGCCCGAGCTGTCTTTTGTCAGCTCCACAGTTTGAGCGCTGGTAATTTGACATCTGTGAGAGGCAGCATTAGGTGTTGAATATTTGACACGTCCCTATGGATCTGGAGGCATTAAGTGCATTGTAAATTAAAAACCTCAGCACATCCAGTGGTGAAACTGATCTGCGCCGCTGCATGGGTGTCAGTGTGAACCAGCCAGAGGGGATTACACAGGGTTTTTCCCTTCTGACACTAGGGTGAGATTGATTTAAGCAGCAGTTGGTCTCAAAGCTTCATGTTTGCTGTCAAGAGTGTGACCAAGCTCTTACAGAGTAATGGAACTCTTCAAATATTTTCACCAGGGTGACTAGGTGGTTGTCATCAGCTGGCTGGAAGGGTCCTGTCTTTGCATGTTTTCCCCATTTCTCCAATACCCCTTTTCTACCAAATTAGCTCTGGTTCTTGAACCGGTTCCGCTCAGGATTCTTGGAACTTGGGTGCTATCTAGTGAAGCAGCCCACAGTTCCACCAGTTTTGAGCGAAACCATTGTAATCGAGGATGCATCATCAACAGAGGGTGTTGCACAACGCATGACAGAAGTAAACGGTAGTAGCAAGATGGCGGATCGCATTTATTACCTGCAAGCTTTTGTTCTGTTATTACAGATATTTGTTTTTATCCAAAAAACAAGCATGGACAAACTATTCATGATTGACAGTGTTGCTTGTTCCATCCTCTATTTCCAACCTTAAAGAATATGACACGCCCACTGATGTCGTCACAGTTCGCACTTCAGGTCAAGGAAAACCTGCTATTTTTGGTTCCAGCTAGGAACCAACTTTTTGGGTTCTGAACCCATTTATTTTTGGTTGAAATGCTCCGAACGGTTCAAAATTAGGTACACCATCCGGAATGGAACCAGTTCCATGTTGGTGGAAAAGGGGTACAAGAGTTCCCTATCATAATGCAAAGGTTAGGTTTATTGAAAACTAAAAACTGCCCGTAGTTGAGAATGTGTCTATATGTGTGTTAGCTCTGTAATGGACTGGTAACCACTCAATCTGTGTGACAGAGAGAGGACAGTGACAGTACAGTTTTAATTCAGGGCTGAAGATAGATGAAACTTTAATAATCCACCTGGGTGAAATTGGCTCCATAATGGTAATGTGAGATAGAGCTTTAAATCCTGCATTAAAATACAGTATGATTAGAGCAAGAAGGGTAATTCAATAAACTGCAGATCTCAACTGAAGATAAAGAAAATCAGTATGCAAAATCTAAATCAGACACTTACCTTCCACATGCAAATTATAGCAGTAATTATTGATTTTCTTGGTCACTTAGTGGAGTAAGCTTTAAATATAAGATTGACATATATACAGTATACATGTATATAGTATATGCTGTGGTATATAGAGTTTATCAAACAGTTGCCTGTTTATACTGTACATCCAGCAGACACAGAGCAACATCAGCATTCATTTTCAGTTGTGTTTCTGCTGACCTGATGAATGTAAGCCCAATATTCACTCTCATTTTGGCTTTGTTCTAGTCTCCAACAACTCCTGCGAAAAATATCTGGCTCTGTACCTGCTAAATGCTCAGGTCTGTCACTACACACGACCCCTTTCACATGTCATGTAGTCCTCTGACCTAATATAATACAAAAATATTGATTAGTTATATTGATTAGTAATATTGATTAGCAAAACATAAAAACAATCTTCCAGCCGAACTGCAGTGAAAACTTCCATCAGCAGGAGCGTCGGCTGGTCTGTGAATGCGTTATTGCACATGACAGGGACTAAATGAAAACTCTTGAATACATCATGTATTCTGTCAAACATAAAGAAGGAAATTGCAGATGATAATCAGTTTCAATATAATGCACTGTACTGCATGTGTAATGATTTCTTGGTTGGTTAAATCATCACAAACTTTGATTTCAGAGGAACTTTGTTGAACATTTTGCTTCTGCTGGGATTGACTCCGAGGAGAAGCAGACATGTGACTCCTTTCATGCTGGTTCCTCTCTGATGGCAGACACGATAATAGCTTCCTTCTCCTTTTAAAATGTGGAAATGTGGAACTGGATCACCAGTCCAGACTCATACTAGACCACAGCAGGCAGAGGTCAAAGGACGGACACATTGAAAGGACACCTGGCTTGTCCAAGTAACGCCATGGGTGTAGACAGAACACCCTCTAAGCACTAAACACTTTGAGGGAAGACTCTTTTATCTTCCAAGATTTCTCGTCATCCCTATTAATGATTCAAATGCTGCCCAGATCACTTCCAGAAGTCCCCTCTAGTATTGTCGATGAATAAAGCCTGTGTGAGTGTGTGAATGCAGGAGAAATATGTGTCATAGCCTTTAGCCTGCAGACAACAGCTGTCTGTGGTGCATGCAGTGGTGGCGGTGGGCAGAAAAGGAAGATCTGACCATCACTACAATGGTCACATTCTTTATTAGCCTAGATTCAGGGTGCTGTCACCCAGCCAGCATTCCTCAAGGCCAGTGGAGAAACAGGCTTTGTGTTGAATGTCAAGTATGTCTGGGATTGCATGGAACCAACAACAAAAGCCTGGATCAAAGCCTTTGCAAAATGACATTCACTTCCTGCACAATTACAAATAAATACAAAACTCAGAGGATGCAGTTTCCCTAAAGTGGTGCTGAAAAGTTTGTTAGCTTGTACTCTGAATTCTACAGAATCATAACATGTTATGGGACTGTTTAATATATTAAAAGACATTATAACCAATATGAAGCAGAATGTATAATATAATCAAAGCATGTTGTATACAGTAACAGCATGCAGAATTAGAAAGCTTTACAAAACCATCACAACAATTGAGGCGTCATACAGTACCAGCAGCAGCAGGTAAGATAGTAGTAACAGTAGTAGTGGCAGTAGTAGCAGTAGCAGTTGGCCTAGAAATAGTATATAGTAGTGCAGTAGTATCAGTAGTAGTATCAGTAGTAACAGTAATTGTAGTAGTACTAGTAGTTGTAGGCTATGTTATTCAGATGTCTTTTGATTACATTTCTACAAGGCTGCTACTGACACTTTCTTACTGTTGTTGCTCCTGCCAGGTACTACGCTACAGCAGCTGCCACTGCCTTTACTATTATACTACTGCTGCTACTATAGTTACTGCTAACTTTCACTAATTCAAGCAGCAATAATAGCAGCAGCTTAGGCTGGTGGAAGTGGCAGCAGTAGTAGAAGTTTCACAGCAGCATTAGAGGCAGTAGCATTTGTAGCAGCAGCACCAGCAGCAGCAGCAGTAGTAGTGTTAGTATTACTTGTATTGTTGCTTTAATGGTCTGCAGTGGTTGCAAACGTGCAACAACAGATCCTCACAAATCACAAAAACAACATGTTACTTCTGATATCTAGCTGCACACATTTATTTTTTATGCACCCGGGTTTTGGTATACAGGGACAAACACAGCTTGCTGAATATGTCACCATGGTAACGAATATATATTAACAACTGTTATGAATTGAGTATCAACAAAAATGGAAATAGGAGTTAGTGGTTTCCATCTTTTAAAGGTTGTTGTTTCAACTACCACTACTACTGAGTGGCAGGCTGGTTGAGTGCAAACTAACTGGCCGACAATACACCACAAAGACATTATGTCAAAAGCGTCAAAGTGCAAGTGCATTTATCAAGTTATTACTTCAGAGTTGGAACATTCATTTTATGCCTGTAAGGGAATTTCTGTCATCATCGTTTCTGATTACAGGGTTTACATGGTTCATTTATTTTGTCACTATACACTGCAGGGTTGCACAATGAAATGAAAGTTGTAGCCCCTTCACGCAACACAGACAGAACATATATACAAATCTTAAAAAAAACAAGCATAAGAGAAAGTTCCAAGTAATTTAATCATGGTGGAGTGCGGAGGATGAGGTGGAGTTGAGGAGTCCCAGCCTGAGGAAAGAAGCTGCTCTGTGGTCTGGTGGTACGGCAGCGTTCTGATGGAGGTGTTATTGTATTCAAGGTGTGTGAAGACTGAGAGGTGTCCAGTCCATATACAACCAAATCTTTATGAACGAATCTTCAAAGTGAACTGACTATACTGAATCACCATCGTCACTGACTGTGACACGTTCACTTACTGTTGTACATATTGAAGTGCCTTTGAACGGTGATGTGTTCACTTACTGAAGTGCATTTGCAACACAAGCCATTGCTCTTTTGGTCCCATTATGTCCACACATGTCGATCTGCAATACAAAATAAAACATTCACTCTGGTTTTGTTTGTGATGGTGGTTTTTGCTCTTTTATTTACAATATTTTCATTCTTCAAAGTAAATGAGCTGTAGTTGTGAACATGACAGCTGACTCTTGAAATCCCCCCCTCTGTGAATTAATGTAATCTGTGTTTATCCTCTTAGTTTGTGGTTTGAAGTTGTGTGGTCTTGATTCTTTAAAACAGGCCTGCATTAGGCTGATTGCATTAGCTCTGTGTTGTTTTTGGGGAATGACTTCAACCTGACTCAGCTGTTACTGTTAACTGAAGTCAGGCTTTCCACAATAAACCCAGCTTTAATTGTTGTGCCTTGTTTCTGGGATACCCCCCTGTTCACCAGAGTCAGTTGTTTAACAGCTGCGAAGAATTTTCTGACATTTAGAACAAATCAATCCTGTTTCCGATGAGGCGACACCTCAACACTCCTTCACCCCCCTCCAACAGCTGCAAAGTGGTGTTGATATTTGGCCTCATCGGAGCTGGCGTCTGGATTTGGGCAGGGCAGTGTGACGGATGGCAGGGCTGACTGAGGCTGAAATCGCTCTGGTGCTATAGTTCCATAAGTGCCAGCCAAGGGCAGCTGTTGGGGTGGACTGTGTGGCTGTGTGGATTGCATTAGACCTTCTGGTGGTTGGTGTGTCTCTGAACCTGCAGTACATTGTTGTTGGCCAGGACACCCCTGCCCCCTCCACAACACCCACCATCAGGTTTCCCATCCCGACACGTTCTGGTTCTCTCTCCCCTCTCATGCTGAGCCCAGAAAAAATATATAGATAGCTTTCTATATGTTTGTTCTTTTGTTTCTCAACAATAAGCATAGAAGGTCTGGCCAGTATAAATGTGGTCTGGAAGTAATTTGTAGATTTTTTTCAAGGGGATTTCTCTCTGGCGAACTCCATGTCTCTCTCTGGGCCTGGCTTGTAAATGAGTCATCACTGTTTGTATGGAGAGAGAAGTCCTGGAAAAGTGAGATGATGTGATTACTGTACACTGATGGAAAGCGATTTATTCACATTGAGCACAACGTGTGTGTGTTTAGGAAGGTAACTGAGATACCCATACAGACAACATTCAGTCTGATAAAGTCTTGTAGTGGCCTGGAGTTCAAGATGGGATATTATGCACAATGGAACTTGAGTCCTTGCTCTAGGGATGATGGGTTATTGCTGAGGCCGAACAAAAACAAAACAGTAATAACAGAGCAGATAGGGGGATATTAAATGTACCACAACCCACAATTCAAACATATAAAGAAACACATGTGTAATCTTACTTCAGAAGAAGTAAGTAATGCATGGAATAGAAATCATGGGGGAAACAGATAATACATTAGAAATATGTATATGAAAAAAGTTTCACGCATGTAAAAAAAAGAAATATACATGGAGTAGTGCAAAATAAACCCTCTTAACATTTATTTTTTAAATCAAATTTACTTTTTCTGGGACTTTCACCCACATCTCATGAACTTCCCTAGTTGAGCTGAGAAAACTCTTTTTGCTGATGAGCACTGTGAAATGTGGTTGAAAGCGCCAGAACAAGCTTATGACTGGACTGGATTTTGTTTCTTTGAGCATTATGTAATATATGTATATGTACACATATATATGACTGGTGTCATAACACTGACGCCCTCTTCAGAAAGGGACAGAGCAGACTGTTCTTCCCGAGGAGACTCTGATCCTTCAGTGTGTGCAACAGGTTACTGAGGATCTTCTATCAGTCTGTAGTAGCTGGTGCACTGTCTTCACTGTGGTGTGCTGGGATGGTGGCATCAGGGCTGTTGAGGCCAGCAGACTGGACAAGCTGGTGAGGAAGGCCGACTCTATGATCGGGCTGGAACTGGACAATCTGCAGTGGCGGAGAGGAGGATGAAGGACAAGATCAAGGCCATCCTGGACAACCCCTCTCAGCCCCTGTATGATGAGCTGTGGCAGATGGGCAGCTCTTTCAGCCACCAGATCATCCCACCCAGGTGCAAAACGGAATGCTTCAGGCACTCATTTGTACCTGCTGCCATCAGACTTTACAGCAGCAGTGGAGACCACAGTTTATAATACCACATAACACACACAGACCCATTTCTCCAGTGTCTGGCACTCTCGAGACACCCACCTCACCTGTCCTTCTCCAGTGTCTGCTGGACTGTTAGACTGATTATATACTTCGCTATATTTGTTGATATATTTGTTATATATTACACCATACTATACCATATTTTATCTGTTAGTCTGTTCTATTCTACTTATGTTATATTGCTGTACTATATCTTATATTATGTTATAATATATCACTTCATTTCACCTTATACTATATCTCATATCCCATACTATATCATTATATTATATACTATATTATAATCTATTACATTTCTATATTAATACAGACAAACTAGGTTCCATCACCTAATCATATCATATATTGGTCTGGTTTTTGCTGTTTATGTAGACTTGTTGACTCTGCTGCTATTAATCACACCACTGTCACTTTACCTTGTAATTTTTGTCCCCAAATGCTTGTGCATAGTTTCTATTTTGTATTCTTTTCTTATTCTAGTTTTATATACCTCTATTATTTATTTGTTCTGCTTTCTATACTTATCTGTACTTGTTCTGTCATTGTGCTGCTGCAACAGCCAAATTTCCCCACTGGGTATCAATAAAGGTTTATCTTTATCTTCATTTTTATCTTTTTGACATGCCCTCACCTCCTGTCTGCAGCAGTGTGAACCAGGCTCTGGCACCTGCACTGACTGTAAGTGACAATGTGAAGCAGCCTGGTTTGAATGCTTTGCACTGTATGAAACAAGTCGTTGCTTCATGCTCAGTTTACCTTCCCATTCATTTATAATTTCATAGATAGATTCAAGAGAAAGCACTTCAGAGTATTCTTCCAGATGCACCAGCTCTATTGTTCCTGTTTGTTGACTGATTTATTTTCCTGTCACCATGGTGAACAGATGGGACTTCCGTCCTTGCCAAAACATTAAAACATATCTTTTATCTATTTTGGAAAGACGTATTAGGTTCCATTTGGTATTTTATTTAAAGCTCTATATATTTGCCAGACTACCTGTTATCTCGTCATCTCATCTGAAAGATGATTATTTTCAGATTAATATGAAGCAGGGGCAAGAGTTCAACACCTCATCCAGATGACTAATGGATGTATTTGGAAGAATATTTCACCTTCATAAATAATCTTGAGATTTGTTTATGCCCTGCAGTGTTTTACCTTGATCACATGCCAGAATCTGTGGGTGTTTTGAGCATCTCTGACCGCGCCTCTGCTACAAAATATTGATGTGAGGTCCTGACACAACCACTCCTCCTCCACAATTTCCAAAGGCCTCCATTGTATCTTGTACAATGGCCTTCTTTGGTGTGCTCCTCGGTCGCTAGCCTAAACCTCAGGAAAGCCCCCTCTGCAAAGAACATGAGACATTATTGAGTGTGTGCCAGCTCCCATAGACAAGCTCAGAGAAAAGCACTACATAATTGGATTGTTATTGAGTATTAGACCCTCGGGCTTTATTTTACACATGAGATTTCGTAAAGCTTAGGGGATTGACAGAAGGTTGACCAAGCATAAGTTTCCATGCAGCTTTGAAAAGGATGGTCCTGCATGTTCGCTGTCCTTGCTCTGCTCTTACATCCTGTTCAGCTGACTCTTTCTCTTCAGTGACTGTTACAGGAAATAGCCCAAAGGATCTTAATTAAAGTCACGTTGAAGTTCTTTACGTTCTGTTCAGCACAACATTCGAGCTGTCACGAGCCCCATTTCCGTTTACACATACTTCAGTATGAGCACTAATGTGTTTGCAATATGTTATTGAGGAGAGCTCAAAATTGAAACCTTACAGCGTCCTGCTAATCTCTGTAAGATCCATGTGAAAAACTTTTCAGACTGCTGTGCTTTACACGTTTTTTTGAAAGCTTGTGATTTTTCATCAACCTGAGTAAAAGCACATGTAACACAAAGAGCTGCAGTATGATTGGAAGCAAATCAGAAATCCATGCCATGTCAATCATCATGTCATTCCTTGTCTTATAATAATTCTGGCAAAGGTGGGACAAAGTCAAAGTCTCAAGTTGGGGCTATGAAGTCCTCAACTTTGTGTTTTGAATCCTAAACAAGCCATTATGCACCCCTCAACAAATTTTATGTCAATTCTTTAAACATAGTATGAATCTGTAAATGAAATAATGAATGCTTTATGTATTACTTTCAAATACATCTTAGGACAATTAAAAGCAAAATGATCAGGTGTACTTTGGTATGTTATTCTTGTGACTAAGATTGGGGTTTAATAGCATTTTATCAAATCTGAATTTAGTTTTGAATCCCTCATTGAATCCTCAATGTTAGAGTGATGCTTCTGTTATTTCACAAATAATCTTTGGGCAGTACAAACACTAGCTGCAGAAGAGAGCATGAAAAAGACAACAGCTAAAAGTTTCATTTTGGCCTTCTGGCAAGTAACTTATTCTATTAATGTTAGTTAGCCTCAGCTGATATAACCTGCCATTAGAGAAGTTTGTCATTTTAACTGGGGAAAGATAAAAAGTAGCATTCTGCTTAATGGAAGACTGAGACTCCAGTCTTAGTCCAAGCCATGTGACTCGACTCCACACCTCAGGATTCTGGTATATTCTTGGCTGGGTGTGTAAGCTTTTCTTCATGTTTATAATGAGACTACACAGAGGTCCTGATGAATTGTTGCAGTGCTGGGTGTGTATCTGTAAATGTGGGTAAATCATGCGATGGAAGGTGGGAGAAAAAGTACCTCAGTATAGCAAAGGCCTGTGAGGGGGGGTTTGCACTGCAAAATGCCCTGTCAAATTTAAGTGAAAACATTTTAGATATGAGCTTTCTTTTGCTTGAAACAAGCAAATCTGGCTGCCAGTGCAGTTAATGATTTTCACTTGATAAGATTTCTAAAATAAGTCAGGACGTCCAGCTGCCACAAGTCTTAAAAAAAGATCAGATTACTTAAAATAAGATTTGTGCTATTCTTGTTTCTAGATAACAAAATTTCTATTACCTGTATAGAACCTTGGGCAACTTGGTTTTGATCCTACAAGTTTCAAGTCAGTAGACATGTGTGCTTACCATTAAGCCACCATGCCAACTGACTACTGGTTTTGTGCCCTCAGCCATTGTAATGTCGATCAGTGGGTCCACCACTTTGGTCCAAACTGAAATATCCCATGAAATTTTGTACAGACATATGAGTTCCCCAGGTGATGTCTCGGAATGTGTTAGTGATCCCCTGGATCTAGTGACACCCTCTTGGTGGGTGAACTTTTTGGTTTTGAGTGAAATGTTTTGCCAACTATAACATGGATGGCCATGAAATCTGGTATAGACATTCATGGCTGCCAGAGGATGAATCCCAATGACTTAAGCGATCCTCTGATTTTTCCCCTAGCACCACCACCTGGCCAAAGTTTTCATTTATCTAGTGAAATATCTCGGTATCTACTAGATGGATTGGGACATTTATGATCCCCAGAGGATGAATCTCAATGACTTTGGTGATCCTCTGACTTTTAGTCTAACACCATCATCAGGTCAAAATTTCAATTTATCTAAAACTTTGGTTTATTACCAAATAATTGCAAAAACAATGACATTCCTATCAGCATTCATTGTACTTTGTGTTTAGTACTAATTAACAAATGTAAGCATGTAGCGTGCTGACATCAGCATTTAGCTCAAAGCACCGCTGTGCCAATGTACAGCCTCACAGGTCCCCTAGCATGGCTGTAGACTCTTAGTCTTGTTTGTTACTGTGGACCTTTTTCATGACGTGTCTACATAATTTTGTCTGTGCCCAGAACATTTGTAATCATTGCTGTAGATGTACAATATGTGCTATTCTGGTTTACATTATTTTTATCATCAGAGAAGAGTGTTAGGTCTAATGCTTATTCTGAGACTATGGATTTGTAATGTACTGAATGGGACGTAAACCATCTGAAGCACTGTTGATATCAATGGAATGTGACAGGTTAAAAAATTAACTCATGCAAACAATAGTCTAAACCTTGAAATGAGATATTTTGTCCCAGGACAAAGTTTAGAATATATCATCATTGAAGCCAAAAGGCTAAAAATTGAAAGAATTTTTTTTGTCTTGAAACTTCAGAGTTTAAAATAAGTGTCAAAGCAGAGATACTGTAACAGATAATGTCTCCTGTATCTAGCTAAACATAACCCCAAAGAAGATAAAATTGCTAATTAAGACAAGTGACATTTACTTGAATTAGGTCAAACAGCCTTGCATAATCAGCACTAGACAATCCAATTCATACTTCAGACTAGGTTTTAAATCTTCTTTTAAATTAAGATTATGTAACACACTTAGAAATAGTGTTTTTGCAGTGTGGAGGAGAGCCTTTTCCTACATTTACCCAATTACTCCTTGAACATGACCCATATGGCTGCTCAATAGTGCAGTTTCTGGCTTCACAGTGGCATGTAACGTAGGGACAAAGGCTTTACATCCCAGGCCTTGTGAGGGCATGATGGTACATGATGAGTATGTTATGGCGATGAACAAGAGGCCCTGCTGATGTGAACAGGATCAAGTTGAGTCCTGATTTAGCAACAGGAGAGCCTTTGTGTTTGCCATAAGGCACTGGGACTGAAGCAGCATAGGTCATGTGAATTGTCAGTGTTCATCACCACAGCTAGTGTGGACATCATTGTTCCGTTACAACAACATGTCAACATTTCGTGACAGAGTTCATGATTGGACACACCATTAGTGCTGCGCTCATCAAACTCATTAATGAACTTCATTATCGGGGAACACAGTGCACTGAGATCTTCTTTAAATAGAATCGGGGAGTTGATTTTCTTAAATGAGGACCACATGCGTGGACCTTCCACACCCACCATTCAACTCTTTCAATGTCTCCCTTCAGAGTTGCATGACTTGGAGCTGAAGTTCAAGATTTTCAAATCCCCAGCCAAGAAATCAGGCAGCCATGCCCTTATTACCATGACCCAGGGCTGCTCCTTTTAGTGTATTTTGGGACTGAGATCAAGCAGAGCATGACGACCTTTACCCCAGAACCAAACACAGCTCATGAGAGCTTTGTTATTCAGAAATCAGAAGATCTGAGTCACTGGTCATCATCCCTTCAACACGAGGTGGGCAAGGCAAGTCTTATTATCCCATGGCATTTACTGGGTCACTGCAGTTTGACTAATAAGGCTGACAACAGACTTTTATAATGGAAATTTTATTTCATAGCACAGACACGCGCACAGCTGCTTTCAAGTGTTGTGTTACATTTCAGGACATTATTATTTATGTATAAAGACTTTGCAGTTGAACAAATTACTTTATTGCAATCAACATGCCTTTTATGAATAAACTTAACAAAACACTCCTGATAATTCAAGAACAGACAGAATAATGTGGTTGTGAATCATGAATGGTGTACAAGACCAAAACAACACTATAAAGTACTGTAAGATTTACCTCATGTGTCTTAAAGCTTACCATTCCCATTATGTGCCCCAAACAGTACTGTCAGTCATTGTCAAAAATGGTTTATGGTGTCCATTACTGAAGATGGCACAGCTAATGGCACAGTGCACCTTTTGTATTAGCACGACTGATCACCGTTGTTAATTTCCATTGAGGTGAAAATGTTCAAATACTCAATAATGACGACAAAAGTAGTGGTTATGCAAATGTTATTAACAATACAAAAGCTGCATACTTTTATACAACAACAGAAATGTAACAAGATGCATGTAAATTAGAAAAAAAGTTGTAAGATATTGTCAAATGAATTCATGTAAATATAAAAAATCTTGAGCTTAGAAACGTTTGTACATTGTTCTGCTGTTGGGAGTTTATATTATATTCAATACATCCCTCAACACAACATCAATGGTAAAGAGACAGGAAGCAACATGAGGCCGGAATAATAATCAAAGCAGATTCATGATCAAAGTGCTTGGTGATAGGATGGAGTAGATGGGCAAGTGAAACAATAGCTGATAGTTAAGTTTTTCAAACATTTATCAAAATGAGAACTACTCTGGAGGCAGAAATAATCTCATTGGTTGAATTAAATATTGGGGGCGTAGCCAAATAACATTAGCTGTAAAAATATTTGAAGCCCACTTAAAAGGCAAAAGTTAAAAGAGGAAGTATCTAAGATTAGGAAGCCCGATAATGGTTGCTAAATCTAGCAACTTGATCTCTTGACTGAAAAAATAGAGCACAGCGTTCAGGTAGGGCACTGAAGTCGCACTTGCATTTGCTGTTTCATTAATGCTTCACCATCACTGGCTCATTCATTGGCTCCTTGGCTACCAGCTGACTAGGAGCATCCAATCGTACTCATGCAAATGTAAAGCGTGGCCATTGTAATCTGACACTTCTCACTATTGAGGCCCAATTACAACTTAAAGTGGCACAGTGAAGTTTATTCACGAGTCCTCATGAAATTGGCAGTGCTAGAGGCTTGGTGACATTGTGACTAACTCACAGGACTGTGTAGCTGGCAAGCCGCAGTATTTGCTCACAATCCTGGTCACAATTATGGTTACAATAGCTCTTGGTTGCTAACAGGACAATAAATTCACACAGTTAATTCAAGACATGTACTTGTACCATCGACTCTTGTCTCATGACTGTCTAAACTGTCCTTTAATACAATACTCTACTAATACTAACACAATACGTGCCCAAAATGTACGTTTAAAGAGTTATTGGTCCCTGTAATTATACCTCCTGTGTATAGTGGCTGTGAAGTAACTCCACTGTAAGAAATTGGATACAAAATCCATAGTTCTGTGTAAAAATACATTCTAAAGTTCAGCCAAAGCTAGTATGATTATTTTCTAATAGTATGAATTTTTCTAGCATGTTTTACAGTGTAGTTGCGTTAGGAAGGATCACTTCACGTCAGTATGGACAGGAGGAATGATTACAGCAACCAGGACCTATTCTAACTTACATGTAGCCATGTATGTATAATAATAAGATAGACTTATCTGAAGCAATTCTTTAAAGAGATATGAAGGCTTATGTTTGGGAAAGTAGCTGCGTGGTGGATGTGAGCCCATCTCAGTCAGCCACTGCCCACATTTGGGTTTTCAGGCTTCAGAAACTACCAAAAGGACATCTAGTGATAAATCCAAAATGCAAGCTTCAGAGTGTCTCCCCAGAAAACGATAAGTGATGTTACAAATGTTATGTCTATTTTAAGCTAACCATTTATAGCTATCTATCTGTCTGCTAGTTAGCCAGCCTGCTGACATTTCATAAATGAACATATAAAGAAATCTCTATGCTTTCCTCAGCTGTGCCCGATGAGCTTTAACTCAACCTGTGAGATTATTTCCATTGTTTGCGGTCCAATCTATTGACATATTGTACAGTCACATCCCAATACACATTCGAGGCATGTATGTTTGGTACACTGTGAGGTCAGGTGTTTGAATAGCATGCATTGGTACTGGAAGGCTGGTGTAGGTTCATCCTTTGTCCTGTTGAGTCCAATATGGCTGCTTCTAGGCTGTCAAATACTGAGCATCTTCTTTCGATTTAGGTGCCATACTGGCAGGCCTACTTTGATCTTATATGTAGCACAAACTAGCTGTGCTCACTGGTCGACAAAGTTTACCCGATATGTGAGCTGATGGCCATTGTCCCAGGCATACAAAACCTTCTCCTTGGGATTGTAGTCAATCTGGGTGGTGAAGGAGTACTCGTTGGTGAAGGGCAGGCGTGGGATGGCTTCAGTGTTGGTGTGGGTGTCATAAGCATAGTTCACCTCACCTTCTTTTTGGTTGTACACATTGACAGCGTACAAGACACCACAGATGATGAAGCAGTTCCCGTACGAGTTCCGCTTGAGACCTGTTCTCCAGGTTGTTTCTTTTTTCAGCGACAGGTCTCCGGGATCCAGTTTACTGATGATGATCACCTCTTGCTGGTTGTAGTCGTAGTCCATGGAAGGGTAGATCACCCACAAGCCGCTTTCGTCCACTGCAAAGTCAATGTCCGAGTGGCCCCTCCATTTCCAGGGGGTGGTGTCCTCGTAAACCACGTCATGCAGCAGTGTCCAGGCCGCCACATATCGCATCCTCAGATCATACTTGATGATGTTCTTGGTGAAGGCTCTGTTGTAGTAGAAGGCTCCATTATAAACCACGTGGCCTGTGCCTATCCAGTTGTAAGGCAGTTTGAAAAGGTTGCTCCATCGGCCTGCGATAGACAAGAATATTATGAAAATCAGGTGAACACTCAATTCTCATTTGCCAGTGAACACAAACATTCTGTTGCACAAAACAGACCACTGTTTCACCTCTGATGCAACTGCCTCCAACAAGGCCCATAACTGCCCGTGGTGAAGTGTTTATTATCACAAGTTGCTGCTCCTTTGTGGCTCCAAGGAAAGCCAGACTGCATTTAGGTCTGTTCAAAAATCCTTCTCATCACACCTCAGCCACAGGCAGGGTCCCTCCTTATGGATTTTCATGCCCTAGTAACTGAGAGTTGAATGATAAACACTATCCAGGACTTCACAAACATATATGACATCACACTATATCCATGCTATTCTATAGTCCATGATCAGATTACTCCACAGTCAAGAAGTCCTGCTGATTTTGCTGATTGACACCTTGTATCAAAAATTACTTCTTGCGCCAAAAATTACTTCTTCAGAAGAACTGTAGACTTAAGACTTAATGTACTCCCACCAATGTCATTTTCAGTCAAAATGAAAGCTATGTCAGTGGTTGCTAGAAGCAGTCAACTAAACGTTTTGCACGACAATCAAAAAACTATGCTGATGCTTTCTGTGACTTGTACAGCTGTGTCAAGCTCATCCATCCAAGCTCATCAGCTTTTTTCATGCATGTAGCTTGGTAGCTTGCTATATGCGTAGGCAGATGACGTCTGCCTACAAAGCTCTGATTGGTCAGCTGTTTCTCTGGGGGGACACAGTCCAACATTTTAAAACATGTAAAATGATTAATGTGTTTGGTCAACAGCCAGCCATTCAATAAGCAGAAAAATACATAGCAAGGTGGTCATTATTGCAAAATAAAGAAAACCCCTTCAGGATGACGCCTCTCAAGACCCCTCTGCTGTGCTGGTCTGCTTATTTATTCATTATCCTTTACTTATTATGAGTTGGATACATGCAGCAGTGTGTGTGCTAAGCTGATATTATGACCTTCATAGAGCCAATGACAATGTTTTTACAATGCCAGACTGTGTACACACTGGCTTTATGTGACAGTGACACAGTTTGTTTAGTAGTTCACTACTGAACAAACACGTTGTGTACTGTAGGTGTCATTTTCTAATCACATCCTATCTGCTATCCTAACCTTCCAACCTCAGGAAGTCTGATTTAGGTAATGATAATAAATGGAAAGCCCAGTGAAGGACAAAAACAACGTGCAGTAGAACACCCCCCACCATCCCCATCCCTAAGGCCAGCCCACACTCTTAATCCCTCTCCGCTGTGCCCAGTTCAAAGGAAAGGCCAGAGCACATGTCAGGGAACAGCAGGCATCACCGCCACTCCAAATACCTAGTCATCCGCACACAGCTGTGAGCTCACCGCACTGCAGGACGCCTCACATGTAAGTGCATTTAGAAGGCCCATTGTCCAAACACATCTAGATCAACAAGCCAAGTCCTATGAGGGGAGATCATCTTAACTCTCTTAGAGAGTGTAATCCAATTCCTCAGTTGATTTGGATGAGGAAGGAGTTTTTCCCACCCACTGGAGCCATGAAACAACCAAGACCTGCATTCCACAGATCTCATCAGTCTCACAGAGCTCATTGGACAATCAACTTGAATCAATTTCAACATGTTATTAGAGAACACACAGCTATACATTAAAACAGGATGATATTAGACTTAGATCAATATGTTGATAATGGTATTTTGAGTTAGATGATTAAAAAGATGTAAAAATGAAGTGTCAGTCTGTAAACACTGACATGAAACTTCTAATGAATCTGCTAACCCACGCCAAACCATAAAACATACTGTAAAAATTATCACATTTAAATGTTGTTCAAAATGTTGGATATTAGTTGTTTCAATCCAAAAATATTGGTGAAAACAGAAAACTCCTCAATCTATCATTAAGGCTTTTCAAACTTTTTCTTAAACTAATTTCTTAGCCCTAAATCTTGGGCTAGCTAAACCAGAGCTAGATTAATGTCATGTCATTTTATCTTTATAACCATGGCTTACTTGCAGCCTGAAACTACAGGAGCAGGGGAAAGGGTATCTTGATTTTGTTTCAAGGGGTTCCACAGTGTCAGACTTTGAAAGCCACAGGCCCACACCATAGATTTGAAGCATATGCAGGAAGCTATGCTGTAACCCCTCAGCGCACAACCACAAATCAGTCAGTCAAATCGGTCTACAGTCTGTATCACGACTCCTGTGGGCTCGAACCTTTACAGAGATCTAGTGGGACAACTCTCCTGCATCCCCCTTGGCAGCAATGCTTCACAATTTGAAAACATCTGCCGTGGGCCATGTCGCAGTTGATGTCCACCTCCTCAAAAATGTATACACGTCAGGGCTACAACAGCCCAAGAATAGATTTAACAACTTGTGTTTTCTGATGCCGGTAGAGATACAGTAGGTGAAGTGAAGACAACATCTAGGAAGAAAGACTGAACTATCTTCTCCTTTTTAGTGGCAGACATCAAGCAAAGCCATCTCCACTGCAAACCTCCTGCTCACCACGATCGCCGCTCACAGTGAATGAATGACTGTGCAACTGTACGGGAGTGTTCTATTCAGTGATGAGACAAGGCAAAATAGAGATTACCAGGACGTGACTCCAGTTTTGTAAGTATGCTTTGTGTCACAAAGTGAAGTGAAACAGTTACTGTGGGGAATACAATTAAGCAGGACGCGGCCTGATTATATACGATACATTAGTCTAGTGTTGTGTGGGTTTCATCAACAGGTGGAATCCAACACTGAACTAAGAAAAAGATAAGCTGGTGACGAGGGCTAACAGTGGGCAAATGAGGCACTGCAGAAAGACCCATTTGAAGCACACCTTGCTTGAAGTTTTCCAGGTTGCGGAACTCCACCAAGTTGTTGCCGTAGTAATAGTTAGTGACGTAGATCTTGGAGTCTTTAGCCAGGGGGTCCTTCATCCAGGCACCCTCGTTGCGCCCATAACTGTGCTGCTTCTCTGGCTGCTCAATGGATGCTAGAGTCCCTTCACAGTTAAGGATCTTCCCTGGAAGAAACAAGCAGAACCTTCAACATGTACGCCTGGAAAGAATGGCATGCATTAACACGGGCTTAAATCGATTTCACACTCATACATTTCTTGGCAGAGTGAACCTACACGCTTTTCTGCTGCTAAATTGGCCTCTGTCACTGCAGTCACAGCCTGCAACAGAATACCGAGTTTACTCACAGAGGGGTATTTTCACATACCTGCTCTGTGGAGAGAGGGCCGACTGTTGTTATTGGAGTTGTCCAGCACCAGCACAATGGTCGGAGCTGGTCTTTCAGATGCTAGTGTACTTTGTGTGGTGATAGTAGTAGGTGTAGTAATGGTGGTAGTTGTGGTCGTAGTAGTTGAAGTGGTGGGAACTGCAGTGGTGGCAATGGGTTCAGCCACAGTGGCCTCCATGGTTTCCAGGACCATCTCAGCTCCTCCATCCTCTGACTGGTTTTCCGTGACATGATGGACCGTGTACGTCTTGGCAGAATGGTCTGGCATGAAGGGGAGGAAGTGCAGAGTCAGGCCAGGAGATAGAGAAGATAAGTGTAAGATTCTACCCAGTTAGTTTTCATTCAAAATACAGCAGATGGCCAAACAAAGTCAGGCAGTCCTGAGGCTGTGGGTGATAGCGGAGAGTAATACTGAACAAGCCACTTCTTGTTCTTGTTAGTGATGGTTACATTAGGGTAGTAATATCCAGTAGTGTGTAGGGATGTTGTCTTTAAATTGTCTTTCAACTGTCTTTTAAAAAGGGGTTTCAAACCTTTCATTCACTGCACAGTACATACAGTATATGGCTCCTTGACAGCGGGAGACATATTATAGTCTGCTGTGTTCCAGAAGTTCACATCAAAGACGGCACATTAGCAATGCAGCACACAGAGAAAACCAACTTCCTCCCTCTCCTCTGAATTTCTTTCTCCTCTTACCTTCCTAACCCAGCCTCTTCTTCAACTCTATTATTATTTTAATTTATTATTATGGTTTCTTAACAGAGTATGCTGAGGCAGCATTTACCTTTTAACAAACATGAGAGAAAGATGCTTCAGAGTGTAATTACAGCTGCAACCTAAAATGATTGCTTTATATATAATGTGTAATATAATATATGGGATACAATTCAGTGAAACACAGTAAAATCATCTTTTGGAAAATCTGCATTATTTTTTTGGTCAAAACCCATTCAACTCTTGCTTCTTGTTTTCTAGTGTTTCAGGCTTCCACAGTCACGTCTGTTGTAAAAAAGACAGCAGGCTGAATCAAATACAATTGTAGCAGAGGGACAGTCTGCTCTCCTTCTGGTCCTCATACTGTGACTTCCTGTGCTGCCAGACAGATGTGGGTGCAGCAGTGCTACATAAGCTGTGTATCTTCCCGACACACGTACTCTGAACACATGAACCTCATGAGGGCTGGAGTAGAAACAATATTCTGAGAAGGTTTTATCAATCAACAGTGGTTGGTTTCAGAAAGCCATGAAGTCATTTGATGATTAAGAAGTTTTAAACTGTACCTAGAATTAAATGCAACACTAATTTCCAAACCAAACTAAAGAAACAAATCTGTTACAACCATTGTGTTTCTTTCCATGACTCTGTGTGCAGAGTACATGAAAGAGGACATAGTTAATTGTTAACGGACTTGACCTCCATCTGTATTTAGTAAAGCAGATGGGACGCACATTGTACTACCTTTGTTAATTTATTATTACACAGATCAAAGACCCATTTAAAACATTTTGATACTGTGAGGAAGATATTTAAGTAGTTTTTAAAGGACCATGCCAAGGACCTTTTTTTTTGCATGCTTTAGTCCATATGTCCAATCGCTGATGCTTGACATACCTGCTAATGATTTTCCAAACAATATATTGTCTTGTAGGTTTTTGGAAAATGAACAGAGGAAGATTATATTTGCTTTTATCATTGTCAAAGTTGTATTCTAGTTTCATGGTAATGCAGTCTAGACTTTTCAAATTAATCTGCACTTCTTGCTGTATTATCATGTAACTTTTTCAGACTTTGCAAGGACCTCTGCAAAATCCTCATTGGCTACAAATGCCTTAATCTCAATCTTAGAGTTCCTGTTGTAAACAGCTGTCTAGATGCATTGTAGGTTGTTGCAGCCATGGTTACTTACTTACTGATTCAAGTTTGCAGGCTGGTAAAATGAGCGTAGGCAGGTAGTGCTTAACATTTTCCTCTCATTCTACAATTTACAACTGCTCAGGTGGCACTGGCCAAGTCCCTGGACTCCAACTCAGCTGCTCAGTGGCCAACAGTAGAGAACTGTGGTCGCACTGGGCAGGTCCCAGTAAAATGTGTCACTGTAACTACATTAGAATAGAGGCATTTCAGGAAAAAAGCATGAAGGTGTATCAACCTTCCCTGGATGAATAAAGGTTCCTGCATCCCGCTCTTTGCCAGAGATTATGGAAATGCAGCCGACTGGTTTCAGTGATTTGACAAGGGTGGCTGGGCTAGCAGAGGTTCACATACATGGCAGAACACACGGTCTGACAGTGTTATGTGCGTGTGCCCTGTGCAAACGCAGCATACCTATTCACTCAACTAGACTTAAAGAGGATTGGAAGGAGTCAGGAAATGTTTTCTCTGCGTTGGTGAGGGTCCCCACACATTGTTGTAAGGAGTGAAGCTGAGGCATGTCATGAACATGGCAGCGCTCCATTGAGACGGCATTCCATCAGCTCCATGTATTTTGTCAATAAAAGATTTGGATTTCCTACTCACTGAATGCGCACCAGCAATCCAATCCTGCACTGACCAGACCAGCTTTGCTAACAACAATAAATCTTGTGTTGAGGGGATCTTGTGTGCCATACAGCGATGGATTCCCAGTTTTATTGCCTTGCGCTTAAGTGTAAATTAAGTGCAATCACAGCCTTATCTCACACTTGCGTAAAACAACATTCTCAAGAAAACTTCATATTGGTCTCTATTGGAAACCAAATCCAGCTAATAAAGATCTTGACTCTGGCAATATGACTCTCTGGCTGCTGACTGATCCTGATCCAGCAAAGTGTCATGTGGGGTCAGATTAGATTGCTGAAGAAACTAATTTGGATCATTTTCAACACCCACAGTGGATCACGCACAGATGATCGCACACAGATGGGAGTGCAAACTCAGCTAAAGTGCCAGCACAGTGTTTGCTTTAGCTCAGAGAGGGTGGCTTTCTATGAACACACCACTGTGCTGGGGGAGTACACGGAGTGTCCCGGCCAAGCTGAAAACTCTCACCTCCTCTGTGCTCATCCTCGTCGGTCTTAGCGGCCTTGTAGTATGTGATGCCCCTCACCACACCGGGCTGGTGGCCAACCACCTTGGCTTTGGCCGTAGGGTCGGGTTTGACCAGCTTCCCAGGTTTAATGACCTCTTTCTTGGGCTTTACGACCTTTTCTTTGGGCTGTTTAGGTGGGGGTTTGGCTGCAGGGTTCTTTTTGTTGGGTATTTTTACAGCCTCCTTGGTTTTCTCATCATTAGTGTCCTGTAAACATACACATTGAGGTTATGTCAGGACACTTGATAATATTGGCTTGTGCTTTTTATATGCTGACTATGCTTATGAAAGAGTCTGTTTAGCTTGTGTATGTCTCACAGTGTGTTAACAGAAAACAGTATACAAATGATGCATAAGCTTATACTACTATTACTACTACTACTAGTGTTAATAATACTGCTGCTGTTACTATAGCACCTGCTACTATTACTACTGGCAGGTAGTGTACAGTGAGCTTTTAGAGCTTTTTCTCTGGAAACAACGCTGATGAGAGCAGTGAGACTGAACTTAACAGTAAAGTTGTGGGCCATCAAATCAAAATGATGAGCTGAAAGACGTTAAAATGCTCCATAGAGCTGAGGGAAAATTTGCCTATCAGCACCTCTAAAGCTCACCAAATAACACAATATGTCTCAGTGTTTAAGTGTAATAACGACAATTGGCCATTTTACGTGAGTTATGTGTCAGACCTTTTCTTGGGTGCGGTCCTGGTAGGCGGATTTTGACCAAAGACTGTAATAGGTGAGATCGGTGGTTGAGAGCAAAACACCTGTGAGTCAAAACCCCCACTACACTGAGACAAGTCTGAGATAATTAAAAAAAAATGTCTGGAGACTGAGACTTGAGGCTGAGATTGCACTTGAGTACTACAGCACGGACTAACACCTGATTAACTGCTTGTAATGTACTGTTATTCTTACAACTACTAGTACCACTACTAGAAGTACCACAGTACTAGTTGTTCTAATGCCAACATGTATACAAAAGCACAGACTGTGTTTCTTCTAACCTGTGCTTTGCTCTCAGTAGAGTCTTTCTGCAGCAGCTGCAGGCTGAGGCTGGAGATCTCCTTCTTGATGCTCATCATAATGTTGGAGTAGTTCTCATATCTCTTGAACTGGTTGGTGAGGCTCATCATGCTGTCCCGAACAAATTCATTCTCTCGTGTAAGGTTTGTCTTGATTGTCTGCAGGATGACATCACAGTTATCACTATCCATTAAATGACACGAGCTGGTATGCAAAGCCACATAAACCACCTTTCAATAGTGTGACTACTACCAACCCTTCGATTATAATGATATGAGGAAGTACATGAGTTTGGTTGTTTGCTTACCTCTTCTAGGGTGTTCATCTGAGACACCACTTTGTTGATGTAGGAGTGGACTTTCATTAGATCCATGCTGTAAAGTGTTCCCTCAAGGAGGTCCACCATAGATTGGAGCTGGTCATTTATGCCGTAAAAGGAGAAAACCCAGCATTATTCACCATCTCCTGAACACAACCTGACAGTTTTATGTGCCTCTGGAGTAATAGCTTAAGTGCCCTCCCAAAACATTTGCTCTGATTAGCTCTATTGACATCCACACAGCCTTGCTCTCAGTCTGGGGCTCATTCAGAGTGCATCTTAATTATTATAGACTCTCCTTTTCAATGTGATTATTTCCTTCAGAGATTTATTGGGTTAATCTATAGTTTAAAGTGGAGTCAGATCAAACATCTGGAACTGCCTTTGGTTTCATATGGTACATAGCGTGCTTCTCCTGCCTGTGAAAAATGAAAGCGTGCTTTAGGTATGTGCAAAGGTGTGCTGACGTGTTCACAAAAGATGTTAGAGGACATACAACTATAGCCAGGTCACAGAGAGTTGAAGAATGACCTGTTATGCTTTTAAACTGGAGGGACTTTTCATTTCACTAATTGCTTCTGTTTTAGTTCTATTTTACAAGCATGTGTTTGCTTACATTCTATTTGTTCTTATTCCTTCTAAACCTCATTACATTTCCTGCTCTAACAACCCATTTCAACTTCCATATGTGGATTATGGATTATTATAATGAGTTCATCCTACTGTATTGCTGATATAGAGGCATGAAAAATGGCATTTCTCAAGATCTTTGGGGTTTTTGCAGTGACTATTTTTGTTCTTTCTGGCTGGTTCTAAGTACTGCAATATTGTTGGGCTATCAGTTATTTTCAGAATTGATTAATTTGTTGATTATTTTCCCAATGAATCATTTTGTCAACAAATGTTGGAAACACAATTTTTCTAAAACCTAAAGAGATCTTCGAATAGCTTGTTCTGTCCGACCAACAGTCCAAGACCCAAGATATCTACTTCCTGTCATATAAGACAAAGAAAAGTACATCAGCACATTTGAGAAGTTAGAACCAGCAAATGTTTGGCATTTTTGCTTGAAAATTGACTCAAACAACTAATCAATTATACAAAAGTTGCAATTTAATTGTTCAGTTCAATGACTAATCGATTTAGCTCTAAAGTATTTGCTCATGTATACTCACCATTTTGTCAGGGACAAGATACATCTCAAAAACTACTGGTCAGAATGGTGTTAAATTCAGTTTTGGTATCATTACCAGAGGATGATATCAAATGGTTTTAGTGACTCCCTGACATTTTGTCCAGTGCCACCATATCCACTTGTACATAAGAATCATTACATTGGGGATATTGCACTGCAATTTACTGAACATATTCCTGCTCCCCACTGCTGGTAAGGCTCTTACAATAGTGTAGTCCAGTTGTATCAGCTAATACTGAGCCACCTATCTTAGAATCTCCATCAGTTTTTAAATCTAGAGACGGGCTCTGGCTGCTACACATAAATGTGAGAAGTCTGGTCTCTAAAATGGACTATGTCAATATTCTGATTCAACAGGCAAATCCTGATATTTTAGTCATTTCTGAGTCTTGGCTAAAAAAATCTGTCTCAGATTCTGATGTTGAACTTGGTGGATATAACCTTTTTAGAGCAGACAGAAAAGGTAAAGGTGGTGGTGTAGCTATCTATGTTAAAACATGTTTCCTGGTATCTGTACTAATCTCATCTTCTGCTCCAAAAGAGTTTGAATGTTTGGCTCCTGTCAGTAAATCTTGGGGAATACAACCGGGTGACGGTGGTGGGGGCATATAGACCCCCTTCAGCCCTCCCCTGTGCCACTGACAATTTAGTTGACATATTTTCTTCTTATACCGCTACAGTTAATTGTTAATTATGGGTGATTTTAACCTTGATTGGGAAAACCCAGCATATGACAGTTTCAAAGAAATATGTACTAATCTAAACCAGACTCAATTAATTACTAAACCAACACGTCCCAATTTAAAAACATAGCTCCAAATCTTCTCTGATTGACATTATTCTTACCAATACACCCCAGAGGTATTCATCCAGTGAAGTCTTTCCCCAAGATTTTAGTGATCACTGCCCTATTGCCTGTATTAGGAATGTGAAATTGCATAGGACAAAGCTGCGTATCATATCTAAAAGGAATTTTAGGAACTTTGACAATCAGGGGTTCCTGTATGATTTAAATGTGTGTGACTTAGACAGGGTGTCCCTCATACCAGATCCAGACCTGGTCCTTGCATATTTTTCCAACACTTTTAATACTGTTGCTGACAAACATGCTCCCTTTAAGAGACTACGGATTATGGACAGACATACTATGTGGTTCTCACATGAATTATCTGAAGTAATAACTGAGAGCAATTCAGCATGGGCAAAAGCTAGAAAAAACGGGGTTGTTTCGGATTGGATTTTGTTCAGGCAGTTACGAAACAAGCGTACTACTATGATCAGGAAAGCAAAATCTGCATATTATCTAAATTCCTTACACATGAGTGCCAGTAACCCAGCTAAATCTTGGAAAACAATTAAATCAATGAAGAATAACCCTGCCTCAGCACTTCCCCCGCAGCTACTATCTGATTCTGGTCCCATAAGTGACAAGGTGGAAATCTGTAATGCTTTTAATGATCACTTTATTAGTGCAGGCCATCTATTTGATAGAATGAATCCGATAGATATCGTTGAATGGGTGGGACAGCATAAACAAAATGACACTTGCCAATCAGAACCTGTGCTCTCAAATGACATGAATCCTTGTAGTTTCTCTTTTAGCTTATTTTCCGAAACAGAAGTGTGTTATGCTCTATTGAAGATTGACCAAAAAAAGTCCACTGGTGCTGATCTTCTGGACCCTGGTCTGCTGAGGTTAGCTGCTTCTGGGCCCTTAACACACATTTTTAATCTTTCACTTAGCTTGGGAATTGTACCAAAAATCTGGAAAACTGCTCATGTGCTTCCACTTCACAAGGGTGGAGAC
>NTHP01000078.1:1055242-1066091 GCA_003416845.1 Oplegnathus fasciatus
AACATTTGTTTTTACACATTTCCACATGTGGTTTATTTCCTAACAATCAAATCATCAGTCTATTTTCAGGATGAAAACCTTCTGAAAACACACAGATTACAAATCAAGCTATCACTAATAAATTCCACATATTATAATAATCCATTCACAAGCACAAAGAGACACTCTAATTGTTAGTGTGTGTCTGGTAACCTCAACTACGAGTGGAATGAGAGATGTTGCCAATGCCTTTTCCCCAGATGATTTGTTACAGCAGATGTTTATTGAAGACATTAAAAAGCTGCAGAGGTTATCAAGATAATGTACTCCCATTTATTGAGCAAACAAAAAAAATGGAAATCAATTTTCAGCCAAAAAGTCGGCCTTGTGGTGTGTAGTGTTATCTGAAAGAACAAGCACCAATAGAGATGAGAGTTGATTAATATAATGCAGATGCTGATGGCCGTTTATCTAAGCTAATATGGGAACGTTCATTGCTTATGAGAACTGCTCAACAATCCATCAGTCTTTTGTTTCGTATTACAATGTTACATTCAATTTATGTGTGAGTAAGGAGAGCAGATACAATATAAGCACTATAAACAACAACCACATATTTGGTTTTCACTGCAGCTTCAGTGCATTATCTGATCTACACCACAGACTGTACGATCCACATCCATACCACGAGCAATATATGAAACATTTTTAGACCTGTTTGTAAGAAAGTCAGCCACTTCTCTACAGAACCTGTGGCTGACTGGCTGCTATCACCAGACAAGAACAATGATATTCGAAAGTTCTGCAGATTATGTCCAGTGCCAATGTTTTAAAAATCCTCAGCTTATACAATATCTGCATGCAACTACGGTATGGGTTAGATTTGAGTCATGACAAATAGACTATAGTCAAAGTATGGCAACCCAAACACTTATTTAAAGGAATAGTTCAGCATTTTGGGAAATTTGCGTATTTGCAGGGAGTTAGATGGGAAGTTCGACATCACTCTCATATCTGTTTGTTAAATTTAAAGCCACCAATAGTAACCAGTTAGCAAAAAGACTGGAAACAGGGGGAAACAGCACTGGCTCTGTCCCTCTGAAACACAATCCTTCCAGCACCTCTCACAAATTAACACTTTATATCTTGGTTGTTTAATATGTATAAAAACCGAAGTATAAAAATGACATGTTGTGGTTTTACAGGAGGTTATTTCTTGGCCAGGCTGTCTGGCCAGTATGCTAGCTGTTTCCCCCCATTTCCAGTGTTTGTGCTAAGCTGCTGGCTCATATTTACCGTACACAGCGAGAGTGCTATCAATTTACTGCTTACACTGCTTTTGTGGATTGAACAGAACACTTTTTTTGCATGAGTTTATAGGTGCACAAGGATATTTGAGGATTTTAAGTTGTCTTTTTAAATAAATGACCTTATACATGTCATGCATTTACTCCATATTTGTACGCAGAATACAGCAGGACACAAGGGCTCAGGTCCACAGGGAGATGGTGCCTGAGAGAGATTCCACTAAACCTTCCACTGACCATACAAGAACTAGTACGTATACTGCAGACAGAGACAAGCTAAATTTGAAACGTTTATCATCATCATAAATCATGCTCTAAAGGATTAAGGGATCTACATAAGGGAGAAAAGAGCCCAGTGTATGTGAAGACATAGAAGTCTGAGAAAAAGAAAGGCCAGCGATGCTTTGTGGAACATGTAGAGTGTAAATAAAAAAACAAGGCTGTGTTGTAAGATTTTGGTTGACAGTGGACCTGCAAGTCAACCCACTTCTCTTTTATGTCTAACTATAATTTGCTATGGACCTCTGTATTACACTGATAAAAAATACAGCTCACTCACTGTGGTTTTGGCATCCATGCAGATCGATTTAATAGTGGAACTTAAAATGAGTTGATGTAATGTTCAAGGGTCAAGGCAAGGACAGTGTGTAAGGGGTGGGGGGGGAGTAGAAGTCATCCCCACAATCTATGGAGGAGAACAGCCTAAAATATAATATCCATTTTGTACCAAAGCCAACCAACGTCAGACCTGTGTAAAACCCTGGTCATGTGCAAGGTCACACTGACACCAAAAGCAGGTTTTCTTCAGGGTCATTGCCTAAATGTGAATGAGGTATTAGTCTCTCTCATCTTCAACAGCTTGCAGCTTTGTTTTAACCACAAACAGAGAGACTCTCTGCAGACTGATAATGTTGACTCTTCAGCAGGCCCCATGTGACACCCCCAATTAAATGAAGTTACGTTGGCATAACACGGCATGACAGAATGTCATTTCGTGTATATTGTGGCACCTTACAGCACCTGCAAGCGAATACATACTTAATCACCAAGCCCTGTCTGTGGGCTGTTTCACTGAGGCAGACTGAGCATCCCAGCCTGCTGTCTCCTTCTCTCTATCCCCCAGTTGACCTTGCGCTGATTGTCCTCTGGTTTGTTTACAACCAAAACATGAAGCAGGTGCACACGCTGGTTCCCACGCCACTCTCTGGTGCCCTCCATGCCCTCTTCTGAGCGGGCTTTGTCTCTCATTAATGCCAGTGCCACCAGTCTGGCTACAGAGACTATGACTTGGCATCTCCAGTGGCCATGAGACTGGAGCTGTGACACTGCTGCATGATGAGGAATGGTGTTGTGAGGAGAGACATGTCATGATATGTGGGGATGTAAAGCTAAAAAACCTTCAGTTGCCTTTACAAAGCTTCACCTGAATTGATTCTAATGTGACATTTTTATTTAATTAATGATTTTCCAGCCTGACAATAACGCGACTTGAGATGATAACAAAAGACTGATCCTTATGGGGAATGCTTTCCTTAGAAAAGATTAAATACCATGGGCATGACTGTGCTGCTCTAACAGGCTCCACTCTTCTGGTTTCAGGATTTCCATCAGATGATGGAACCTGGCTGCAGGGATTTGCTCCCATTCAGACACTAGAGCATTAGTGAGGTCCAGCACTGATGGTGGGTCATAAGGCCTGGCTCTCAGTTGCCATTCCTGTTCATCCTAAAGGTGTTGGGTGGGGTTGAGGTCAGGGCTCTTTGCAGACCAGTCAAGTTCTTTCACACTAAACTGGGAAGCCATTTCTTTTCATCAGCATCAACAACTGCACCTCCTCCACCGCTCGTCTGTCCCAAGGTGTCCCCCAGGGTTCGGTGCTTGGTCCTCTCCTGTTCATCCTCTACATACTCATACGTCGACATGGTCTCTGCTTCCACTGCTACGCCGATGATGTCCAGCTCTACATCTCCACTAAATCCATCACCACTGCTATCCACCCCACTCTGACCAACTGTCTCACTGGAATTAAATCATGGATGCAAGCCAACTTCCTCAAACTGAACTGTGCTAAATAAGATATGATCATCATCAGTCCCAAATCCCTCACCAAAACCACTCACAACTTCTCTCTCATCATCGATAACTCCACTCTATCTCCCTCCCCACACATCTGCAACCTCAGAGTCGTTTTCGACAACAACCTCTCCTTTGAACACCATGTCAATCAAATCACCAGAACTGCTTTCTTCCACCTAAAAAACATAGCCTGTGTCCACCCATCACCCTCCTTCTCTGCTGCCAAAACCTTGATCTATGCCTTCATCACATCCAGAATTGATTGCAACAGCATCCTTTGTGGCACATCATCCAAAGTCCTAAATAAACTCCAGTATATCCAGAACTCTGCTGCTCACCTGCTCACCCACTCCTGCTCGTGTGACCACATTACCCCTGTTCTCCAGAACCTCCACTGGCTCCCTGTCCCACAGCGGATCCGATTTAAAGTCCTTCTCCTCACTCACAAAGCCCTCCATAACCAGGCCCCCTCCTACCTCACCGACCTGCTCCACCACCACACTCCTTCCCACAACCTCCACTCCTCTGATGCCAACCTCCTGTCTCCATCACTCAGGACCAAGCACCGGACCTGGGGCGTCAGAGCCTTCTCCATAGCTGCCCCCTCCCTCTGGAACTCTCTCCCCAAACACATCAGAGACTGCACCGATCTGTCCATGTTCAAATCACTACTCAAAACTCACATTTTCAGAACTGCTTTTAACGCATGATTAATGTTGTGTACTTTCGTTTTTTCTTAGCTTTTGTTTTAGCGTTACTAATGTTTTAATGCGTTGCCTTCTTTTACCATTTTAACCATAAAGTGTCTATGAGAACCATGAAAAACGCTCTCTAAATAAAATGTATTATTATTATTATTATTATTATTATTACGGAGCTGGCTCTGTGCACGGGGGCATGGTCATGTTGAAACACGAAGGGGGCAAACACAAACTGTTGACACAAAGTTGGAAACACACTATTGACTAAAATATCATTGTAAGCTGTAGTATTAAGATTTCCCTTCACTGGAACTAAGGGACCTAGACCAAGCCAGGCACAGGGGTGTCCACATACTTTTGGCAATATAATATACTACAGACTTTTACTACTACTAACACTACTACATGCTGCTTCTATCACTGTTGTAATTAATAGTACTGCAAACACTGCCACTACTGGGGTTTACTCTTCACTGACCTACATTGCTGCTGATTTGGCCTCTGATTGTATACAGAGCAGACAATTGTTGACAGTCACACACCATACTTGGCCATAAACATGCAACAGAGCCTCTAGTCTTTATATGTAATGTGTACTGTACATGTGTTTTATCTTCTGGCAGTGTGTGTGTAGAGCTGGATTAGGCTGAGGGAGAGTGAGGGGTTACCGGAGTCCAGCAGCTGTACAAACAAGGGCAGCCAGATATTACTGTTACCCCACTGAGTGCCATCTCTCCCACACTCTGCTGGCATCAGGCCTGCACACACTGGAGGTATCATTACATAAACCTATTGTTACTCGTCTTGTCACACAAAAGCCCTCATTGGGGGGATTACCTCGCATCATAAAAAATGACACATGACCTGAACCATCTGCTGGCTTTAGACAGAAAATTTAAAGGTCTGGCTTGTGGGAACTGTTGGGTGCTGGTGGAGTCACTAATTTGTCTGAAGCAGAGGCACCATGACACAGAACATGAAGAAGGTAAGAGGTGAAGTTGAATAATAGAGCAGGTTGGGATGTGACAGGATCTGCTGTGATTTAACACTGACCATTACTGAGTGTGAACAGCCCTTGTTTCAATAATACAATGCAATAATGCATGGGAATCCTGGAAAATAAAGTGAGTATAGCTGTCTGAAATCCGCCTGTTTTGTGTCTTGTCTTACCTTGCTCTGTGAAGACGCATCCTTACACAAAACCAGCAGACAGGCGAACAAGTTCGTGTATCTCCACATTTTTCCTCCTGAGTGTTTGGGCGTGAAGTTCAGATATCCAACGCGACAGTCACTGCATTCAGTCCATAAGGTGAAGTAGTGCGCCTACTTTAACTCCATCTCCTTTTCACACGGGGATGATCTTACAGTATATCTCCGTCCGTCTGTCTGTGCGGATGTTAGTGTGTGCGTGCTCTGGTGTGCGCCCTGTCTGCACCGCGCGCTCTGTCTTCAGCCAAGCGCACAGCGCGCATCATCTGCCATCCGCTGTCCTCCACTGATGGGAGGGGTTTACACACAAACACACAGTCCGTGTGTGTGTGTATTCAGTCTGTACAGGACGGCGGGGTTTGGCTAATAATAACAGTAATAATAATAATAGTAATTATAACAACAATAATTATCATATTAATAATAGAAACCGTGTACAATTGGATATTATTTTTGGATTCTATTGTTTCTATTTTTCAAACACTTTTAATTCAGTGCACATAACACCCCACATCGAACAGTGTCACTGTAAGTTTAAAAGTGCTAATGAAAGGAATACACCCTCAGGAGGGCAACGCACGAGACATTTGAAGGGCTTTTGGCGCCATCAGCTGGCCAATTATTACTGTCCAACTCCAATCTCACAGTTTTCACTCCCTTTTGACATGTGACGCAAATGCAGGACATGTAGCCAAGGAACTTCAGCAGGCGATTGACTGCATATCTAATGGCAACAGAATGCTAAGCTGATCACAAAAAGCACGTATGGTGATGGAGAGCCACGGCCAGATTAACCTGCAGGCTGCTCAGCCCCCTGTCTCTCCTGGTCTCTGTGCAATGTGTAGTTTTCTATGCTGTAACACTACATGGCTCCAAATGTGCTGTGTGGTAATTAAACACATTCATTTAGGAATGTGCAGCACATGGCCTCAGCACAAAACTCAACTGAACAAGGTCTAAAATGATATTTTGACTCACTCTTCAAGACAAGGTCAGGTAATACAGCACAGCTAACCATACAGTAATGACCCTATTAAGTCAGTTGATATTGTGCTTTAGTAGTGAACACAACACATTTTCAATGAAATTAGGACAAACCAGCTGACACACAGTAAGCCTGGGCCTTCTGAGGCCACTGGAGTTCCTAGGGGGTTCGGGGGCAGTTGCCCCCTGTGCCTGGTTGGGGGGAAGCTGTTAGACAGGCTGTAGAGACACCTGCAGGCCGTCTAGAGAAACGCACTAACCTTAATCTGTCTCAACAGCAGCAACAGTTTATCCTAATTTATTTTTCCTACACGTCAACATTTCTACATCTAATCTACAGCCTAATTATATGTCCAGAAAGATATCATAATATGTCCTATTGTGGCTCTTTTTGGATAATCCGGGTGATCTCGGCCATTTTTAAGATATTTTGAATTATACTACCCATCACATGAGATCAATACTATTGTCAAAGAAAGAAAATGTGGGTATCATGAAATACCACATCAAACACCAAAATCATCTTTATCTTTATGCAACTATCTCCACAAAGTCTTTAACGGTGCTGCAGAGGCTGAGTGCTGACAGAACGACAGTCAGTCCTCAGCTGATGAACTGGGAACCTTCATCCTTCAGACTGCGTGACAACAGCACAGAAAATTAATCTTTCTTCCAACTCAGATAATGAAGTCTGCTCTGACCTCGAGCGTTGACTTGGCTGTTGTAAAAGAAGTCATTCTAAAATAAGAATGAAGCAATGTGAAAACATTTTATAGGAGAACTCGCAGTGAAAACATCACGAAATCACTTCTTCTCACGCATTATTACAATGTGACCACCAGGGGGCGCTGCACACTCTCAACTCTTCACTGAACAGCTTCTTAAACAGACTGAAACTTGTTGCTAATGATGCTAAACAGTAGCCGAAGTAGCACAAGCTAGTGTTAGCATTAGTGTGATAGCTTAATCTTAATAAGATGCTGCTCGTCAGTTCCAGGACGGGACTCCATATCCCACAATACCTGCAGCATGAAGTCCATCCGTTGCGTAATCTCTGTTGTGTGTTTGTGTTGCCTTCAGGTCCTGTGGGAGTAACCGAATTTCATAATGTGAGACGATCATAACACGGCGAGGAGTAATGAACAGAAAATCATTGAAATGTTGATTTACGATAAAAAATAGACTCGGTCTTTTTCCACACTTATATTCAGGAAGTATGAGGAGCTCTCCTTTGTTCATTGACAAAGTAGCTACAAAAAGCAGGCCCATGGCCCTTCTTTTTAACAGTACCAGAACTATATAGGCTATTCTAATTAATTAACAACAACATTATACGATTTTGGCTCAGTTTTTGCAGGGTTAAGATTATTTTGGTCCGGTTTTATAGGCTAGCCTACTATAGGCTAAACATGTAGGCCTATTATAGACTAGTTATTGATTATTATTAGGAATTAATTGCTTATGAATTCCACTTTTCATTTGTAAGAGGAAGATTGTGTCATTTCTTCTTTCAAACGGTATATAGTCTTGCTTTAACATGTGAACATTATTTAGTTAGACTAGGCTACTTCTGCGTCGGCTTTCTAGTTGGACGTAAGAAGCCGCTATCCCCCACCCTCTTCACAGGCTTTGAACGCACCGCCCCTGGGGGTGTGGATCCAGTTATTCCCCGCTGACTGGAAGCAGTAGGCTAAATCATGGGACGGCGGTCCGAGCAGTGAGCCAGCCAGGTTGAGGACAGGGACAAAGCAGTGCCAGCTCGACTCACCTCAGACTGCACCTTCACCTTCATCACCGCTGTCATCTCCCCATCATCACCATCATCATCATCAACAGTGCGCGGAGTTTTTTCGTGGCAGTGAGACGCGACGTCGGGCTGACTCGGGATCAGCCCATGCAGGAGGATGGAGATAGAGAAGAGGACGAATGGGTTCGACTACCCGGAGAGAAACAACGCCAAGTCCGTCAACGGTAGGCGACCACGACCCGGAGCGTGAACCTGCACGTTCACACACACACACACATCACTACATCTTACTGTGTAACACACACTGCTGCCGTGACCCGATCACACCTTTCCTCACCTGCAAACATCACAGCATGGCTGCACTATTTTTGATCCTATCAGTGCGCCCATCACTGTTGCACGAGCACCTAACAGGCTGCAGGTCTCAGAGACACCTCTCCAAACTCAACGTGTTCATGCGATTTAAATGAACACAGGAGGGTGAAACCAGTGTTTGTCGTCTTTTTCAGCAGCTGAAGTGGAGTTCAGGCTTCCACGCGTTAAACCTGTGTTAAAAGTGGTGTGAGGGGGGCTGCAGGTCTGTGAGAGGACGCTTTTCAGCGTGAAATGTAGTTGGAAGTGGTTTGTTTCTTTGTGTTGCATCAGTGGAAATGATTGAATGTGTTTATTATTCCCGTGTGTTTGCTTGTTTCTTGAGCTGTGTGTGTGTGTGTGTGTGATAGCTGGAGCTGGGCTTGCTGGGAACAGAGGTCGGAATGTTTTTATTTGGAGGTGGTCAGCCAGGCTCGGGGAGATCGTAAAAGGTGAACTTTTGAACTTGGAGAACGCCCTGAAGCCATTAGCTTTTTAGTCCCCAAAATCCGGTGTTGCATGCTCCGCACAGGATGGAAAAGATGGAGATGAAGGGGAAGGAAAAGAGATAAATGCAAGATGGGCTCATAGCTGGGTGGATTTCTGTTTGCGTCTCGCAGCTCGTGGGTGACACTGACTTTGCTGCTTACTTCCAGAGACATCACACTGTGGAAAAAAAAAGTTTCCCCCACAGCTCACTTCTCATTCAGTTTTCTCACAATTGATTATTTCTTCACATGTGCCATATAGACCAGTTCCAGGCCCAAACTAAGCCCCACAATGCCTTGCAGCAGTGTCTGTCTCAGGCGCCAGTCCCATATCGTGCCCCCATGCGGGGTGACTGAAGATTTATTGACATTTCCAAGATTAAAATTCCTTTAACTCTGCCTGCTCTGGGCACACTCACCGTGATTTATGTGGACATTAACACGGCCTGTGTTTTCTGATTGCTACATTGTGTGTGCCACTTGATTAGAGAATAACAGCTGACTTAATGAGCCTAATTATAAAGACAGAAGAAAGATTTGTCATGTCCAAAAAAAGTTTTCTTGGTTCTGTGATGGTGATTCTAACAATCACAAAAAACATATTAAAATGGTTTTTCAAGACCTTTATTTTAATAAACAATAAACGAGTACATGAACTGTACATCAACAGCTTATCTTTAGGCAAAGTGTCATTTAGCACTAAAACAATTTGTCAATTAGTAGATCCACAGAAAATGAACTGTCCCCAGTTTTATCATGAATTTAAAATTTAAAGTTGTTCATTAAACAAAAAAGCTCAAACACTCTCTGGTTCCAGGGAAATGTGTCCATCTGCTGCCTGTCTTTTTGCTTTTTGTTGGGTTTTGGACTGTTCCCTGAACATACCAAGACATGTGAGGCTTCATGTTGGGCTTTAGGAAATTGTAACAGCCTTTTAATCGATCAATTGAAGTATTCCAGAATAATGAAAATAATTGTTAGTTGCAGCCCTGTCAACCGTTTTAAAGATTTGATTATCTCTATCGTGGCAGTATAAAAGTACACAAAATACATAGGTAAAAACATAAATAAGCAAATAAATAAGGAAGGAAGGAAGCTGAATATGTTTTAAGATATTTATATCGGTTTGAGTAATTTGCAATTTCAGTCATTTTTCTTATTGATCAAACTGATCAAGTGAGATTCACCAAATTAAGAGCTTTTTTTTTTTTTAAAGTTTACACATTGTCTTGAATGCAGCTCTTCTATTACAATAAAGAGAAAATGGCACAATTTTTTCTCCAGTATTATTAATCTAATAATATACAGTGTGATGACTCTGGGTGAGGAAGGCCTTTTTAAATAATGTAGGGCTGAAATTAGCAGTCAGTTAATCGAATGGTCGAACAAGAGTAAAATAATCGGAAACATTTTTGATAACCGATTAATCAGTCAAGTCATTTTTTCAGGCAAAAGGGCCAATCATTGTCTAGATCTAGCTTTTCAATTGTGATGGTTTGCGCTGTCTTATGTGACAGTAAACTGTTGATTTTGGACAAGAAATGTAGTGACGTCTCCACAGGCTCTGGGAAACTGTGATGGACATTTTCCTTGATATGTTGCAGACCAAACCATGATTCAGCTAATTGAAAAAATAGGCAAGGGAAGAGAAGGCAGCTTTATTTATACAGCACATTACAAACATAGAGGCAGGTCAAAGTTCTTTACATGGCGAAGAAAAGCGTATATATAGAAAGTAATTGGCTGATTAATCAATAAAGAATTTAGTCGTTAGTTGCAGCCGTAGAACAAGACAGATGTTACAGATGTTAAGGTGCAGCTGGTTAACCCATCACTGACTGGTCAGAAGTGTTGACTGTTAAAGCCTCTGTAACACCTCACATTGTTCCATAGAAAACAAAGCAGCCAAACCCTTCTTCCAGCTCCTGCCTCAGCTTCTCCACATAACCACATTTGAAAAACAAACTCAATTTTCATTGATCTTTGAATTGACCAGGAATTTGCCCC
>NTHP01000078.1:1072269-1084472 GCA_003416845.1 Oplegnathus fasciatus
CAGCTCAGAAAATTAACCCCCCCCCCCACAAAGAAACCCTTTTGAAATTCTGCTTCTGAAGTTGTGCTTTGAAGTCGATGAGCACGTTTGGTTTCATTAGTACATGATGTGCATTAGTATATATTCCTATTTTTTATATTTGTATGCATTTTATAGTATGGACGGTTCTGTGGATGACAAGTAAGCTAACTGCAAACTTCAGTGAAAAAAAGAATTCTTTTCAAAACAGAATTTAGATTGTAATGATTAATTATTTAAAATATACATGACCATGGCAGTTATTATGGGAGTAAATACTCACGCAAACCTAACCTTGTGCCATATAATAAACTGGTGACATTTACTTTTATTTCATTTTCCGCAGGCAGGGAGGTGTTCTGAGCTGATAAGTAAAATGAAAATAGACTTTTAGTTCGCTGTCTAAAAATAAAAGCACAAATATTTAAAAGTTACAAATGCATTTAAATACATTTGAGAATTGAATTTGAAAATGACCTGTAGCTACCCGACATATTATAGATGCTGTAAGCTACAATACAGTTCAAGAGGTCAAGAGTTGGTAACTGCCTCAACAGGGCGACTTGGATTCAGGACTAATTGTTGTTGATTTTTAGCAGTTTTCACGAAAAAATAGCCAAATCTTTCAAGGGAGCAGATCAGTTTTGAACCAATTTTCACCAAAATTTCAATTTCAGTGTTTTATCTGAACTACAGTTCTGAACCATGCCAGATATGATCAGAGGACTCTGGTAGTCTGAGCTGAGATTAACAAGAAGTGAGATGCAGCTGAACGTAAGGAACATGGCGACTCCACAGACGGATCCTTCTGGTTTGGGTTTTTTTTTTTTGGCTGGTTTTGTAAGATGATGATTATCAGATGGCTGCTATAGGCCTGAGTTTGCACAGTGCAGTACGCTCGCCGGCTCTGTGAGGTAGTAAAACTCTGACCCCTGGTATGATGAAAGGGAAGTTGCTCCTTTGAGCGTGTCAGTCGGCGGTGACGGAGCCCCCGCCCCTCTGACCACAGCGTGACCCTCAGCCTGGCTGCCCACCAGGATTAGCGCAGATAAAGACGTACATTCATTAGTTTAACATAACATAACACTGATGAGTGCACGATGGAAAAAGTCTCAGAGGCTATAAAACGTGGCCCTTTACTCCATTGTTTGATCTTAGAGGCTGCATTGTGGCCAACACTGTGGCATTAAATAAAAAGAAGGGTTAACTATAAACTTAAGCGGGTGATCAATTTAACTCACATATCAATCAATGAAAAATCCAGTGCTAAAAAGTGCTTAAGTGTACAGTTTGACTTATTTGGTATCTTTGGAATCCGTGAAGGAATACTCAAACATTTTGGGGAATACACATTTATTCGCTTTCTTTTTTAGAGTGGTATGAAAAGATCTATATCTCAATCTCAAGTATGTGTGTTCAGTATGGAGCTGGAGTCAGGACGTGATGCTTAAGACAGGAAACGTTTAATCTGCGCAACAGAAATGCTAACTCCATTTAAAACCACAAATTGTCAGTTTAATTTCTGTGCGTGTGCGGATTGAACAAACAAGATACAATGTGTTAATTAGTGAGCTTTAGAGGTGCAGGTAGGCCTTTCTCTTCTCTTTGTCAGAGTCAGGCTGGCTGTTTCCTGTCCTGACTCCAGCTCTTTAACCCATACACATGAGATTGATATCAATGTTCTCATCTCACTCTTGAAAAGAAAGCGAATGAGCACATTTCTTAAAAAAGTTTAAAACCCATCAGACAGTGTAAAGCCTCTGCTGGTCAAAATGTGAGCCCGTGAGTTCAGAGCGTCTTCTGTGAACTTGAGCGGCGCTGCGAGGCAGCACCATGGGGCCGTGCGCTTTGTCAGCCTGAAGCAGCGGGGAGGACAGAGTAGACATTGTGCTGCGCTGTGTTACACACAGAGGTCAAGGGTCAGGTGTAGAGGTCAAAGAGATGACCGCGGAGCAGCCTGTGAAGCCAACACTTGAGTTCCTTCACAATCTGTCATATGCGATATCCACCACAGAGCGCTGAGAGGCTCTGAGCTCAAGACAGACTGCTAATCGGGGCCCAGACTGTTTGTTATGCTGAAGAGGGGTCTATGGTATTTGATCTAGGGTTTACCTGTGGGACCAGGTGTAAGGTAGCACCTCTCTCAGATTCAGCAGTCCATTCACACCCACTGGAAGCAACATTGACCCCATAAAAGAACAATAAGGCTTTGATAGCAGCCAGCTAGATTGAGTAATCCAGCAGCAGCAGTCCCCCTAAAGCCAGGTGGTCACATAACAGTGGCAACATCTCCCCTCTCCACTTGGTTATAACCCCATCTGCTCCTTCAAGGCTGTCTCAGGCAAACTGAAACTCCTTACTGTCATGCTTGGGTGTCTCTGCTGGAGGGGGGATGGATCGAGTGGTGCCCAAGGGGTAAAGCAGCCCTCTCTGCTCTGACCTCTCAGATTCATTCTGTCCTGCCGCAGAGAGAAAACAATGATCTATCTGTGGCTGCTGCTTCCTCTCATCCATCTTACAGTTGGGAGGGGTGATTGATTGATTGATTGATTGATTGATTGAGCGAAGAGCTGATGTCACACAACCCACAACTGTATTGTTCAAGAATAATCTTACAAAACATCTCCCATCTGTGCTGTGCTCGCTGCATCAGCCAGTCACTAGCTGCTTACATACACAGGTAGTTTAGTGATAGACTGTGAGAGATGTTTGGGACATTTTAAACCTTGGATTTCCGTTTTATGAAGTTTAAAGCTTCTGTGGACGGAGCTCTGTGTGTGCTCAGCCATGACGGCTCTCATTGCTCATGCTGGCTGCTAGCTTAGAGTCTTTTCCCCAGTTTGAGCCAGAAATCACTCTCTGTTCACCACAGAATGTTTAACAAGAGAATTAAAATAGTGATATGTAAAGACATAAACTGGTGGTTTAAAGCCATACGATGCAGTAAAATACAATACAAGTTGAATTTTACTAAAATGTTTAAAGGGTAAGTTTTCCCAAATTGGAAAACAGTTTTTTTCACTTACCTCTAGTACTATCATAGCCTGATTATCTGAGTGACCAATGAGTAGCGAGTCACATATCCATCAGATGTCATTTTCAGTTGCTAGGCGCATTCGCTACCACAGCTTCACATTAATCACATTGATGGAGGAAATATGCCAATTTAAGAGTTGTTATTTCTGTAAGTGGACTTACAATAACCTGTACAGCTGTGTGAATCCTGTCCATACTTCCTGCCATTTTTCTCTCCCTGTTTTTTCATGGAGCTAGGTAGCTAGCTAAATATGTAGAAAAAGGACGTCTCCACTTGTAATCCTGCCTAATCCTGCAACCTAAATACAACACACGTAAATAGAATTTCATTTGTGGTGCTCAAAAACAAAACTCCAGAAACTCTTGAAACACAAATGTCTCTGTTGAATTTTAAAATGCTTTTTTCAATGCTGTGAGCACCACAAACACATCCATTCACCTCCATTGTATTTGGATGGAGGCAGGAGTCTCAGAGAAACCTCAAAACCTGTACAAATAACACCAACTATCTGCAACATAACATTACAGGTAAGTAAGAAAAGAGAAAATCGAGTGAACTGACCCTTTTAAAAAGCAAAAAAACAAACAATTATTTAGTGAATACATTTTGTACACCAAATTATGGTGAAATATAACTACGCCATTGGAAGTATTAATGGTTCAATGCAGAGAAAGAATACGTCAGGACGTTTATAATAATGGTGCGGCTCTGCCATGCAGTGCCTCGTATGTGATTCAAAGAAATTGTTAAGTCAGTGTAGAACCAGCGTTTAAGAAGGTGAAAACTGCAGTGATAGGAGCAGATAGTCTGGTTTAAGTTAAAGCCAGGCTGCCAAGTTTTGAACATACTCAATTGAATTTAAAATTATTATTTACACATGAAAATTGTCTCACTTTGATGTGAAAACCGCACCGAGTTATTTCTTGTCTCTCTATTAGCTGCTACTGCTCAGTCAAAGAGGGGCAGAATATCCTATTAATGGGTTTATTCACGGTAACAGGGAGACTCAGTGGGGGTATCAGAGGTTCAAAGAAACAGTTTGACCCCACTAAGGCTTCAATGGTGGCATGGCCAATAGCCAGCTTACTCTGGCAGCTAAATTCAGCCTCTAAACCGACTCACTAACTCCTCTCTCTACGTCTCTGTCATCATTTCCCTTCTTTGTCCTGTCCGGTGTTTGGAGCCAGGCCTGTAGTGTGACATGTGATAGATGGTGGCTGTGTGGTTTGCAGTGCTGAGATAAGAGCAGGGCTGGCCCAGGGCCGGCCAGGCTGGCAGGTACAGGCCAACCTACTCAGATAACAGGCTGGCGTTGCCCTCCGCTGGCCATGCGGAACCCCAGCCATCTGGGACAGAAGAGCGGGGACAGTGATGAACTGATATAGGGGCTGCATGAATGTTGGGGAGGGATTCCTGGGCAGGGCTAATTGCTTCAGGTTGAGGATTTCAGAGGGTGGGGGGCTTGGTGTGCTCTCAGTATCTGTTGCATGTAAATCCTAGCTGAAGCCTCTACATTGTGGCCTTGTGCACCAACAAGTCCAGCCATATGGCACTTTCTAGTAAGGAATGTGAATTCTGCTCTATTGTAATATACATTATAGTGTCTACTTGTTGGCCACAGTGTTGTGTAAAGAGTCAAACCACAACTGGAGTTAGGAGTTTATTTCAACCACACTATAGTAGAAAAGTATTTTTTTTTATTAGTTATGTATTGTAAGAGATTTTGGAGGTCTTTCCAGTCCCTGTAATTTTAGGGACATGCTTTTTTTCTTTGATTGCCAATAAAACCTGCTGATTTGTTTCCTGAATCAGAATGCTTTTGAACAAATTGCAGCTCAGTTCTTTCTTCTATTCATAATTCATAATAATAGTGTCCACTTCTTCAATTCAAAAGCAATTGCATAATGACACAGTCATTTTTCAGTTAGTGAAAGGTTCACAAAGTCAAGCAAGGCTGGGTGGAGCTTACTGTGATAGCCTGAGACACCTGCCAATCAGCAAACATGACCCAAACAGGGCCTCAACGGTTATTTCATTTTCAATTAATCTACGGTTTATTTTCTTGATTATTTTCTTCTTTATTTTCTCCCATTTAAGAAGCTGGAACCAGCGAGTATTTGGCCGTGGGGGCTGTTACTTGGTTCCACAGGCAGTGAGTATCTGGCCAGATGAACCCGAGTCATGTAGTAGAGTAAATGCTTCAGAGTTCACATAAATTGCTCAGAACACACTTGAATCAGTGGTTAAGACACCACATGAAGCAAAGAAATATCCGCATCCATGGAATGGAAGGTGGCATTTGCTTATACTTGCAAATGCAACCCTCCATTCAGTCTGCCTGTAAGAGCTGGGAGCTGCCTTTGATGGAGGGCTGATACACGACTGAACCACTTTTGGTAAATACCATATTGAGCATGCATAGCATGTCTCCATCCACAAGGAGGGAGACAGAAGGCACAAGAAGTGGTATGTTATTTTGATGGGGAGCTGATTGCGCCGGAGGTTGTGGAGGTTTTAGAGGTGAAAGGTTAAAGATGCAGCCTTTCTTTGTCAACACACAATGGGCCACAGCAGAGCAGGCTCTGGCTGTATTGGCTGCTGCTGGAAGCCTTCCCAGCCTCGGGCTATAATGGTCAATAAACTGTCATGAGGATTAGCAACAGAGACCACACACTGGAGAGCTCCATTCTTCTCTACTCCTGGTCCATTATCAGTGAACACTGCAGCCTTGGAGTATGGACTGAAACGAGGTTTAATCCTGATCCCAGAAATGCCACTATTAAGAGCTGACCAGAAAGCAGCACAGAGGAAATTAGAAAATGATGTGTCGGACTGATTGACCAATGTCCTCACAGTGTGTCCTTGTACAGACATTGGCCTTCTGTTGAAAGATCATTCTGACCATTTTCTAAAGCATGCTGTAGGTTCAGTACAGTACGAACATGTCTCGGGAGACTTGAAACTTGCTTGAGTTGGGTAATCCATCGCAATGAACATCATGTAGAGCGATTTGAAAAGCCTGCACTGCATTACCCTGCAGCCCTGACATGTCTTTGACAAAAATAGAAGCAGACATGATGTTCACTGTGACTGATTACTTATGTCATGGAAGTATTTACAAGCTGTTTTTATACTATATGGAAATTAATGAAAAGTGATGGCTGGAAGATAGGAGAACCCCTTTTAACATTTAAGTTCACCAAAATTGCAGAAAGAGCAATACTCCAAATTGCCTCCAGTGGTATGTAGCCATGTAGATAGTTTTAGTTTTATTTGGCCAGTTTTTGAGGTATATCTATCTGAGATTCCTGCCTCCACCCTGATACAATGGAGATTAATGGGATTTTGTTTGTGGTGATCACAACATTGAAAAGTAACCAAAGTCAACAGCAATGTCTCTTTTCAGAAACACTGTCCATGTTACTGCCAATAATCCACAGAACACACTGTCAGTAGTTTTCTTTGGAACTATTTCTTTGGTAAAAATTAGTTCCACTGAAAACTGTTCACAGTGATGTCTGTAGATTTTCCAGCAGCACTGTCTTGTTTTACTCTGAACACGTGTTTTTATATTTTTTATGATATTTAAGGTAACGAGCACATAGTAGCCTAAAGCAAAGTACACCGTTTATAACTTGTTAACACCTTCTGCTAGTTTTTGCTTGCTAGCTGTTACCATGTGGGATGATTATAAATGAGTTGTTCACATTAAACCCTAAGTTTACACACAGCCCACATTGTTGGCTTGAATTTTCAAAATACCTTTTCCCCATTAACGTTAGTTGCCTTGCTAGCTAGCTAGCTTATGACACATTTCACATTGTATGTATTTGGCAAATGAATGGATTTATTTGGTAAATTAATGGATATTTGTTCTCAAAGAATGTTTTGTTCATGAACAAAGGGTTTAGTCTTCAGATGGTTTATCAAACTGCTTAGTTATGTATCTGTCATGGCATAGCATTAGTGCTTTTTGTTCAAGTTCAACTCAACTAAATTGTTGATTTTTTTTGTTTTTGTTAAAAGGGTTTACAATTATCTCCTCTTATGATATAGTAAAAGATTTGTTTCTATCTGCGTATGACATGAGCAAACAACTGCTGTTTTTCCATTTTATTCCTGTTATTTCCCGTTAATTCCCATAAATTCCTGTTAATTCCCTTGGAAAGTTTCCACCTTGAATATACCTGGAATTTTGCAACCCTAGTTGGTAGGTTGGTCAGCCCTCTGCTTTGATCCAAACTGAAATAGCTCAACAATAGATGGATTACCATGACATTTTTTACAGACATTCATGTTTGCCAGAGGATAAATTCTAATGACTTTGGTGTTGCCCTGATTTTCCCTCTAGCCCCCTCATCAGGTCTAAATCTTTACCTGTCAGATACTTTGGTTAATGACCAAATACCTGCAAATTTAATGACATCCTCTAAGCTTTTTGTTTAGTGCTAATTAGCAAACTAAGATGCATGCTAAAACACTAAGATGGTGAACATGGTAAACATATTATGGAATATTATATCATTCAAAAAGGTGTGCTTGAAAATACAGTTTTGTATCTCTAATCTTAGTGTTTAAACTTGCATATTAAGTCTGAACATGTGGGTTTCTGCCTGTAAACTTTGTTATATACGTTTGTGCATTCAATTTCATGCCTACAAGCTTAATTTTACAAGCCGTGAGACAAAAAAATCTCACACAAGTGTGTGTGCACACACTCCCAGACTGGATAGACTTTGTACACAGAACTCTGTAAGGAAAACGGAGGATTCACTGGAAAGAGAGACGTTTAACTTCCGACAGTGAGACAGCTGCTAGATAGATTTTAGCTCCATAATGGCTTAATGGTACCAGGTAAAATGGCCTGATCAATTGCTTAAGAGCACTTATAATGAATACATTTTTTTGGTAATATAGGTGATCTGACCCTTTTAAAAAAAACCGCACCATGCTTTTAAAACTGGTTAGCAGTAATGTAAAGGGGTTTAAATACATGTAACAATGGCACGGCCCTCTCGCAATTGACAGTTGGCAAACATACTGTAGCAGTAAAGTAGTATAGTGACAAAATGCATACAGATACATAATTGTTAGTTAGATGAAGTGAAAGAAAATGGAAGAGATTCTTCCTAAATTGTGATCTTTTTGTAAATGTCACTTAAAAGCTGTGATATATCTCAGAGTTTTAGTATCATCGATGTGGGGGGTGCTCACAGACATTCACCCTTGTCTGCATACATGTTTTGTGTGTTATACGTCAATATAAGTGTGTGTCTGTTCAGGGGAGGGCGACTGTGGCACGTGTGCATCGGAAAAAAGCTTGTGTGTGTTGGTGTATGCTCCAGGGAGAACATATGCTGGTGTTGACTGTGGGGCAAGGGGTGGAGGTAGGAGGGGGGCAGCTGGCGTGTGTCGGGTCAGGGGTCTACAGCTGTTGATAGCAGGGTGGTACACTGACACAGATAGGGGGATCTGAGGCACCGACAGCCCACACTCTGCACTCGTCTGGATGTGAGTGATGGAGCTCGCCGGGTGCCTTGTAAGTGAGAAGTGGACGCAGTGTCTCCAGACGGCGGCCGCACAGATGGTCAGGCTGCTGATGGAGGCGAGATGGGGAAAAAGTGGGTATGAAACAAAGCTCAGACGGCAAGAGGGTAACCAATATGAAGCAAACAGATTGTTCTAGGGTTATGGTTAGACCCGTATGGTAGTCAGATGATATATCAGACTGTGTATTAAAAAACAGATCTGGTCCTGTCAGTGTGGTCCACCTCTCTTGTTTGTATTTACTGTACAGTTAATGAATATTACACAAATTGTCTGTGGACAATTGACCTGAAATCATTCTAATGACAGAGTTTGATAGCCCTTGCTTGTACCATATGTTTTTGGAAGAGTTCGTGGTGCTTTCCTCCAACTTAACTTATCTGTAACCGCTTGGTTAAGATTGTAAAATGGTAAGGTTCAGGCAAAAAAAAAAACCTTGATTAAAGTTACTGAAAGATTGTCATGTTGACTAGGAGATTAGATGCAAACCGTGGTCTTCGCGGTCAGTCATTATTTGCACAGCCACAAAGATTCGCTTGTCAGGAAGAGATAAGTATTGGCCAAATCAAAGTCTTAAAGAATGACATCATCATTGAGACTTGGTTAGCCTAGCTAGCAAAAACAGGAACCTGGAGGAAAAAAAGTATTCTACCTCTGTCAATAATAACAACAGCAAATCCAACAGTTGTGATGCTGACTTTAATTTAGAAATTGTACCTTATACATTTTGGAGCTATTTCTGGGGGAATAACATTGATCTAGTGCCTCAGTGCCAGCACCTGCAGGGGAGACAGTCTGGGGACAAACATTTTTTGTGACCAGTTGTTTTGCTACTTTCCTATTCGTTACTGTGTTACATTTGGTACATACAGTATGTAAACAAATCAGGAAATTGTGCCCACTCAAAAAAAGGCTTAATGAAATGAGTCCTGAATCAGTAGGAAGTTCAAACCAGGGTTGGATTAACCTGCTATCAGGCTCTGGTGCAAAAATGAGCTGTTGACCGTCTGCTGCCAGTTTTTTGTGTCAAAACTAAAATTTGACCACGGCCCTTCTGTAAAATAGAACCTCAGAATTAGGTAGTAATACATGAGCAACCTTGTGACCATTTTATTGCACCGCAGTGGTGCTTATTACCAAACAATTTATCAATTGTTTAATCTTTAATTGATTAAATTACCATAAACTAACCGCTACACAGTGAACCCGGGGGCTCCAGGGCCCCTGGGGGTTTGTGGCCCTTGGGTAGTTTAATTTTGTAATTCAGTACCTCCAAGGATGCGGTGGATGTTTGGAATTTTTGTATTTTACATCCTTGTCATTTTTCCTATATATTATTTGTATTTTACATATTATATTGTCAGTTTATTTTTTCAGTTCTTAAAACTTCTTCCTCTTTATTTGTTCAGAGAGCGGAAAATTGGCTTCAGAAATTAATAGTTGCCAGGGCCAATCAGTTGAAGGAACACCTCAGCCACAGTAGATTTGTGCTGCTGATGGAGGTCCTGAAACTCAACAAACAAACAAACTGAAGGAAAAGGAGGACCACGCACAAACTTTCTGGGTTGTATTCCCAAATCGGCACAGTGTTTTTGCAGATGCCTTCATTGGGAATCAGTGGCAAAGAGAAGTACAGTAGTAGTACTTCAGTTCAGTGATGCTGGTGAGAACCCAACACAACCAGCGAAGTGTGTGGTGGAGATGCACTGTGTATTTCTGAAGAGAAACCCTGTGTGAACCCCTTTGTACTTAACACAACCTGTCCTCTGTCTTTGATTTCTGATCTCTTGATATGCTTTCTGGCCCGTGTGCATATCAAACAACTTTTCTTTAAGGGGCCTCCCGCAAGTGCTGTACTTTGCTACATTTTAGGTTACATTAGTACAGAATTTGAGCAGTTGTGGAGCCTTTAGCCGTGTTTGTCTTATTAATGTAAAGGTCATACTGTAATTGTGTTTTTCTACTTTGGTCAAAAGTGGGCTAAATTAGTGCTTCAGTTTAGTCCGTACTCACCAGTACAGGGCTCCGGCACGTTAGATCTCTGTCCAATTGAGTACCGTTACGTATTACTTAGTACTGCCACTTTCTAAATTTTGTTGGTAAACATGAAGCACTTATTATAAGTGCCTTGTATCCAGCTCAAACAAGTGTCAAGAGGAGGCAAAGATGTGCTGTGTGAGGTATAACATGTTGTCAAGTTTAGTTGGAAGCTGCTGAATGGGAGTCTAGATTTCCATTTTGGACCCCAAAATCCTCCATCCATAAATGGTCTGTACAAAGCCCAGCAGGTATTAGACATATATTCATCTGTTCCAGTGAATTATTAGTAGTATTACGAATAAATACCCTAAAATAGTTCCTGTGCACGAGTCCTTTTCCTCAAATGCAACTTGTGCAGGCAGGGCTGGCAGCATTGTTATTCCACTTCAAGCTCTGCATGTCTCCTTTTCTTTCATTCATTGCATCCTCTGACACTTGAATATATTTATTGTTTCTACAGTGTTGAGGAAATTGCCAAAAGTATCCAGTAAAGCATAATTTTATCATGATGTTAACCATAATGTCAGTATCAGTGTGAGTATGTGCACGTCTCTCTGTGAAAAACATCTAACGGCTAACCTGCCTCTGTGTACTTTTTCCCCAGGCTTTTACAGTGACCAGTCTGAACAGAACGACAGCATGGGTGAGTACACGAACATGCATTTATTCCAAGGTGTGAACTAAGGATACAGCCTAGTCTGTACAATTTCAAGCACAGTAAATTTGAATTGACTTTACTTCATTATCTTTATTTTTCCCACTTAAGTCTTCCGTCACTGAATTGCTGTGTAGCACTGACTGACTTTTCACCACATTACAGTTGTAAATGTTTTACTTTCTGGTATTAAATAAAATCATTAGATAGTAGCGCCATCTAGTGGTAAAGTAGAGGGCTATAATTTTATTGAATGACTTATAATTTCCTGTCAATCCACAAGAGGGGAGTATAAACTCAATAAAAATGGAGCAGCTTCTTCCATAAGTAATGGTCCTCTGGCGGCTCTTAGCAGTAACTGGGAAAAAAAGATGGTAAAAATTAAATGTCTACAAGCAGCTACAGATTTATAATAACGGGATTATTATTGTTTCTTGCTTTAGGAAGAAAAATACATCTTTCTGTTTTCTGTTTTGTTCTGCTGGGTAGCCTCAGTCTGTGTAGATGTGTGTTGGTTGTGTGGCCGGAGAACGTAACCTGTAAGTGAACTCATGCCATCATCAGAAGTGACTCTGCATCGTGGATAAAATGCAAACCTTAAATGTGAGATGTAAAAATGTCATAAATACGTGACTCTTTGGCCCAGAGGAAACTGGGAGCAAAGGGCCAGGGGTGAGGCAATGGTCCAATGTTAAGGTCCAGGTTCAGGCGAAGTTCACTTGGGACTCCCCTGGCTGCCATCGCAGCGCCAGGTGGCACCATGGGGGGGTCAGAGGTCGGACACAGTTCAGAAACTGCTGACCTCGCCGTGACTCTGCACTGACCTGATTGTGTGCAGCTCTGCTCTGGCCTGGGCTTTCTCATCGGTCTCTCTATAAACCTGCGAGAGGAGAAAGAAAGGGGGGG